>JAUEPU010000038.1:0-531649 GCA_030435615.1 Armillaria luteobubalina
GTCACTCTATCGGTCGCTGCCAGCGGAGGACTTGGATTTCTTTTTCAAAGGTAGTTTCAGCTTTGGAGGTGGCCCGTTCGGGTGCGCTCTGGATCTGGATGAGGGGAAGACAAAGCTGGACCCCCCATTCGCAGAATTATGAGAGCAAAGAGACTTAGAATGGGACGAAGAGCCGGAAGAACTGACATTTGAGGCGGACGATTCTGGCGACTGGCGACGAGATGAGCTCAATGCAACCGGATAGATCTGGGTTTTTACTCATTTCCCTTTGTCCTTTTTGGACTTGAGCTTAACATTGGGGACGGCGAAGATGGGTGTGTTCTAGAGCCTGAAGACGGAAAGACGAACGCAGAAGGAGACGGTGTGGGCTGAGAATCCGTGGATCAGAGGAATGAGAAAATACGAAGTCAGCGCATTAACATTCATAGGGCTGTCGATGATTCACAGCGAGGATGACCCCGGAGGACTGTTACGGAGGATGCACGTTCGGCGGAATTACGGGGAAGGGCAGGTCTTGTCTTCTCGCACAGTACGTTGCAATGCTAGCTTTCCCTTCCTCCAGCAGCAAAACGCGGGGCTCAGAGACTGCCAAGCTCCTCATGAAGCTCAGTCTGACAACCCTGAAGTATAGATGGCGGCTCTTCGTTCGTAGCTTGCAGCTGGGAAATTATGGTCCTTGAGTCGGCCATCTACTTAGAGAGGATTTGGAGCTCCTTGTGTAGACCAGCGATTGTCTTCCCATCATGGCTGGCCTGGTTCGACTGTGGTGAAGGATGGTTTTCACTCTAGACATATCATATCAATAGACGAAACTTCGGGAATCAAAGAACTCACAGGTTGAAGCAAAATTTTAGGCTCGTCAGAAATATACGGGAGTACAACGTGATCTGGTGGTTCAGAAGAGTCGCTAGGGATACGTATTTGATACCGGGACACGGTGGGCGTGTCGCTAGATATGCTAAGTGGCATTCCGATTTCAGTTTGGATCCCTTTCTCAGTGTTACGTGAAACTTCACTCGGGTGCAGGTTATTCATTCAATGGCTGTCGTCACGGTCCGATGGTCTGACACGTGATGCGCTTCCCACACTGCGAAACTTTAAGTCCCCAAATCCCTCTCTCATTCTATACCCTTCAAAATCGGTCAAAGGTCAGTCTACAAACCAAATGCACGAGTTCATACTAATACTGTACTTGTAGATGCTTTCTATTCGTCGTCTCGCCGTCCAATTACGGTCCGTCGTCCGTTATCAGGCCAAGAGTTATTCTAAAGACCTTCATTCCTTCTCTTTTATTAGCAGGACCTTCAAACGCGTGCGTGGGATTGTCCGTCTGTCGTTTGGGAATTCCGGTGCATCGACTAGCATCTGGGACTCTTTCCTCCACTGACACCATATATATTCCAACTAGGGCCAGTCAATAATCCTGCTCTGACATCGAGCACTTTCCCGCCGTCGTACGAGGCCGCTACGACTGCTCCTCTACCCTACGCTACTGTTGATATGTTAGTCCGCAACGACATCCGTACGCCTCATAATCAATAGTTCTTAGAATTGCTTCTTCTAATATCCGTATGCAGACGCCATCGATACGGTCGAACCCGCTCCCCTGTACAGCAACCTGTATACACCCCTTGAAGACATCGGAATGGGAGGGTTCGTGCGCTCTGAACTCGCCACTGTATTTGAGGAAGACGTTGAAGAAGCTGTCGAGTGAGCCTGAGAGAGAAATGACGAGGATAAAATTGAAGGCAATGCTTTATCTTGATACCTGAGACAGTACATACCCAGATTTCTTGAAAACTTATCAGCTTTTCATTAGAAATTGCACCCAACATTCATATATTCCTTGCGCGTCCTGCTAAATTGACGCGACTTGTGATTGAATCGGGTAGGTACATCGGCATTCCGGCATCTTGCACGGTCCTTTTTACGATGAAACCACGTACGCTGAGAAGAACACCATCTGCGTAATACTAATACGTCACAAAAGTAGAAGGAGATGCAGCTTTGTTGACCATACTTTTGCGCGGACTATCGTATATTCAATGTAAGTCTGATGAGGAAAAGACGATGTCTCGTTCGAATATCCACAGCGTGTCCATGCATCATGGTTGCAAGAGT
The DNA here is from genome assembly GCA_030435615.1 of Armillaria luteobubalina. Lineage (NCBI taxonomy): Eukaryota > Fungi > Basidiomycota > Agaricomycetes > Agaricales > Physalacriaceae > Armillaria > Armillaria luteobubalina. The sequence continues at coordinate 2,122 of JAUEPU010000038.1, forward strand.
GCTTGTGCCCGACGCGTGTACACGGAAAGCCCTTCTAAGTTGTCGCTAAGATGTGCCCGTCATCGACGCTTGCCAGTCTATTGATGTCGTCCCACATCTGGCATTTTATCCGCCGAAATCCTGTCACCCTTCGTTGGTTCGCACTACACGACGAATATGGTATAGAACATACCTAGTAGACTGAGTATAAAATCCCGCACACTCGAGGTTTTCGGGCTGATGCATCTTGTCGCATTACTTTTACTTTTACCTCGCTCTCGTCTTCTCATGCGCTACTACTTTCTTCGCGTCAGCCTTCCTCGTCGGGACTGGTACTTCGGCAACCGGTCCAAATCATATACTCGTTCAAACTCTCTAGCAGACCCATTCCCGGGGAGAATCCTTTTGCAGGCAAGGAGGAAGTGTGCGAGCAAACTTGTGCGTGCCAGGGTGACGAGGCTATCTATATTGTGAGTACTCCCGAATTGCCGTTACGATAGGCTTACTTTAGTAGCACGGGATGGCATCGTTCCCCGCATAATAATCAGTATCACTACACCCTGCGAGGGTACAACGCGTCGGGATGGATGGCCATAACTCTGGAGATGGGGGCGTCTGGTCGAACAAAGGTTTTTACTTACAGGCGTAAGCACTGGATGATTTGGTCATCTAATTCTAAGGGTGGTTCATTGCGCGCAAAGTATTTTTTCAATAGCAAGGATCATGAGGAGGTGAGTGTCTTTTTCTCGAGTTCCTTCCAGATTTTTGACTTCAAATGCAGGTGATTTGAGATCTATGGATATATGAATATATATAGGCTCATGTACGCTACAGTCTACTGGGAAGGAATCTTGGATCTGGGCCCCTGATTGAAGAACAACTGGATACAGTAAAGCTTTGATATATTTTCTGACTAGAGCAGTTGTTGATGACAGTTTCTCACAGGATCCTGCACAGATAGGACGTAACCATGCCTTGCTATTATTCCGTACTAGCGGCCAGAGGAGTACGGGATGGTAATATTAAGGTAAGTATTTCTCTGATTCATGCACTGAGTATCAGGTCCACACTCACGATCTGCTGTTGCTGAGTTCAATAGGTGTTGCCTTGAGTCCGAACATCTGACGGGATCACAGATTGTATGATCGCATCCAGACATCTTCGGACCTGAGCTCGGTCGGACCATCCGGATATCAAGATGGACAGCGTTTCCCGCAAGCAATCAATTGCCTCTCCCTCGGACGAGTCAAGATATCATCCTCGGACAACGTCTTGATGACATCCAGCAATGTAGGTACATCGACGTTAAACGGGACGCTTTCATTGTTGCTGACTTTGCCGAGCAGATGTACCCTGTTGAGTGGGTCTGTAAAGTGATGGCTGCTCGCCGTGGAAGTACGCTGTCAATATTATTTAGGGTATCGTCACAGATCAGTTAGACAAAACCAAGATGCCATCGGGTTCTAGTGGATATAATGATGTCTAGGTGTGAAATGCATGTAGTGACATATTATATGCGTGAATGCGGTCCACTCGGCTGCCTTGCAGCCATTCAGAAGCGCCTCTTGAGGAGCATTGCTTTTGCATTGTCAATGATCCTGTATCCAACGGATCTTGACCGACAACACGATTAAAAACAATCATAGAGACCGTAACTTCTAGGGCAGTGCCAATCTATTCGAGAACGTTAACATCTCGTCCTTGTTCAACGAATTTACCTACCTGATACATTGTCTGGAATAGGGTACTTGAGATACTCTCTCTGTTCATGCGGCTAGACAATTCTCGCTACAAATATTGACCCGGCAGCAAAAACAAAATCGGCGCCAACGAAGGAGAAAATGGCGCTAGGGAAATCACAGGCCCAGTATGTTGTTGGGGTCGACTTCAGCAAAGAAGATTGCTGTGCAGGCAGTAATAAGTGTTCCGTTCGCCAATTGATGGGAGTGAGTACGTTCTTTCTAGCTTATAAGCTGCTATTTGAATCCACGAATCTTCCAGACAACGGAAACCCGCGCAATGATGACAACGATGATAAAGCTACAGATAATTCCGGTAATAACATGAGAAACAGCGGGATCATAGTACCAACAGGCATGTAGCCTTGATAGGTTTAATGGTTGAGCTGTGAACGCCGTGATAAGCTCATCGCCCGCCAGTGGGTCATCCTCGATGTATCTGGGTCCCCATATTCCATCCCAAAAACGAGCAGAAGGTGAACATAGCAATAATTATGACAGCTGCAAATTTCCCGTTTTCACGGGCCCACAGAGAGAGCTTCATGATGGGTGGCGGGGTGAGTACGGAATATCATCGCGTTTGGATTTCGCTTGATACGTTAGGGATGCCACTGCCATAATAAGAACAGACCGAGGATGACAACGCCGACCGTGAGGAGTGTGATAATGTCGAATATAAATAGAGACCTAGCGAGGAGAACGTTAAGATTACCGGAAGTCTCCCATTTGTTCGGAGCCACCTCTCCGTCCGAGGGTTAAACCAGCCGTTACCAAGAATGTGCTAATCCAGTCAACACATTTGTCCACTTCTGTAGATGTCTCATTCTCAGTTATGGCCCAAAATCTGACAACCATGTACAGGCTGTCAGGCCGGTTCATAGACAGAAATTACTTCGCCAGGATGGACTTTCAAACAAATAGTTACTAGACACTGTTTCAGCATCGTCAAGTTTATCACATACATGGAGAGTTGTGTGAGAACAGCGCCTAACTTCCCCATACTGGTGAACGTGCGCACCGAGGTTTCCCCAGCACGTGAATGATGAAAAGGCAATAGACTGAATTTTCTCGGGAGGGAAAGCATGTGCTGGAATTCCCATCTACGCTCGATGGTCAGGTGTTCACTGATGTGGGCAGGGCAGCAGCTACACAAATTCCTTGCATACCACGTAGCACATCCACTAAAATTTTATCTTATTTGAGGAAGTGATAATTATTACACAACAATAACAGAAACATACTCTGGGCGAAGCCACACGCCAGGGTAAAGATGGAGTGTTACGTTAAGCCAGCCATGAACACCAGTTTACGTAGGCTCCATACAGGTCTACAAGGTCTCCAAAGATGGGGAAAAAAAGACATTGCCGTAAAAAAGATGTACATGTGCTTAGTTACAATGGCTGATGTCCATTATGAACATATGGAACTCAGAGCATAAGCCGATATCTGGGAGATTGACGACGAGTCAGCGTCGTGCAGGAGTAGTATATATGTAACGACTCGCAAGCCACTGTTACGATCTTGGCCGATAGCAGTCGTTAGGATCTCTACTTCTGGGCGCATTTATGGACCCCATTCCAGCAAGATAATATATATGTCCTCGAATTTCTAGATTGAAGGCAGAGTATGAATATTTGGAGCATCTATGCGACCGTCTAGAATCGGGATACCTGATTCGGGATATCGGGCCGTTCAGACATGCGGATATCCAGATGGTCAGATGTTCCTGCTTATGTCAGAGTATCCTGTTCGAGAAGATTCTGAGAAAATTCTGAGTACCTTTTAAGTTTAATCATGACCGAATTACCATTTCCAGCCCCATTCTGTTTTTACTTTTCACGGCCGTAAGATTTTACACATGCCGACCAATAAATGACAAATATTTCTCATGTTTGGTTCACGATGTTCCTGCTCTGTAAATGCTGACATGTAATAATAATTGATTACCCTTTCCGTCACTTGGAAAACCTAAATCCATTTTTTCTTTCCTCAGCGTTTAGCACAAGATCAACCTTGAGTACATGATAATATAAGATAAAACATACCCTACATTTCCTAAGAATTCTCAGAGACGTTATATTGTATTGCATTTAAAAATATTTTCAAGAGTAGTTGCTCAGCAATACTGTGATTCAGTATTTTAATTTAATAGCCCAACCTCGCTGAAATTTAGATAAGTAGTTTTTAATATACCTTACAACTAGTTCATTATCTAGCCTGATTGGTCAAATTGAATTATTTTTATACAAACCCAGGTTAAAACAGGTGTTTAAAACACTTGCGGAAATGGTGAGAAAAAATAAAGTTTATTCACAAAAACAGGTGCCATCATATCCCTATTAAAAAAACCACCACCTCAGCATTGACTCAGCATTATAAAGGGCTAGGTTGTGGTACCACCCCCGTAGTGAGGAGACAATTGATAAGATGCACAGTGAGGAGTTCCTTTGGGAAAAAGAGTGCAAGCTGATGCATGAGTTTATGAGCTTACAGAATGAGGGATTTGCATGGGATGATACAGAGCACAGTCATTTCAAGGAGAAATACTTCCTTCCTGTGACCATTTCAGCAGTTGAGCATACTCTCTGGATCCAGAAGAACAGGTAGCATTTTTCTAAGCTAGAGCATGCACTCTACCAATATTCACTTCAAATATTCATTGTATTCTCTTAATATCATTGCACTCTTCTTATAATCTCCCTTATTGCATTTGCAGGCTTCTATATTAGGTATGCAATGCTTAATAATGTGAAATTACACACATAAACACCATGGGGTGTGTCATATCCCCTTCACTAAGCTCTGGACCTTCCATGGTCCATCTGTAGGCTTTTATGAATGCACATGTGTCCTTGTTGCTGCAGCAATGTCTATTTTTAGTTAAGAAGCTATCAAGTAATAATTGATGCTTCTTCTCTCATGCTCATGCGAACATCATTAATAATAGCCCAAATTTATGTCAAGTTAGGATATTTAAGCTTGTAAAAGCCCACTCCCTTCTTTTCTTTCTGCCTTTCTCCTCTTGTCTCATTTGTAACCTCTACTTGTGCTTCACTCTCTTCCTCATTCTCAATGTCTGTCGACCAACTTGTACCAGCCCTCAATGCCCCTCTCTCTGACATCTGCTACAACCTGGCACAAGTGCCCAATGCTGCAGTGCAGTATCTAGAAGTGTCTGCAAGGAATGCCATGCCTACTGGCAAACTCATTAGAGTGGTGACTGAAGCTCACAGGTATTTGGTGTGTCATTTCTTCCTTCATCCTATCTCTTTCTAAACTAACTTCTTTCCATTTGCAGGACACGCACATTGATGTCCTTCAGGACTTCAAATTCACAGACTCTCTTTACAGTTTGGCCTTGTACTTGCAAGTGTGTGTCATTGCCTCCCATATTCCTATGGATCTATGGTATCCATTATGGAAGAAGTGGTATCCATTATGGAAGAAGTGGTATTTGACAGATGATGAGGCACTTTGTGATGAAGTATGTCCTCATTTTTTATTCTCATCTCTTTTGTTCAACTCCCTTTTCAGTATGCACTCAATGACGAGGCTCTCCCCCCTAGCAAGGAAGGCTATGAGACTAACAGAGAGGGCTGCATCATCGAGGCCGATGTTTGGCCTTTCCGTGTTTTTGAACTGTCCTGCCCCATCCTCCAACAGCAATGCCTTCTCCTAAGAAGGTCCTAGCTGTCCCACAGGACTCGGCTCCTCCTGCATCAGTATTTCCTTTAATTTCTAACTGTTGCCATAGCTTTTTCTGTGCCTGGTAAGAAGTTCCTGGGTGTATTGTTGCCTCCAGCAGGCTCTGCATTGGTGAGTTCCCCTTTATTTATTTCCTTATAGTGCACTTAAATTATTTCTTTCTCAGAGAGGTCTTAATACTTGCAAGTGGCAGCAAGAACAAACTGTGATCACTGAGACACCAGTACCTGTCTCCAATGTTCAGTGAGTCCTTCTTTTTTCTTTTTATTTTACCATTCTTCTTTTAAAACTTCTTTATTAGTTCTGAGCCTGTGGTGGGGCCTTCTTTGTCAGCTAAACCAATGGCTCAGAAGGCTGGCCCCAGTGCACCTGTCCCTTCACAGCCTGTTGTCAATCCCACACCAACAGGATCAATGCCTCACAAAGCATTTAGGAAATCCCTAGCCCCAAATGCCTATAAGGTCATCCAGGTCACTAAAAAGCCCCATTTCTGTGAGTTCTTTTTATCTGACCACTGTTCCTCTCTTCTGATTTGTTTTCTCTTAGCTCCCTCATCTGAAAGTGAAGTCCCTGAGTCCTCTGATGAGGGCAAGGTCCCTTCTAAACCAAAGGAACCATTGTTCCTTCTGAGCAACAATGACCCAGTCAGCAACAAGGCCACACCACCACCAGCCAGGTGTGCATGAGTGGAGTCTCCAGTTCCCAAGGAGCCTGATCCATCACCCCCATGTGTGTATCATCTATTGACTGGGGAGCCTCTTCTTCAGCTCAGGTATAACTTCTTTTTAGCTCCTTCCAAACCTGTGCCTCCACTCCCAAATGAGGCTCTTTCTGCAAAGGCCAAGTAAAAGGCAGCACCCCTGCCTTCTCCTCCAGCATCTCCCACTCCCATGCTTACTTCAAAGAAGGGTAAGAGAAGCAAAGTCCAGTGCCTTCCCTGTTGTGCATAACCACCTCTGTCATCACTTCATCCATGGGTCCTTTTAACATTTGGGGTCACCCAGCTCAGCCTGTAGATAATACTATCTATACTTGGACTTTCCACCTAGACATCAACCTGCACTTCCATGAGCCACCTGCTCATAAGGCTCTTGAGTGCCTCAAAATGTTGGCTCTTCCTGCAGCCAAGATTTCTCTTACCAAGTTCATACTTTTATTTTATTGTAAGCTTTTGCGTGCTAACCTCTTTTGAATTCTAGGCATGTTAGCTAGTTCAGAAATGGCCATGAGCACACCTACCAGTGCCATTCAGATGTGGATCCATACTTTATCTACCCTCCTCCTATACATATTGCTTCTTCTCTCTTTCATTTAATTCTTCTATATTGCCTTCTCATTGCACACTTCTAGTTGAATGGGCCATGTTTCAATTGCACACTCACCAGGATTCCTGATAAGTGCATTTTTGAAGGCAAGATTGGGGAAGAGCACTGCACCAAGTGCAAGACTAACTGGCATAGCCCACATTCTTCATGATGAAATGCAAACCAGTTGTGTAATGTGGCTACCCTTTTGGATCCACTCACTCTAAGTAGAAACAGTGGTACATGACCTTCTCTTCTTTTTATATTGTTTATCTTCATCTTTCCTTCAGCAATTGCTCAAGGTCTTGCATATGTCAAGAATATTAATAATCAACTCAATTTGCTTGGCTGGGTGGTGAATCAATTGTGTGCCCATTGGGAGGCCATCATCATCGAACTCATGGATAGTCTTGATGCCATTGCCTCTCAGAAACACAGTACTGATATCATTGACATATACACTAATGTCAATGACTTCTTGTGTTCCTTCTAACAGTGTACATTCCTGTACTTTGCAAGGAATACCACCTGATTTCCCAGATGAGGATAGGCTATCAGCAATTCAAAAGGATTTACACAATCTTGTAGAAGATTGTCAGAAACATTCTCATTTGAAAACATGTTTGCCAGTTTGACTTAGATGAATCAAACTACTATCAATATTCATTGTTTGACTATGACAAAGGAGAGTTGTGCCTATAATGTTTAAATGGACTCATTAATAACTTTAATGACCATGATTCAAGCAGTACAGCGTAATATGGACATCAAATTTATAAGATCTGGAGCCTTGGCAAAGTGATAATGTACTACAATGCTAATAAAGGTGTGCTGGCTTGACATAGTTGTTGCTTGACTGCAAAGTGTGTTGCCAGTGAAGGTGCACATGACCCTGCTGGTGGTGACATTGACTAAGACAGGAAATCTACTGATGAGCTAAAGGACAGTTTAAACAAGGGATTTGCATATGACTCTGTAGATACCTGACACTTAAGGACAAGGTTCTAGGTTCAATTTTCAGACCTGCTAGATTTTCTAGTGATGACATAATCTGGTTTTGGTTCTTAAGCTAACCAATAACTGATACATTTCATACAGAATTCTAGTAGTCAAGGCCATGGACAGAACTGTTGGAGAGGGTGAAATGTGTGGTACTAGAGGTCCAACAGTCAGAGAGAAATATGGCAATGTCTCAATTCATGATGTCCTTTTAAATTCTGGGTTCTGACCATCTCTGTGAGTACTCATTGTTCTAACTTATATTCTTTTGCTCATTGAGTGCTTCAGCCTGACTGGGAGGACATTGTTATATTTCATATTGGTTGTTGTGCATGACTAGAACACAGAATTCACAGTGGCTTTTATGATGCTGCTCCTTGAGAAGCAAGTACAGCTGAAGGCTGAAATTTCTACCATGTTGAAGAAGTGGCTCAAAGAAATCCTTGGAGTTTGTATCTATAATCAACAACCACTGATTCACTCTATTTCTCCTCAGGATGTGATGGGGGCATCACTCACTATTAAGTCCTACAAACTGCTGGTGATTGGGTCCTGGGTCTAAATTCAACAAGGAAATTTTAAAAGTGACACAGGTATAGTCAACAAAGTGTACTCTTAAGGATGTAGGGGTTCTCTTAGTGTCTAGGCTTGACTCAAGTACCAAAAACCAAAAGAATAGCAAATGAAGAAGACTAGATGACAAGCTCACCCCCAAACTGTTCAACCATAGAGCCATAAAGCTAGATGGTACAAAGAAGATTGAAGTCATCAAGGATGCAAGGGAACAGTATCACTTGTATGGCTTTATATGTAGGCACAATCCCCTAGTTCACTGCATCAACTTTTCTCAAGTTGAATTAGCTTGCAAGATTCCAGACATTCTGGGAGGTCTTTTTACCCAGCTGTGCTATACTATAGTTCAGCAACACTGCAAACACCTTTTCAGAATTTCTGAGTAGTGTCTTGTTGTAAGAACTTCCATATCAACTTGTATCTTCAGAGCAGTTTTCCAGCAATTATAGCATATGTGGCAGAATTCTTCATAATTGTACAATGCTAACTAAATGCAATACAAAAGAGCTGGAAGTGACTTTATCAACTGCAATGGCTTCTGGAACCTGAGGCATTGAGGAGAACATCAAATATAGCACTGACACCTGTCAGTAATTTCTGCCACTGCAACAAATCATCTAAATCCTTTCTCCACCAAAAAAGGCTGAATATAACCATCACAATCCCATGTATGAGCTGGCCTTCTGTGGCACTGTATTTTGAAGTTGGTTGAATTATATTCCACCAACTTACAATATCATCACCAAATTGACATGGATACTAGCAGTAGGCAAATAGGACTGGTCAATAGTGTTGGTGACAACAGACTAGAATTAGAATATGCCAAAGAATTGTTCCCTTTAGCATGGGCCCACTGCAGAAAAACCTTTGAAGTGGGACAATATGTGGAGATAACAGAAGGATTAGTTAATTGATGAGCTGGATGGATAGACACTATTGAGGATGAGCTTGTTCATGTGGTGTCTCATCAGACCCAAACAAAGGACAAAGTAAAGGTACATCTCCATGATTGATTTTTATGTACATCTGATTTACATTAACAGATATGTGAGGTCTATCTAAACCTTTTAATGGTCAGCACATGTCCCTTGTCTCTACTCTTTGCTCTGACAAAAGACCAAGTACCTATCTGTCCCACTAAGAAGATTTTCTGGAAGGGAGCTCTTGTCACTATTTCAAGGAGAGGTAGACATGTGCATCCAGAACCAGAGCCACAATCTGAACCCAATCCTGGCAATTGCACCCTCCTTCCTGACCTTTCCAAATGATGCTTATCATCTGCTTGGGATCCATCTGCCCTTAGACCAGGTTCTTCCATAGCTGTGTCATCACTGACCTACTGGTGCAGTGATAGCTGACTTTATAGTTACAAGTTTCATGCTACATATCATGGACTTAACATCATTGCAGCAGTACATGAAAAGATTATTGGTGATAGTGGAATTAGTGAAATGAAATGTGTTAGGAATGATACATTGGTATGTGAACAATTGGATTCAGCTGTGATCCTCCCTATCAATCCTACTGCCTGACATTATGACTTGCTTCTAGTAATTTCTAGGAAACATTGTGAGAAATAGGTGAGAGGCATCCAGTTCAAGAAACAGTTGTCTCAAGATTGCTCAGACCTGGAATGGACAGTTGTAGTTGTTATACCTAGAACATTGTATCTACAGGATAATTTTACAGATAAAAGGCTGGTACTACATAGCTCCTGTATGACCCTTGCTGACAAAACAGCACAGGAATGGAAGCTAAACCATAGCTTGACAAGGCTACTAGAAAACCTGCTTGGGAGTATTAGTTTGGACTACAAATTGTGTTGAACTTATTATGGGTTGTATGTATGTAGCACATTGGAAATGGTTTATGCATCTACAGTAGTAGCTTGGTAGCTCTATATAGAATTACTATACATTAGTGATATCATCTCTTTAGAATACCTTAGTGAAAGGCTGCTCCATTTGGAGACAGCCTCACTGAAAGGGTACAACTCACAGAACATGCAACCAAAACAGAAACAGAGTATATTGATGAGCAGAATGTATCAAGGTAAGTGAGGAAATCTAGGTGAAGTGGGAAAAGGGAAGCAAGAAGAAGGAACTACATATGTCCACTAGTCTATATATATATATAGAATATAAGTCCTAGCTCACCAAGTGTCAGCATGGCACTATATATCTATGAGCACAGGCATAGCTGTAAGCATGCTTACACTCTCTCCATCCCTGAAAAGAGTGGCCATACCATCCAAGTTGATGCCATCTTTGCATTCACAAAGTCTATGAGCCTTTTCCAGGGTCTTTTTACATTTCAACCAAATGTTGAGTGCTTCACAGTCTTCAAGGTTAACACATTTCAACCATTTGTCATAAGAATCAGGGAAACCTGACCAGTGTACAAGGTATTGATATCCTTTACCATGGCATCATTCATTGATTATATGATCAATCAAGTGTTCCTCCAAGCCATCTTCAGTTACTATTGGACCAGGGTGAGGTAGCTCTTGATTGGGGAACAGGGCATCATTGTTGGGTAAAAACTTGCACAGTCTAGAGATATGAAAGGTATTAAATTGAGCAGGTGAGTTATGCAGGTCGAGGGTATAACTTGATAGTTCTAGGTTAGCATGTGTAATGAGATAAGGTCCATCAAATCTGGGCATGAACTTCACCACCCAGTCAGAATGTCCTTGTGCATAGTCACATTATTAATGTGGCATGTTCAGCAATACATGATTGCCAATGTCTGGCTGAAAGTCAGGGGATCAATGTTTGTTTGCTTGGTGTGCCATGCTAACCTTGGATGCCAGGAGGTTATCTTTAGCAGCACAAGTATCATTCAACATCTGTTTGATGATCTCTGCAGCCCAGATGTCTTCAGGAGGGGTAGACAGATTGAAGGACTCTGGAACCAAGGGTGGAATTGTTCATGGAGAATGGCCAATGTGTAGCTGAAAACCAGAGAATCCAGTGGAGGAATTAATGGTGTTCATCATGTTGAACCATATGCATGGGAGAGCAGTGACCCAGCCCTTCTGTGTACAGCTGACATGGTAACAGATTGACAGCACAATAGTCTTGTTCAAGTGATCGGAGGCACTGTCAGTTTCAGGGTGGTAAGAAGAACTCATGGCAAGCTTTACACTGGTGAGCTTGTGCAAGGCATGCCAGAACTTAGAGATGAAGAACTTGTCATGGTCTGTAATTAACTTGAAGGGTAGTCCATTCTCACAGTACCAATGATCAAAGAATAGTTATGCCATGCCCTCCACAGAAAGATTAGTTCAGCAGGGGACAATCCGAATGTCAGAACTGAGACGATCTGTGAAGGTTGCTATGCAGTTGTAGCCCTCATCTTCTAGGAGTGGGCCAATGAAATCAATAGCAACACTATTACTGTGCTTGTCAGAGACTAGTAAGGGGTGTAAAGGACTAGGGACCTTCAAAGTATGAGATTTGTTACATTGGCACTGTTCGCAGGAAGGGATGTAGGAGACCTCCAAGTCATGACACATGTTGGGCCAGTAATAGGCATCATGGAGTGTGCCATAAGCTTTATCAGCACCAAAGTGTCTGAGCGAATCATGAGCTAACCTAAATAGCTGTTTGTGCAGGGAACCAGTGCATGGGATGAGCAGATGGTCACCTATGTACCACAGGCTGTTGACCTCACATATGTTGGGTACAATTTGTTGCCCAGAGACAAATTTCTTACAAAACTTGTTCGATTTGTAGCCAGCTTTGATCTCCCTCAGAATATGTTCATTGGTGGAGATAATCAGGGATAATCTGGTGACAGAGGCAATATTCCCATTGATGGGCTTTGTGCCTTCAAGCCAGGCTTTCCAACAATCAACTTTGAATGGATCAATGTCAGAGACTGGCTCAACAGGATTATCAGGTAATCTGGACAAGGCATCAGCAACTGTATTATCCTTGCCACAGATATAGTTTATGGTCATATTGAATTGTGCCATCTCTTCCATCCACCAAGCTTATCACTGAGACAGGGCTTTCTGAGTCTGGAAATTTTCCAAAGTATAGTGATCAGTGAAGACTTGGAACTCATTACCAAGTAGGTCTGCATGCTATTTTTTCAAGGCTCAAACAATTCCGAGCAGTTCTTTCTCATGAACAGAGTAATGTAACTGTGTGCCCTTTAGTTGCATTGAATTGTAAGCTACAGGTCAGGCAGTTTCCCAAGTGGGGCCCCAAGACAGTACAGTGCCAGTGCAGCAGTTGCTAGCATCAGTAGTGACAAATATCTTATTTTTGCCTGGATTCAAATGATCAATGACCGTTAAGCAGTCAGTGGAGACCATAAGCTTCTTAATGGCATCAAATGCAGCCTGGTACTCTTCTGTCCAGGTAATTGCCACAGAGTTCTTTATGCCAGTCAACAAAGTCAATATGGAAGTGAACTCAGCCAGTTTTTGTAGGAAAGATGCAAGATAACAGACAAGGCCCAGGAATGCATGGACATAGCAAATTTGCCCAATGTGGTCTTGGAGGGTATCATTAACATGGTGTTGGTGCATGGATGGTGAATTTTTCATACCCTGAGGCATCACTGTCCACTCATAGAGACCAAAAGGGGTGGACACTGCAGTCAGTGGAATGCTGTCTGGATGCATGCACATGTGAAAGAAACTATTGGTCATATCAGGCTTACTCCAAATCTTTCCATTCCCAGCATCAGCCAAAATATTGTTGATATGGTGCAAAGGATATTTGTCAGTAACAATGTTAGCATTCAATTCACAATAGTCATTGACCCAGTGAGAGAGGACAGCAGAATCAGGTTTTGGAGTCAAAAATGCAGGTGAAGCATGAGGAGATGACAATTCACAAATATGGCCTGCATCCAAGTGCTGCTTAATTAAGGTCTGCCAGGCAGCACAAAACTTGCAAGGGCAAGCATAGGAGTGAAATGTAATAGTCTTTTCAGTGTTCTTGAGTTCAATCTTACAAGTCACTTTATCTGGCATGTTGTTGACATGTGGTAATGGTTGGAAAATATTTGCATATGCCTTTTTGGCATCAACTTTGAGCTTACTACTGTGGTCAACCAAGGCAAGACATTTGATACATTGATGTACAGCACTCACAATGTCAAAAGGTTTAATGGGCTCATAATGGGCCTCTACTTCATCACATATAGAATTACAAAAGGTAGTCAGTTCAGTATGCAGCGAGGAGATATTTCTACAAGTTTGCAATAAGGTATCTTTTAAACAGGGACATGGGGGTGCAGGTATGGGTGGGGCAACAGGGTGTAACAAATCAAAGCCAGACAGTTCATGTATGGCAGATCTACAAGCAGAACTAATTGTGATATCATTGTGAGAGAGAAAAGGGAGACTGAGAATGATGTCTGTTGATGAGCCTTGAGGCTCTGTGCACTCTGAAATCATGGGCACACCTATTAATTTATCAATATTCTCCCATGCATGGCCTTTCAGTAAACCAATCATTGCAAGGCCAGCGCAGGTTGAATCATAGCAAACTGTTCAAAGCACATGACTATGCAAACCTACTGCAAACTGATAATTAAATAAACATATCTGGTTCAATTGGATATCAGCCTGATCCTCCCAGGTGGCTGAGCTATAGGTCTATGATGGTATTACAAGTCTAGGCCAATCATGTGATACCAGCCATACAATCATATGGTATGCCTGCACAAAGGCAGTGCATGGCTAGGGACTCGTAATGGTTAATGGTTGAAGGCATATGGGCATGCTCCAATAAACATTTTTGCTTCACAAAGTCACATTCCTGATGACTGTGCAACCAATAATGCTGAGTAAAGGGCCACTTGCCACTACAACTCGTTAACAAAGGAACTGTTAATACACCACACTACTCAGTAAGACTGTAAGATAGCAGGATAATATTGTTACAAAGTGTTTGCAAAGCTCACTAATAAATTACTGCAGCTGACAGTAGTAGCTTACGAACTGTTACAAGAAAATTAGTATAAAAACCAGAGTGTATTAGCTAGAACAATAGAATATGCTCAGGAATTACTCCCCCACACAATAGTCCCTAAACCTTCGAAGCTAATAAGCTTAGAAGACTCCCTTACAATGTCCAAATCAATACACTAGTGTTTTAAAAGCGGTCTTTGTAGACCATAAAACACTTGTGCATCATATTGAATTGTTGCTTCATTAACACTTGGCTTTTGTCCTTAAACCAAGAAGGCAATAGTTCACCTTCATTGGCATTCTCACACCTCTTTCCCTTTCACCAGAAGACTTCAAAGGGTAATCCGTAGCTAGGATTATTGCACTTTAGTTTCTAACACCAACAGAATATACTTTTGCAAAGTGAAATTATATAATAACTCATAGTTCTTGTATAGGAACTAACAACTGGAACTGTGACCAGGATTCTGACACCTCATATACACTCAGTATACACCCAGATTTGCGATTCCCTTCCCTTATTGAAGTGCTTCACACATAGACCTTGCTTCATGAAGCTATAAATTCACAGCATAACATCCAGTGGCCTTGAATAAGCTATGATCTTAGGACCTATAGTCACTGCATGGAGGTGCCCAACTAGACTTGTTAAAAACCTGCCTTCAGATTCTGTGATAGATTATACTTGCCATTCAGGTGTTGTGTTTTCTGCCTGCAGGAGTCTCTAGGTTCATCACCATACACAGTCCTGGGGTTACAATAGTGCAGGTGGAATGGGCAGAATATAAGTTATCGGAATCATGGAGCTGAACATACACATATTCAGTTAAGGCAGACTTTGAGGAGTCTAAGGGCAGGGTGGTATTGATAGTAATAGGTGAATGAAGTAAACAGGTCTTTAGGCCAGCCTTGAGGACAACTTCAGGCCTAATGAGTATGAATGGTGAGCCAATGTCGAGCATAGTGGTCACAGGTAAATGAGGCAGTTCAGAGGATACATTGTGATCTGACAATATGCAATGCCAAAGTAGATGGGGTTCCACCAATGGGGAAACCTCTTCTGTGGCAATGGCACCAATGATCAAAGGGAGAAAACTCACTGGACCATCAGGTACAGCACCATTCCTGTCCTCTACATCATCCTCTGGTATGGGGTGATCAGTGGCCAGGTCATAGTCAACACAGTCCTCAACATCTGGGGAACGAGAGCGACAGACGGAGTGAGAATGACTGTCAGTCAAGGTGTTGCAATGCAACAGGTAGGCAGGCAGAGGTTCAGTCTCAGCACAACGACCACAAGATTCCTGTACAATAACAGAAGAGATGTTGGAGTGACAAGCTTGAACATTGTGTGCTGGAGGGGACAACAGTTCATTGTAGTCACTGGAGTCCACATCATTGTAATCCAAGTCATTATTTTCCATGCCCACGATGGTGCAATTGGAGAATGGAGGCATCAGGGCTGTATGAGATGAGGGCTATGAGAAGATACAAGAAGAGGGGCAACTGTCTGAGCTGTTATGAGAAGGAGGGAACACATGAGAATGTAAGACAGGGGTGACATAATTGTGAGGAACAGATTGCACAGGAGCTACATGTCCAATCGGGATACTGTTCAAGGAAGATGCAGGGGTGGACTCTTGGTTGTGAACAAAGGAGAGGTAGAAGGGGGGAACGGAACTTCCATTGCCAAGGACACACTGTACAGCATGAACAACATTGTCAGATGTAATGGTACAAGGGGTGCAGGGCTTAATTGCAGGGTTGGGCACACAAAGGTTCTCGAAGCCAAGCAGATACACCTGGACCCATCAGTTAATGAAATTGACATTGTGGACTTTGTAGTTCATGGTAGGGCAAGGGTCACATACATTGTCCTTGCTTACATAGTGCTGAAATGGGAACTTGCAGCAAATACAGAAGTGAGTGAGATAGAACATGAGCCATTTTTCATTTTCATTGTAATGAGGGCCATGAGGAAAAGTAATCACCTGGTTTGTGGTGTTGGGATAGTGGTTCATGGGGCGTAACATGCCTATGTTCAGCGAGGGATTACTGTAAGCAGGTGGGATGTACGATGCTGGCACCAAGAAGACTGGAGCTGCACTAAAAGTGTTCAATTGGAAGGCATTTGTATGCATATGCTTGAGCCCCAATGCATCCACTGCATTACAAGCATCACATTGGTTTTGAACATGCTCCCTTTGTAGCTTATCATCAACAACCTCTACCAATCTTACCCAGCTCATGATGGTCTCGTCCTTGTCAGCTAAGGCAGTGCTGTTCACAATTGCTGAGAATAGATGTGATATCTCCATGTCTGGTTCAAAGCAGCATTCAGAGAGATCAACATGCATGCCCTTCTTCAGCATAGCAATCAACAGGGCATCCTTCATGTATTCTTTGTTCCCTTCCAGATAGCGATTCTGGGTCAATACAGTGTCATGAAAGTCAGTGAACAGTCCATCGCCTTGGGTGAGGCTGTCTAGTGTGCAATGAACATCTAAATGCCAAGTAGTCATGAAGAATCTTTTATGTGCAGCATTCTGGAATTCTGAAGGCATATATGCATTATAACAATCAGAATTTTGATAGTAAAAATCATCGAGGCATGCATTGTCAGACAGTTTGGGGGTGAGGTACAGCATGATCTCCTTCTCTGCTACCATGGGATAGTATGTTGTCCTCCAGTTCTGCATTCTGCTTCATTCTTTCTTATCAACACAATCCTAACAGTATATTTGAACTCAAACCCTTGTATCAAAATTTTTAGGCATGTTTACCAATCCCATCTTTCTCAAACAAACTGAGACTACTCAGTCCTCCATGGACCCAAAACCCACTTTCTCTATAAATGACATTCCCCAATCTGCCTCCAAAGGAGATCAACACCTTTTTGGTGATGACTCTGCCTTCACACATCACTCCTGTTGGGAAACCTACACCCATAATGGTTTCACCCAATGCCAACCTAATACTGGAATCAACCCTGATCCATTCAACCTCAATCTTGCCTGCAGACCCTTGGAGTCCATCTTGAATGGCTATGGCAGCTATCAAAATGACCCTCTATAGACTCTGGTCCCTAACCCATGCCATATCTTTTCTGTCCAAGATGAAGAGGATGATGGGGGTAACTCCAACAGTGAGGTTGACTTGCCCAGTAACTGCAGTACATGCCTCCTATGTGGCAACAACAATCACCAACCTGATGGTAGACCATCTAATCCTGGTGGCCCTGGCAGTCCTGGCAGTAACCCTCCTAACAATGATAAAGCCATGGTCAGGGATTTCATGAATCTCCTCCACAGCCTCGCTGACCAACTCAATAACCCTGCCTCATGCCCAGTACACACCAAGGTCAAAGAACCTGACACTTTCAATGGCTTAGACCTGCAGAAACTCAAGATGTTCATTGTCTCACTCCAATTGAACTTCAATGACAAGCCTGACACATTCCACACTGATGCCTCAAAGGTCAACTACACTATCTCCTTCCTTTCTGGTATTGCCTGCAACTGGTTCAAACTGGATATTTTCCACTCTAATCATGCCAACCCTCCTACCTGGGCATACACCTATACCACTTTCCTTATGGAACTCCAGACAAACTTCAGTCTGTTCAATGCTGTTGGAGATGCTGAAGATGAGTTGGAAAACCTTTGAATGCATAACAGAGACTGAATTATGAAGTATATAGTCCACTTCAACCAACACGCTTCTATTGTCAGCTATAGTGACAATTCCTTGTGCTACACTTTTTACTGTGGACTTTGCTCACAGATTAAAGATGATATGGCCCACAATGGTAAGTCCCATAATCTTTATCACATGCATACCCTTGCACAGGAACTCAATACTTGTTATTGGACACAGAAGGCTGAAATTTTGCATAAAAATTGTGATAAACCTTCCTCTTCATCCTTTTCCTCCAAACCTAAGGGTTTGGGTTCAAACTCAAGCTCTTCCTACTCTATGGCACTCAAATCCTATGGTTCTAATTCTGTGGGCTCCGCCTCCACCTATCAATCCTCTTCTTCTTCCTCTTCCTCATCCACCAAGAAGCCCTATGCTGACAAGCTAGACAATGACAACAAGCTCACTCTGGAGGAGAAAGAACACCACTAGAAGAACAATCTCTGCATGTTCTGTGGTAGCAAGCACAAGACTGAGGACTTCAACAAGTGCAAGGCTGTGGGTTCCATGCATGGCCATACTGCTAAGGTCTCAGAGCCTCCCATCTTTACTGATTTGGCTCTCATGGAGTTGGAAAAATAGAGAGCAGCCCTGTTTCCTTCATGCAAGGGCAGGGTTGTGTTGACTGTCATTGCACCTTAGAGATTGTAATCCTTAATGCTGCTACTCTTTTCAATCATTCATTAACTGTATTACTATCTTCTGAAGTTGGTTCTAGATCAGAACCTGATGGCTCTCCTATTTTAATTATTCTTCATTTCTTGCTCTTGTCAATTCTGGTTCAAGCCATTGCTTCATTGATTCCAAATACATTGAGGACCATCATCTCCCTACCACTTCCATTCCTCCTGTTCAACTTCAGCTTCTTGACAGCTCCATCAGACCTTACATTTCCCAATCCATTTTGCTCCCTATATGGTTTCCATCAGGTGACATTATCTCTATTGACTTCTACATCACATGTCTTGATTCATCCTATAACATTGTTCTGGGATACAACTGGCTTTCCCACTACAATTCATGATTGACTGGACAAAGTGTAGTATCACTTTTCAATCAAAGCTATTTGGTGCTTCTATCCTTTCTAGTGCTTCTATGGCCTCTGACACAACAGTGCCAGTCTGCTCAGACTCTTCAGATTCAATCCAATCCAAACCCCTTTCAAGATCCTGACAGACTCCACTGCTGTATGAGCCTATCTACTCATATCCTTCCATTCTATGAGTGGCCAAGCTGCTTTCATGGCTCTGTGGATCTAACTGATGTCCTGCCAGAGTATCATGACTTTGCTGATGTGTTCAGTGATTCCCTCTCAGAGAAAATTCCCAAGCATCACCCTTACAACCTCAAAATCAATCTTGAGAAAGGCACCTCTGCTCCACTTGGCCCCATCTATTCACTCTCTGAATCTGAACACAAAGCCACACATGAGTTTATTGACAATAATATCCATAATGGTTTCATCTCTCCCTCACATTCTCCCCACAGAGCACCAGTACTTTTCATCAAAAAGAAGACCAGTGAACTCAGGCCCTGTTTTGATTACCATGGCTTGAACAAAATCAGGAAAAAAGATCACTATCCACTACCCCTCATTTCTGACCTACTTGACTCCATGTGTTCCACACATCTGTACACAAAACTTGACCTTTGCCATACCTATCATCTTGTTCATATTGCCAAAGGAGACAAATGGAAAACCACATTCCATACTCACTATGAGTCTTTTGAATGGCACATCCTGCCATTTGGTTATATCAATGTCCTGTGGCTTTTCAATGTTTTGCCAATGACATCTTTGCAGATATGCTTGATGTTTCCATGATTGTCTATGTTGACAATATCCTCATCTACTCTGATAATCCCTATTAGACCCAGGTTCCTACTGGTCTAAACAAGTATAAACACAGAGCTGTCTCATGTTCAGACAATCACTCTGAGAGTTACTGCAAGGTTTAGACATAGTTCTGAATCTTGTTTGGTTAGGCTCTCAGCAAAAGCGAGACTACAAGGAAAGCTTGGTATGAATAAACTTTAGCTCAAAGCTGGGGATAATACAGCAAGAGCTACTACTTATATATGAAAATGATAATACTAAAAGGTGGTGGTTCTGAAGGATAATAAAGTCCATTAATAAGCAGAATTTGGGACAAATGACTAAGCAGGATTGCATAACATGTGAAGAAAGCAAGAAAAGTGAATAAATTGTAACATTGCCCTCTCATTAAGGCAGTTGTCCCAACTGCCATTATATTAAGTCGGGATCAGGTGGCTCTTCCTGAACAGAAAGGCAATATTTTTTCCAGTATGGCTTGAGGAGGTATTGCCATTTTTTCTTGTCTGGATTTTTGATCCAGAACTTCCTTCCATCAGCACATTGGACTTGGTATAGTACTGTCTCATCCTTAAGGTAGTGATCATCCAGAATGCATACAACAGCTTTTCTGGCTTTAGTGATAATGGGACAGACAATTGTGGTGCATTTGGATTGTTCCAATTTCTTCTTGAAGTCTTTGATGGCATCCTGGGCATGCTCCATGTCCTCTGTCATGACCCAAGAGTTGTGCTCCCTCATCCATCCTTTCCATTTGACCAAGTAGTTGGTGGTCAGATGTGACCTTTGTCCTTTCTTGGTACAGACACGTTAGGTTCATGCATCTAACACTTCTTCTACTTCATACTCTTCTTTGTCTTCAATGAGGTCAGGCCATGGTAGAAGTGGTTGTTGTTAGTTTGGGAAGGTGGGCAGTGTGTATGGCATCAAGAGCTTCTCATTGAAGCGGTGGTGGATTCTCCAATGGGGTGGTAGTTTGAGTTTGTATGCTGATGCACCAGCTTTTTCAAGTACTAGGAATGGTCTGACTTGTCTATCGTCTAGCAACTTTTTTGAGCGAGGAAGTCAAAGGTTGGTTATGTCCAGCCACTGTCCCCTACTTGATAATCCCATGATGTCTGTTTGTGTTTATTGTATTGGGCCTTCATCTTCCCTGCTGCTTTTTTGAGAGCTGTTTTTGCCTTTCTATGTATCTCATAGAGGGTGGTGGCAAGCGAAGTCCTTTGCTGCTGGATTACTGAAGGTGGTCATTGGTATGGAGTCTGGGAGGGTTCTCGGGTGGAAGCCATAGTTAGTGAAGAATGGGCTTTGCCCAGTAGCCAAGTGAGTTTAGCCATGAACTTCAAAACAAATGGGGGTCTGTGGTCGGAAATGATGACTTGTGGCATTCTGTGTCTGGCATAGACCTGGTCCTGGAGGATCTTTGCCCAGCCTTCTACTGATAAGATGTCAGCACAGGCTATCAGGACTATTTCTTTGGAGAAACAGTTGACAATGACTAGGATGGCATTATACCCATTAGACTCCTTGAGTCCAGTGATCATGTCCACCGAGATATGAGCCCATGGCACTGATGAGACTTCATTGGGATGGAGGGGATTTTCTTGTGGTTGGGTGTTGCTCTTCACCCTTTGGCAGACTTCACACCCTTTAACATATCTGTTGATGGTTTGCCTGTCCTTGGGCCACCAGAAGTCTCATTCTACCAGTTTCCAAGTCTTTGCGATGCCAGGGTGTCCAGTGGTGAAGTGGTCATGGTATTGGGTGATGATCTCCCCTTGTAGCTTGTCATCATGTAGAACATAGATTCGCCCATGCAGGGAGAGAAGTCCATTTTCCTTAGTGATTCCTCACTCATGGTTAAGCGAGTTGGCAATGCTTTGATCCTATTTTGTCTTGTCCTGAGTGATTTCTTTGATCTGTTGATGTGTCTCTGTCATTGTTAGCATGATCATGGCATGGAAATGTTCAGGTTGGGTGACAACAATGTCATGGTTATCCCCTTTGCCCTGGTCATGATCATCCTGCTGACTGAGTAAGTTGGCTTTGTGATTTGCTAAGCCAGCCTTGTGATGCAAGGTGAAATGGTACTCTGCCAGCTCTGTTACCCATTGGGCTTGTCATCGGTTGAGCTTTTAGGGTTTGTGAAAATACTGAAGGTTTTGGTGGTCAGTCCAAATCTCAAAGTCTTCACTTGCACCTATAAGATAGTGTCTCCATTCTGCCAAGGCAAGCATAATGGCTAAGAGTTCCTTGTTGTATTTCTCATAGTTGTGTTCCATGGTAGTGAAGGACTTTGAAAGGAAGGCCATGGGTCTCCACTTTCCATCCTGTTCTTGACTCAAGACTGCCCCTATTGCCCCCTCGCTTGAGTTAGCCTCTACCTAGAATTTCCTATGCTCTCAAAGTAGGGTGAGGACAACATCTTTTGCCATTTGATCCTTGAAGCATTGGAATGCTTGGTTCTACACTGCCCCCCAGGTCCATGGGGCATTGCCTGTCAACTGGGTGAGGAGTCAGACTCTTGGAATAGTCCTTGATAAATTTTCGGTTAAAGTTAGTGAAGCTTAAAAAAGATTGGAGCTCCTTTTTCTTAGTAGGAGTAGGCCATTCTGTGATTCCCTTTACCTTGACTGGATCCATGCATACCACTCCTTTGCTGATGATCACAGCTAGATATTCCATTTCCAGGACCT
Organism: Armillaria luteobubalina; assembly: GCA_030435615.1. Taxonomy (NCBI): domain Eukaryota; kingdom Fungi; phylum Basidiomycota; class Agaricomycetes; order Agaricales; family Physalacriaceae; genus Armillaria; species Armillaria luteobubalina. The sequence goes on from JAUEPU010000038.1 coordinate 24,579, forward strand.
CAAACTCACACTTCTCTGCTTTGAGAAATAACTTGTTCTCCCTCAAACATTGTAATACCCATCGAACAAGGTGGCAATGTTCCTTGAAATCCTTGGAGAAAATCAAGATGTTGTCAAGGTAAATGGTAACTTTTCCCTTGTTGATGAGGTCATAGAAGATGTCATTCATCATCCATTGGAAGGTTGAGTTGGTCAATCCAAAGAACATAACCATGGGTTTGAACAGCCCTCAGTTGGTCCAGAATGCCGCTTTAGCCTCATCGCCCTCCTTGATGCAAACATTGTTATAACCCCATTGGACATTGAGCTTGGTGAAATACTTGGCCCCCTGTAGTTTATCCATGAATTCAGAGATGAGGGGGAGCAGATAACGATTCTTTATCGTCATCTCATTGAGTTTGTGGTAGTCTTAGACAGGATAAAGGGAGCTGTCCTTCTTTTTGACAAAGAAGAAAGAGGATGCAAATGGAGACTTGGATGGCCTAATCCTTCTGCTAGTAAAGTTTTCTTCTAGGAACTTGTCTAGTTCCTCTTGCTCGTGACGGTTGAGGGGGTAGACCTTGCAGTCAAGAGTGTTTTGGGCATTCAGGGCTAGCTCAATTGCATGGATGAGGAATTAGAGGAAGGGAAAACAATCCTAGCTGTTAACATCCAGGAGGTGCTGGAAATTTGAGTGCTCCACCATGCCAATGACTTAGCTGTCCAAGCCACAGAAGAGAAACCCAAGCAGTCATTTGAAGAGCTAGTCCCTCCATGGTACCACAAGTTCCAGGACCTGTTCTCCAAGGAGAACTTTGATATGCTACCAGAACACAAACCCTGGGACCCAGTGATCCTCACAGTCAGCATCAGGTAGTGGGAATGGGTTTTTCCTTCACTGGCAGTGCTCAAAAAGTATTCAGCTGGTTACCCAATTGATAATGGGGTTATGTCATTTGAGCCAGTTATGTCCAAGAAAAAGGTCCCTTTTGCCAAGTTCAGTTACCATTAGGTCAATTCGTTCTGCATGGTCTCCAAGGATGAGGTGTAGCTCTATGAACTTGGTAATCTCTCCTGCTTGATTCTGAGTTTCATCAGTGTTGTACACTGGGATAGGGCTGGCCATGGGGTAGGTTTGGATGCCATTTTGTTTCACATATCTCTGACTGATGGAGCTCCTGGTGCAGCTGCTGTCAATGAGAGCATGAGCCTTCAGGGTTTGTTAATTGGTCAGGGTTTCTAGCTGGGCATCAATCAATAGCTCCTGAGCATCCTTTGTCTGGGTTTGGCAAAGGCAGCAGACAGGCTTCTGTAGCTTGTATAACTGTTCCCTCACTGGCTCCCCTGCCAAGCCACAAGCATTGGATCATTTCTTCGTCTACCTTGCCAACTCACTCCTTGTGTACCCAGAGATAGAGGGCTGCCAATGCTTCAGAATTAGTGCACGCTTCCTGAATAGCCTGAAGGGTCCAGTCAGGGCCAAAGGGCCTGAGCCAGTGGGCCTTTGGGGGTGAAGTGCATACCTGGAGGTTGTCTGGTGTGGCTGGTCATGTCTCAGTTTTTTCCTGGGATAGATGGTAGGAGGTGTTGTCTTTGTTGTTGGGGATTTCTTTGAGGGTGACTCACAACTGTCAGGGCATCTCTCACCCTGTTTGGCCCTCTTGATCCCTGTGGGTGGTTGAGATATCTAGTACTGAAGGTCTTCACCACTCTTCACCCTTTGATGGGCCCTTCGTGGGGTCTCCCTTAGGTTTCTCTTGGGTAAGGCTGCCCTTCACTTTGACCTTTGTCTGGGCTTCACTGGTAGGAATGACAGCTCCAGTTTTCTCTGTGGTCAGGGTTCCTGCTTGGGACACAGCCCGCTTGGTGGCAGTGGGGGTGTCATATGTCTTGCACTATAAGAATAGTCTAACACCTTCAGAGGACATGTCTCCCATGGTCGAGTTAGGTGCGACCCCAAGACTTATGGTTTCATAGCTGGTAGATGGGGCCCAAGGATCAAGGGGAGGGATATTTGAATGCTTCTAATATGATGTACATAAAAAGTTAATATATGAGGACCGGCTTGCTAAGTCTGAGTGTGCAATAGATAGAATAATTGTCCTGGCTGAGCAAGTGGAATCACTCACTTGTCAGCCTCCCCTTTTACCTTCTCAATACCCAAAGTTGAGGGCATCTTCTCTTTGACTGACTCCTTTTTCTCTGTCTCTGTCTTGATTTGCTCAGTGAGCATTGCTTGGAGTTGTTCCAAGGTATATGTATACCTCCCTGTTTTTACATCTCATGGTCGCTTTGAAGCCCGGCAGTCCTTTACCAGGTGCCCCTTTTTTCCACAGTTATAGCACTTGCCTTCTCATTGAAGCCTGCCAATATTCATTGGTTTGCCTACCCCTCTGAACGTGGTCCAGATGCCATCTGTTTTAGATTTGGCAGCCTGCTTCCCTTCCATTGAACTTGTCACACCAGTAGTTTTCTGATTAGTACTACTGGCATTGGATTTCTGATTCTGGGGGCATTGGTCTTGATAATGGATTTGATTGAAAGCTGCCTTTTTGGTGCACTCATCGTACATGATACAGACACATTGCCTCCATTGCCAGTAGTGGACTGGGATGGCCAGGCCAATGTTAGCAATGAAGGTGGTGTAATTGGGAGGTATTTCTTGTTGAATAGCCTTGACAAGCACCCCTCAGGGCCCTTCATTGTGTCGGAGCCCAGCTAGCATGGCCAGGTGTTCCAATCATTAAAAGTAGGCAGTAGCAGTCCCATTCCTCATTTGCAACTCCATCATCTTTTGCTCATGCTTTTCCTGGATCACAGGATCAGAGAATTGTTTTTGGAAGGTTCAAACCCATTTATCCCATGGCTCGAACCAGTAGCAGTTCTTTGATTGGGAGAAGAATTTGACCTGATGGTATATCCACCAATCTTTAGCATTCACCTTCATGTGGGAGGTAGCATAGTTGACCATGATGGTGCTATTAACATAGAATCCGGAGAACATCTCAAAATATTGGAAACAATCTCTGAGGAATTGGTCAATGTCATCATGTCTCCTGTTGAAGAGCTTGATGGGGGTGATGAGGATAGGTTTGATGCTATAATAAAGGTGGTCATTGTGAAGTGCTCCCATAGGCCAGTCGGGCAGGTCAGGTGGTAGGTCCTTTGGTGGGGGTTGCAGTGGTGACCACTGATCTGTTCGGTCTCCTGAGGTTCTATGGTGATTCAGGACTGGAGGAGGTTTGAGTGGTGGTTGTTTTAATCCTTCCTAGTTGTGCCGGAGGCAGGCCCAGGTCAGGGGATGCATCCGGATCGACCAGGAGCAGTATTGGATCTGTTTCCATCTTGCCTTCATCACAGGGCTTCCCTTGCGCCATCTTGAAAGGTCCTGCTTCTCTGCTTCCTGCAAAGAGGCAACCTGTTCCTTGCCATGGGTTTCTCAGTTGGCAGTAGTTTATCCAAAGGGGGGTGTCAGGCATGGGCCTAATCTGTTCTGGGTTCAGTGCCTTGTGAGGCCGACCATTTGTATTGATCGCAGGGGTGGGGTAAGAGTCTGTAGGTTGAAGGGGAGAGTCCTGCTGAGAGGTGGTGGTGGTCAGGCCTCTCACTTGGTACAGTTAGTTCTTCATAGACCAGGGGGTCCTCAGTGCTTCTGGTAGTACTGCTTCCCTCACCGCTGCTGTTGGTGGGAATTCCTGGGTTTGTAACCTGTAGTGTCCTTGGCATGCTGGTAGTGGTGCTGGTCGGGATAATAGTTTTAGTAGGGCTATCTGCTCTAAGTATGTTTCCTGGAGTTTCTGTCAACCAACATGTTGGAAGGGACTGTACTCCTGCTGCTGTTGGTATATAGCTGAGGTCAATGTTTGTGAAGTCGAGCTCAATGCTCTCATCATGGGCAGCAGGATCAGAATGTGGAGGGGAGTCTCAAGTTCCAGAAGGTCCAGCGATGGGGGAGGTGTCAGTTCTCTTAGCTGAAGTTTGACTTCTTCCCTGAGGAGGGATGACAGGGCACAACTCTTCCTGGTTTTAGATTGGGGTCCTTGGCAGGATGTGGAAGGGGTCTCTCCCAACATACTGGAGGTATGTTGTTGGGATACAGTGGGTCGGAACAGATTGTGGCTCTTCCACCACCCTTCTATGGTTCCTGATCTAGATGCTAATGCTTTTTTGTTGCCAGTAACAGACAAGTGTGAGGATTGAGAGAAAGACGATGATAAAGATGGGAACTGTGACTGTGATGGTTTCTACAGCTGCACCTGTCAGTGATTTTGAGATGATCATAGGTGTCTCCTTTGGCAGTGCATTTAAGGAGAGCTAGGAAGCTTTGAGCTAACTGTTAGACCCAGGTTCCTACTGGTCTAAACAAGTATAAACACAGGGCTGTCTCATGTTCAGACAATCACCCTGAGAGTCACTGTGAGGTTTAGATGTAGTTCTGAATCTTGTTTAGTTAAGCTCTCAGCGAAAGTGAGACTACAAGGAAAGCTTGATATGAATAAACTTTAGCTCAAAGCTGAGGATAATACAGTAAAAGCTACTACTTATATACAAAAATGATAATACTAAAAGGTGGTAGTTCTAAAGGATAATAAAAGTCCATTAATAAGCAGAATTCAGGACAAATGACTAAGCAGGATTGCATAACATGTGAAGAAAGCAAGAAAAGTGAATAAATTGTAACAATCCTGTGGAAGACTATAAACACATACACAAGGTCCTATCCAGACTCAGAGCCAACAATCTCTACTGCAAGGGATTCAAATGCAAATTTTATTGGGATTCCATAGAATACCTAGGCTACATCCTCTCACCTGAAGGCTTACACATGGCTGAAGACAAAGGCAAAGCTATTGTTGACTGGCTGGTCCTATGGAAGGTCAAAGACATCCAATCATTTCTTTGTTTTACTAACTGCTTTCACTGTTTTATTCATAAATACAGTGAGATCATGTTGCCCTTAACACATCTTACTCACAAGGGTATTCTGTGAAAATTCAACAACAAATGTCTAGCTGCATTTTTTAACAAGCTGAAACAGGCTTTCACTCATGCTCCTATCCTTGCCCACTGGATTCCTGACCATTAATTAGTCATGGAAACCAACACCTCTGACTATGCTATTGCTGCCATCCTTTCTATTTACCTTAAGGATGGCAACATTTACCTTATTTCTTTCTTGTCCCAAAGTCTCCACAGCACCAAGCTCAACTACAATACCCATGATAAAAATCTCCTATCCATTTTGAGGTCTTTAAATACTGGCATCATTACCTCAAAGGCTCCACAGAATCCATTGATGTGGTTACAGATCATAAGAACCTTGAGTATTTCTCTACCACAGAGGTTCTACCTGATGGCAGGTGTGCTGGTCTGAATTCCTTTCCCAGTTCAACGTTGTTATTTGGTTCTGACCAGATAAACTTAGTGGAAAACTGGACACACTCACCAGACAGCAGGATGTCTACTCTAAAAAGGGGGATAGTCAATATGCTCAAGTCAATCCCCACAATTTCCACCCTGTGTTCACTCAAGAATAATTCTCTGCTTTTCTCTATGCTACATTTCTTGATTATGCATAGCAATACAAACGATGAGTAATTAATCTATAAGAATTGTGTGATTCCAAGATATTCATTCAGTTGTATGGAGAGGCAACAGGTTTTACTACTGCCTAGGAATGCCATACTTGTCTGTAGGCACTTCTGCTTCCATTTATCTATGGGGCCATGTGGCTATTCATTCAGTTACTGTTTAATTGCATAGTATTTTATTGGATGTAACCACCAATCATTAATTGATTAAGGTACTGAGATTATATTGGTCATGATCACTTGCATGATTTAGACTGGCATCTTGGATCCTGACTAGGCTATTCTTTCTTTCTGGGTTCAGGGTTGTCATTCATTTCTTTTAGACTAAGTCCATGGAGGAATTTGGTTCCATCAGGACTTAGTAAATATTCAAAGTGGTTTTCAGATTCATCAAGTTTGACAAGTTAATCTAGTTCAGGTTTCTAACTTCTGGGTTTAGGTTCATCTAGATACAGTGGTCCCATTTATGTTTTGACTATGTGTAGTCTGTTTTTAACAGGGAATAGCAAGTAATCTTAAAAGGCTGGCAGAGTTGACTCATCTAGATGTCTTCTCTACTTCCTCTTCTGTTACAGTTTTAGGTGCCTCAACACTGATCTAGATGACTTGACTTAGCAGTGTGAAGTCTCCACTCTAGTCCTTAGTACAGCTTGTAGTGTGCATTAATTTGTATAAAATTCACAAAATCTACAGGTAGCCTGATACCAGGCATATCAGTGTGCACTGCTCTGATCAAGATGATGCTTTGGAAGAAGGATTTATAATTTTTTGATATTCTTTGCTGTCTACACTCCTTTGTTACATTGTCCTTTCATTCCTGTTATGTTTGCCCTGCTTCGACTTCTGGACCATGAATAATACCACCTGTATTCAAGTATTGCACTATATGGAATTCTCTGCCTGTAGCTACATTCAACCAGACTCATCACCACTTTCTGTATCATCACAAATATATTCCTGATAATTGGCCCACATGTTCCTTGCTATCCAGTCATAACAAGTGGTAATCTTGTGGTCTGAAGGTAGATACAATCAAAGATCATGGAATTTGGACCCTATAGAACTCACAAACCTTTGATTAGAGCATTCCCACTCTTTGAGATGATATCTTATAATATCTTACACCACAGTATGGAGTCATAAGAAGATCACAGAGAGGAAAACAAGCATCAGCAAGCTAGTATTGTCCAGGAGGAAGGGCAAAGTCTTTTCATTGTACATAGTCAAACACTGCTGAATCTGCTGTGCTCCCTTCCCATCCACTGAGGGTATAGACAAAAAAGAGATCAAAATCACAAGCTGCCAGTATGTTCTGTGAGATCCAGCCCTTGCAATTGCAATAACATGCAGTATCAGCTTCATGTACCCAAAAATCAATGTGAGATCCATTAGCTCTACCACAGCAGTATCAAAAATATGGGAAGAACTTTGAGTTTGTTGCAATCACAGTTGGTGTCTTGTCTTTAGGAGGATGAACATAGTGCTTGTAGAATGGTCAAACAAAGATATTGAGCATATGGTGCATATATCTTCAATAATTCCATTAGTACAATGAAAGGAAAAGGCTTTAGCAACACACTTGCTGATAATATCACCACTGTGCTGAAACCACTCTTGCAGCATCCTTATACTGCTTCCTGTCCTTGCCAGATACAGAAATATTGCAAGTTGCTTATCACTATCAACATGTTTGCTGTCCTGGAGTCTGTAGTGCTGTTGTAGATCCATCTCTAGCACTTGAAAGATCCCTTGTGACATTCCAAACTGTTCATAGAAGTGTTGTGGATGTCCCTCTAGCAACTCAATGAGCCAAAGCTTTCCAGTGAGTATTGATGTCTGCATTGCACTACAAAAAGTGACAAAAGTTCACTTAGCTTTGCATACGTTCACTTTGTAAATATCCTGATACAAATATTAAGTGAGATAGTTTACTTTAATAAACCAGGTTTACATTTACTTTGGGTTATTAAGTATTTTAAGAGTCCACAGCAGAGATTATAAAGCAATATGACCATCCCACATTGTTATTATGGTTCATATAGATTTTTAATGGATTAGGAACTAGTTTACAATGCAGCATAGCCTAAATCTACTTCTAGGCCCATCTCATTGTTGTCATCATTGCAAATGTCATCTAGCTTTCCCTCTGCATTCTCATCCAACTCTATGTCCACTGTTTCTTCTTCTGATTCAGCTTCCTCCAAGTCATTGGCAGTCTCCCATTCTTCATTGTCCTCAGTGTCCGAGTCTGACTCTTCAGTATTGGCATATAATCCAGCCTCTTCCACCATTTCTACCGAGTCTGACTCATCTGAAGGTGGTTCCTCCAGATCACAAGTGCTCCAATGGCTAACTTCAAGGCTACAGTAGTAAAGTCTCATATTACAATCTACCTGCCTTTAAACCATGCAGGTTAGTAAGTGATTGACAGTGGCAGAAACTCTGCAGTTTGACCAAGTCTGTACACTGGGAGTAGATGAACTGCCTGGATAATATCATCTGGATCAAGAAAACCAAAGGTGCCTGGATCTCTACCATTAACAAATCCAACATGATGAGGACAGTTTGCTGCAAAGCCTGAGCAGTGACTAGAATCAAACCCATACCAGTGAACTCAAGCAAAATCAATGTGAAACACCTGTTGATCCTCATAGTCACAGTTACCATACAGGTTATTGTAGTGGATATCAGCATGAAAGAGCCCAATAATTTACCCATACCAGTATGGGTGTGTTGTCTCCACTTCCAAGTCATTCACGAGCACCATGATATTGGAGTTTGAGGGTTAATAGAATCTTGATCCCAGTGAACATTGTAGGTTGTATAGTTGATCCTGAGAATTTTATGACAAAATATTTGGTCATTATTAATTTGTAGACAGCTTAGCTATTCTGCCGTAATCTCGTCATCCAGATCAATCTCATACACAAAAAGACAACAAAGAATATGTTCTTTAAGCTTCAGGATGAAGTCCTATAATAACAATTAGAATACAGTTGACAAGGGCTGGAGAAAGGCCTTACAATGGAAAGATCTCCCTCATTCTCAGCAAGCCATTGGTGAAGATCAAGAGGGTAGCTCCTGGACAGCAACTGTTGTGTCACATCATATCCTCTTGCTCCTTGCTTCCAACCACCATCTACTACCATGCTAAAGCCTGCATCCTCTTCCTCCCATATCAAACTTTCCACCAAGGCTGCCCCAGCATGCTGCTGCACACAAATCAACTTGCTCACCTCCCCCAGCAAAGCCCAAACTGGAAACCAAGAAGCCCAAGGATTCCCACAAGGTCTTGTTGCCCAAGGATATGAACAAGACTGCTGTTGTATTCACAAAATGACTTCCAACACCACAAAGATCTGATAACATTGAGCAAGAGAATAAAGAGATTGAGGAATCAGATTTGGTTAGTGGAGATAAGGACAAGTTTGAGCTGGACTTTGGTGATGAAGGTGAGATTGCTGAGGGTAAGATTGGCAATGGTGAAGATGAGGGTGAGGGCGAGGGTGAGGGTGAGAGGATAAGCAATGACAACGATAATGAGAAGGATGGTGAAATTGGCCAGAAAGGTTGTAAGACAAGCCAATCAGGCCCATGAAAAACCAAGTACTGCATGGGTATTCACAGATGTATGTGTCATTTGTACTATAGGTGCATATATGCTGACTCTAAGGACACTAGACAGAACTGGGTGCTCAGTGTCTGTCACTCTCTTGGGAAACTGGTCCCACATGTCATCTCCCTCTTCACACCTGTTGATGACATCATGTGGACTGGTGCAAAGCTCTTGAATAAGGCACTCAAGTACATAGTTATCTTCTTCATTCCAGTGTCACTCACTGACCAATTCCAAAGCTTGATATTGACATCAAGGAGGTTTCATACATGACACCAAATGAGAAATTGTTTAATATCCTTGTAGGTTTCTTGGAGCACAATGTAACAATGTGGGAGACTATCATGTTTTCCTAGAAACACAATTGGCATGAAGGTTATCATTAATGAGGTGAGTACTGCATATATGTACCTCTAGCTTTTCTTCCATTCCTTTTCAGTTACACCTTGGTATAAAGGAATCACAAGGCAGTGACACTAACAAGGTTTGCTATGATATTCTTACACTCTGTCTCAAAGATCCAGTCAATACGACCATTACACTCCCTATACCTTCACACAAAACAGGCCAAGGATTCAACCACATCAACACCAGACATCTGCTTTGTCCCCAGATATATCTGGAGGAGTTTTAATACAAAGTATTTCTCTCTCATTTGGTTTATAGTAGTACTGACTGCGATGCTTAGTGATTGTTTTATCTTCGATCTCACCAATGGTAGGGTCAAGGTGATGGCTTCTGTTACAATTTATTCACTTTTTCTTCTTTTCTTCATGCAAAAGCTTATTTATACCAAACTACCTTCATCATCTCACATCCACTAAGAGCCTAACCAACAAGATTCAGTTCCTGTCTAAACCTTGCAGTAACTCTCTGGGTGATTGTCTGAACATGAGACAGCCCTGAGTTTATACTTGTTTGGACCAGTCAGAATCTGGGTCTAACAGTTAGTGTAAAGCTTCCTACACTCTCCTTAATGCACCGACAAAGGAGACACCCATGATTACCCCCAAAGAACTATCAGATGCAGCCACAGAAACCATCACCATCACAGTCCCCATCTTTACTATCTTCTCCTTTATAACCCTTGCAATCATCTGTTACTGACAACAAGAAAGCATCCACACTTGAATTAGAAACCATGGAAGGATGGTGGAAGAGCCACAACCCATTCCAACCCACTACATCCCAATGACATACCCCTATACATTGGAAGAGGCCCCTTCCACACTCCACCATGGAGCCTCATGAACCAAAAACACAAAGAGCTGTATCCTAGCCTCTCCCCTCAGGGAAGAGACATTACCACTGAGAGACCCAACACCTCCCCTGTCACTGGACGTTCTGGAACTTGAGACTCCCCTCTAAATTCCAACCCTGCTACCCATGACAAGAGCATCAAGCTTGACCTCACAAACCTTGACCCTGGCTACATACCTGCAGCAGGAGTATGGGCTCCACCAATGCATTGGTCAACAGAGATCCCAGGGAACCTTCCTAGAGAGGATAGCCCCATCAACACCAGTGCACCCCCCAGCCCAGCAAGGATGCTTCAGGTTACAAACTCAGGAATCTTCCCCACCAACAGCTTTAGCAGCAGCAGAGGAAGAGACATCTTTAGAAGCCCTGCCGACCCTCCAGCCTATAAAGAATAAACCATACAGGCTGAGAGGCCTGACCATGTCCTCCTTTCAGCAGGACTCCCTATTCAACCTGAGGACAGCTACCCCACCCCTGCAATCAATACAAACAGACAGCCTCATGAGGACCATGTCCTCACCAACTATTTCTGACAGTCTTGACTATGTATCTGCCTGGTTGGGTGACAAGCTCAGTGATTTTTCAATATTCTTGGAGGAGAAATAGAGGCCCACTAAGTCCTCTGATGAGATTGGGAGAATCCCCTACAGCCCCCTGGACTTCTTTCCATGGAAAGAAACCTACTCAACTACACCCTGGCAACAGACCCTTTTAATGGGAATGGACCTGATAGGGAGTGGCCGATACTCAATGAGGATGACAGGCTTCTATTGGGACAGTTCTGAGCCAGAGCATAGGATTGCAGAGCACAAGATATCCAGGAGAGGGAGGGAGGCTCCATTATCATAGAGAACTACTGGGCAAGAGAAGGTCTCCTATGGTGGGACCTCAACACCACCCAGTATATGGCAAGATTTACAGAAGGACCCCTCCTTGGAAGAAGAATTGCTCACCTATGATGACAAACTGAGGGAGAGCACCAGGCCTTGGAGTGGGGCTTATAAGCCATATAAGAGGAATGGCAGAACTATGAGGACAGTATTGTCCATAGAGGAGATAGGGCCCATGTCTGATACCCCCCCTCTGGATAAATTACCAACGACAAGGGACCCCACAGTGAGGAATGAGTCATCTCTTTGCTGGGAGCAGAGAAGCAGGGCCCTCAGAGACAGTGCTAGGGAAGCGCCCTGATGAGGGAGGAATGAAAACAGATCCAGGATCACCCCCAGACCTGGGCAACCTAGGCCCCTCCCTGGACTTGGGTCCACCCCTGGTGGGACTAGCAACCATCAAATCCTTAGCAGACCAAAGGAAGGAGGTGGAGGAAAGCATCAAAGGCATTAGAGAAAACATGGAACAGGCCAGAGTGGTACTTGAATGGCTAGACAAGTGCTGGGGCTTCTCAACGGCACCCCTGCAGCCCAAACCCCCTCTGGTCCCAAATCACCAAGGAACCCCTGGGGATTGAACAGACTGGTGGTCACTGCCACAGCCCCCACTGAAAGACCTGCCTCCACCCCACCTGACTGGCCCATGGGGAGCCTCTGAGATGACCATCCCTATTATAGCATCAAACCCACCCTTATCACCCCCACTAAACCCTTTTCCAGGTGACATGAGGATGTCAATCGATTTCTTGGGGACTGCCTCTAATATTTTGAAACCTTCACAAGGTTCTATGTGAGCAGCTCCATCATGATCAATTATGCCACCTCTCATCTGGACAGGAACACCAAAAACTGGTGGGTCTATCATTGGATTGAATTCTTCTCTCAATCAAAGAACCGTTATTGATACAAACTGTGGGATGAGTGGGTCTGAACCTTCTGCAAACACTTCTCCAATCCGGCAATACAGGAAAAGCATGAGCAGAAGATGATGGAGCTACAAATGGAAAACAGGACCACAACCACCTACTTCCAGAAACTGGAACATCTGGCAATGCATGCTGGACTCCGACATGAAGAAGGACCACAAGGAGCCCTCATCCAGGCAGTATGCTAAGGGATACTCCCTGACTATACCACCTTCATTGCCAACATAGGAATAGCCATTCTGGTCCACTACTGGCAGTGGAGGCAGCATATTTGCACAATGTATGACAAGCATGCCAAGAAGGCAGCCTTCAATTGAATCCACTATCGCAACCAATGCCTCCAGAACCAGAAGAACAACGCTAGCAGCACTAGTCAGAAAACCACTGGCACAACAAGTTTGACAGAAGGAAAACAGACTGCCAAACCTAAAACAGAAGGCATCTGGACCATGTTTGGAGAGACAGGTGAACCAATGGATATTGATTGACTCAGGCAAGAAGGGAAGTGCTATAACTGTGGGAAGAAGGGTCACCTGGCAAAGGATTGTCGAGCTCTGAAGAGGCCACAAGATGCAAAGACCAGGAGGTATATATATACCTTGGAATAGCTCCAAGCAATGCTCAATGAGCAAATTAAGATGGAAGCAGAGAAGAAGGAGTCAGTCAAGGAGAAGACACCCTCAACTTCAGGTATTGAAGAGGTAAAAGGGGAGGCTGACAAGTGAGCAATTCCACTTGTTCAGCCAGAACAATCATTCCATCCATTATGCACTCAGACTTGGCAAGCCAGTCCTCATGTATTAACTTTTTATGTATGTCATATCATGACAAGTAGGGATTAAGATGAAGTCTCACGGAGTCAGAATCCATCAGATTCCAATAATGAGTTGGAGCCAGTTGGATGAGTTGAAGGTTGAAGTCCATGGAATCCACAGCATGCTCATTACAGAGCCCAAAAGAACTAATAAAAACCCTGTCCTTCCCTTTCTCGACCCTTGGCCCAATCTTCTAGCTATGAAACCATAAGCCTTGGGGTCACACCTAACTTGACCATGGGAGATGTGTCCTCTAGAGGCATTAGACCGTTATTATGGCACAAGGTGTATGACACCCCCATTGCCACCAAGCAGGCTGCACTCCAAGCAGGAACCCTGACCATAGAGGAAACTAGGACCACCATTCCTACCAATGAAGCCTGGGCAAAGGTTGAAGTGGCAGGCAGCCTTACTCAAGAGAAACCCAAGGGAGACCCCATGAAGGGCCCATCAAAGGGTGAAAAGCGGTGAAGACCTCCAACCCCAGATACCTCAACCACCCACAAAGATCAAGAGAGCCAAATTAGGCAAGAAACGCCCTGACAGCTGTGAGTCACCCTTGAAGAGATCTCCAACAACAAAGACAATACCTCTTACCATTTATCCCAAACAAGGACCGAGACATGACTGACCACACCAGAGAACCTCCAGGTACACACTTCACCCCCGAAGGCCCACTGGCTCAGGACCTTTGGTCCTGACTGGACCCTTTGGGCTATCCAAGAAGCATGTACTAACTCTGAAGCATTGGCAGCCCTCTATCTCTAGGTACACAAAGAGCAGGTCAGGGAGGCAGGTGAGGAAATGATCTGATGCTTATGGCTGGGTGGAGAACTGGCAAGGGAATGGTTATATGAGTTGTGAGAGCCCATCTGCTACCTCTGCCAGACTCAAACCAAGGATGCCCAAGAATTACTAGTTGATGCCCAGCTAGAAACCTTGACTGATTGACAAACCCTGAAGGCCTGTGCCCTAGTCAACAGTGGTTGTACTGGAAGCTCCATCAGTCAGAGGTATGTGGAGCAGAACAACATCCAAACCTATCCTGCCGCCAGTCCTATCCCAGTGTACAACACCAATGGAACTCGAAATCAAGCTGGGGAAATCACCAAGTTTGTAAAGTTATGCCTAATTCTTGGAGACCATGCAGAATGGATTGATCTAGCTGTAACTGAGCTTGGCAAGAACGATCTGTTCCTCAGACATGACTGGCTCAAGCGACACAACCTGATTATCAACTAGGTAACTGGGGGGATCCTCTTCAGACATTGCCAGTGCAGGAAGAACCTGTTCCCACTACCCGATGCTGACCCAGAGGATTGCTGGGATGAAGAGTTGGAGGAGGGAGAAACAAACCTCTGTATGTTCTGTGGCAACAAGCACAAGATCGAGGACTGTAACAAGCATAAGGCCATGGGTTCCACTCATGGTGGTGCTGCTGAGGTTTCAGAGCCTTCTGCCTCTACTGATTTGGCTCCCACGGAGTTGGAAAAATAGAGAGCAGCCCTGTTTCCTCCATGCAAGGACAGGGTTGCATTGACTGTCATTGCACCCCAGAGATTGTAACCCTCAATGCTGCCGCTCTTTCAAACCATTTACTTACTGTATCACTATCATCTGAAGTCGGTTCTGGATCAGAACCCGATGGCTCTCCTCTTTCCAGTATCCTTTGTTTTCTTGCTCTCATCAATTCTGGTTCAAGTCATTGCTTCATCAATTCCAAATACATTGAGGACCATCATCTCCCTACCACTTCCATTCCCCTTGTTCAACTTCAACTTCTTGATGGCTCCACTGGATCTCACATCTCCCAATCCATTTTGCTCCCCATACAGTTCCTGTCAGGTGACATTATCCCCATTGACTTCTATGTCACTCATCTTGATTCATCCTGTAACATTGTTCTGGGATACAACTGGCTTTCCTGCTACAATCTGTTGATTGACTGGGCAAAGCACAATATCACTTTCTGTTCAAAGCTATTTGGTGCTTCTATCCCTCCTAGCGCTTCTGCGGTCTCTGACACAACAGTGCCACACCGCTCAGACCCTTCAGGTCCAACTCCATCCAAACCTCCCTCGAGATCCCAATGGGCTCTGCCACCATATGAGCCTATCTACTCATATCCTTCCATTCCATCATTTGCTGCGTTGGTTGCACCCAAGATATTGATTATTTCCATGGCCGCTTTCATACAAGCTTGTGCAGAAGAAGGTGCCCAACAATTCACGTTACAGCCTTCAATGCCTAGTGTTAGTGGCCAAGCTGCCTCCATGGCCCCTGTGGATTTAACTGATGTCCCACCGGAGTACCATGACTTTGCCGATGTGTTCAGTGATTCCCTCTCAGAGAAACTCCCCGAGCATCACCCCTATGACCTCAAAATCAATCTTGAGGAAGGCACTTCTCCTCCACTCAGACCCATCTATTCCCTCTCTGAATCCAAACTCAAAGCCTTACACAAGTTTACTGATGATAATGTCTGTAATGGTTTCATCTCTCCCTCACATTCTCCCCATGGAGCTTTGGTACTCTTTGTCAAGAAGAAAACTGGTGAACTCAGGCTCTGTGTTGATTTCCGTGGCTTGAACAAAATCATGAAAAAAGACCATTATCCACTTCCTCTCATCTCTGATCTTCTTGATTCTGTGCGTCTATATACAAAACTCGACCTCTGCCACACCTACCATCTAGTCCGTATTGCCAAAGGAGACGAATGGAAAACTGCATTCCACACCTGCTATGGATCTTTTGAATGGCATGTCATGCCATTTCATCTTACCAATGCTTCCATGGCTTTCCAACACTTTGTCAAGGACATCTTTGCAGATATGCTTGATGTTTCTGTCATTGTCTACCTTGACAATATCCCCATCTATTCCGACAATCCTGTGGAACACCAACAACATGTACGAGAGGTCCTACACAGACTCAGAGAGAACAATCTCTACTGCAAGGGATCTAAATGCAAATTTCATCGGGATCCTGTGGAATATCTCAGCTATGATGAATGCCTGGCTGCATTCAACGAGCTGAAACAGGCTTTCACTCACACTCCCATCCTTATCCACTGGATTCCCGACTGCTAATTAGTCGTGGAAACTGACACCTCTGACTATGCTATTACTGCCATCCTTTCTATTTACCTTGAGAATGGTGAGATCCACTCTATTTCCTTCTTGTCCCAAAGTCTCCATGGAGCCAAGCTCAGCTACAATACCCAGAATAAAGAGCTTCTAGCCATTTTTGAAGCTTTTAAATACTGGTGTCACTACCTTGAAGGCTCTGTGGAATCCATCGACATCATTACAGATCATAAGAACCTTGAGTATTTCTCTGCTACCAAGGTTCTTACCCGACAGCAGGTGTGCTGGTCTGAATTCCTTTCCTAGTTCAACCTTGTTATTTGGTTCTGACTGGGTAAACTTGGTGGGAAACCGGATGCACTGACTAGACAATGGGATGTCTACCCTAAAGAGGGGGATAGTCAATATGCTCAAGTCAATCTTCATAATTTCTGCCCTGTATTTACTCAAGAACAACTCTCCACTTCTCTCCACACTACATTTCTTGAAGGTCCCATACTCCATGCTAGTGCTATTATGGACATGTATAAGCTCCACTCTGATATCAAGCAAGCACAACCCATGGATTCCATGGTGACTGAAGGTTTCCATCTTGCTTCTTCCCCTTCCAATCCTTCGCAGTGGTCTGTGGACAAGTCAGGAATACTCCATCTTGACAATCGCATCTATGTCCCAGATGCTGTGGATCTCCATCTTTATGTCCTACAAAACAATCACAATCATATCTTGGCAGGTCATTTCAGTCAAAACCAGATGCTTGAACTAGTCCGACAGAATTATACCTGGCCACAGATGCATGAATTTGTTCACCACTACATCAAGTCTTGCACTACTGGTGGCTGTAACAAAACACCTAGACACCATCCTTTTGGCCAACTCAAACCTTTGCCTGTACCAACACGTCCATGGGACTCTATTTCCATGGATTTCATTGAACAACTCCTGGACTCCAATGGATTCACTGCCATTCTTGTCATCATCAACCATGCAAGCAAACAGGCTATATTCATACCCACTCATGATACCATTAATTCCATGGATCTCACACAGCTTTTTGTTACCCATGTCTTCTCAAAGCATGGTGTCCCTAACCACATCACTTCTGACCACGGCTTTAAATTTGTCTCCCAATTCATCTGTGTCCTTGCTAAAGCTCTTGATATGGAACTTCACTTCACTTCTGGTTATCACCTGGAAGCTGACGGACAAACTGAACATGCCAACCAAACCCTCAAACAATACATCCGTATCTATTGTTCTTACCAACAAGACAATTGGGATACCCTATTACCCATTGCTGAATTCACATACAACAATGCTCCTAACACTTCCACTGGAATCTCTCCATTCTTTGCTAACAAAGGGTACCATCCTAACAACATGGTATACTCTGAACACAATATTGCCTCCCCTTGGGCCTGCAACTTCATAGTTAACCTTGACAATCTTCACCAATTCCTCCATGATGAAATCTCCCATACGCAGTCCCACTACAAATTCCAAGCAGGCAAGCGACAGTCTCTGGCTCCTGATTTCAAAGTAGGCGATAAGGTTTTCCTTGATTCCAAACACATCAGGACCACTCACCCTACTGCAAAATTCTCAGAGAAATTCCTCAGACCATTCAACATCATTGCACAGCCTGGATCCCATTCCTTTACACTCAAACTCCCCATGGACCTCTGTTCCGTTCACCCTGCATTCCATGTCTCACAGGTGGAACCCATGGAATCCAATACCATTCCTAATCATACCCAACCACCTCCACCTCCAGTTGAAGTCGACGGCGAAGAACAGTACGAGATTGCACAGATTCTCGACTCTAAACTTGACTGTCAGTTCCGATGTCCTCTCATCTATCATGTTCAATGGTTGGGTTGCTTGGATTCCTGCTACTGAATTTTCCATGGACAAATACATTGAAGATTTCCATCATTGTTACCCTGACAAACCAGGACCCCTATCCAAGGTCACTATTTGAAAATTCACTATCAAACCTTCCTCTACCATTTCTTCATTCATGCCTCTGCCGGCTCTATTCAGAAAATGTTTCCCAAATTTCAAATATGATTCTGGAAAACTATTGCAAATTACCTTCCTAATTAGGAACAGACTCCGCTGGCTCCTTTCTTAACTTCATCTTATTTTATCACTCCATTTCAGACATCAAGAAATCTCTCTACATTTTATGCCCCTACTGGGTGCAATACACTACTGTCCTTGTAGAAACATACAACATATAAAAAAATTATTCAAGTGAAAAGAGACTAGGCAGCCACAGACTCCCCACCTTCCTCCATGTCTACATGTTTGTCATCATTCCCCATGGCCTCCGCTTTGATTTCATCTTCAACTCCATCCTCTTCATCCTCACTGCCACCTTCCTCTTCGTCTGAGGCCTCTGCCTCCTTTTCTTCATCAACCCTCTTCTCCCCATCAGAATCCTTGACCAAATATTCATCAGTTCCCTTGAGGAACTCCTTCCACAAACACCACTCTGACCGATGGCCCCCGATGGCATAAAAACCATCCCTTGCTTCCCTAAACTGTATGCTTGCTGCAATTGCATCCTCTAGCACTCTGGGTCTGTGGCATCTGATCCACAACTCCATATTTGCCAGCTTGAAAGGATCCCTACTATTCAAGGTCTCCGAATTAGCCACCCTTGAATGCCATACTTGTGCAACATCCTGATTGAGTCACATGGTCATCACTCACCAGAGTGCTTCAGGGTTGGCACCTTGCAAATCTTGAAGCTTGTTTAATGATACGGTCCATTCTTCCATGGAAGCTGAGGAAATGAAATCTTGAGGGTACTTGATGCTAGTGCCAGGATGGAAGTCGTCCAATAAGTCACCTGCACGGTCCCCAAAGGCTTCCAATTTCCATTCCATAGCATCCATCCTTGCATGCAACCCATGCAGCAAGTCCAAAATTTCCTCCATCACCGCCAGGTCTGCATCATCGCCAAATATGCACTTGGCCTTCTTTCTTCTGCACCGTTCGCAAGACCGTCCTGTTACTGCAGGGAAACAAGTACCTCTGTTGGTGTGACACTGAGAACAGTGATCTATACAACAATTAGTTCCCTCCACAGGTCTGGACGACCACTTACCTTTGCTAAGAAACTCCACGACCCCCTTTCCAGGGACTGGATCTGTCTTCAACCTTTTTAGGGCAGGTTCACCCAAATCATTATGTCCCGAAGGGCCTGTGGTGTCATCACTGTCCACCACATAGGGTATGGACTTTGCCTTCCTTTTCTTGATTCCTGTGGCTGCTGCCGCTTGCACTTGTCATTTCTTACAATGCTCCCCTAATATCTCCCTTGCCTTCGCTTTCCCTTTTGAACCTTGAGGATCTTCAACAGGATCCTTGACTGCAGACTCCTCTCTCTCCAAATCATCTTCATCCAAAGCACCAGACACCAAGTCCTGCACTTCCATGGCTTCCACTGCCTTTCTTTTTCCCTTGTCTTTTCGAACTGCTTTTTCCTTTCCCTTATCATTCTCCGTATTCCCCTCCATGGCCTTGGACTTCCTCAATTCTTCCAATAACCTGTCCCTCAACTTCTTCCCCTTCCCCTCCTTCTCCTTCTTCTCTGTGGCCAACTGCTCAACCTCCAACTTCTTTGCCTTGTCTGCCAGGTGCTGCTTCTCCGTGGCTGCTGTGGCTTCCTTTTTTGCCTTGGCTCCCATGATTTTCTTTGCCTGCTCCTCTTTCCTTTGGGTTTCCTCCATGGCTGCCACCCTCTTTCCTTGCCTTCACCACTGCTGCCTCTTTCTCAATCTTCCACTCATTGTGTGCCTTCATAGCCACACAATACACAGCATCTTTTCCATCCCGCTCAGCATAGAGCTCTTCAAGCATGTCAGCATCAGTGTCTTCCAGCATGGGCGGGGTGACATATGCCTCTGGTGTTTGAGAACGATGGTATAAAGTAGATGACATGATGGACAGCAAGGAGGAGTTTTTCGGACTTGAGATGGTGGTGGTTACAAGTTAAGAGGTGTCTATCATGTGACACCCCTGTACAAAATTCCACATGACATACTTGGTCATTGGGATCAGTGCTCTTGAGGGCAAGAATGCTAAGGGGGGGATACTGTAACAAGCATGCTGCAGACTCCACAGATATCAACCTTCAACCCATCCAACTGTCTCTAACCCACTTATCGGAATCTGCTGGATTCCATTTCCCAGTTTCTATTCCATATTTCATATCTCTATTTCACATACTAATTTCACATATTCATTTATCACACCTAGAATCTGTCAACAGTACCGAGTAGGTGTTATATCAGGGTCCATGGAATACTCGACTCCTCTAGATACAGAATATTTCAGACTTACATTATTCCAGCCATGTCCATACTTATTCTAGCCTCTGTCCCTCGGACTCCACTCTAGTATATAAACTGTACAACTAGCAGTACATACCTCAGTTTGAATATCAACTTGGTTTAGCCCAATACTCTCACACTCACTTCCACTTAGCCTTCAAGCCTAATCTCAATCCCTTCTACAAGTCCATGGATTCCGACTCTGTGTGACTTCACTTAATCCTTTACTTGTCTTACTCCATGGACTCCATCCATATTCATCTTAGGGCTTCGACCCAAGGGTGACATTGCTAATAGCTTCGCCAAGCCTGCATGCATTCCACGGACTCCATGGCATGCATTCTGCTTCATCTCTTCCTATTGGCATGATCCTAACAACAACTCTCCATATGTCTCTCTCCTCCATGTGTCAAATTTCAGCATCTATAGCTGGCCTCCAGATCTTTGCCTTGGTCATGGCTTGGTGGTAGTCATCAGGTACCCACATATCATGTCTGTCAACAATATTGCTGATTTCTGAGGCCTTTAGCGCAACTATGTCTTCAATGTCATCTTTGTCAACAAGTAGTGGGACAGAATTTTTGTTTTCCCAGTCCTTTCCTTGTTGTTTGGCATTCTCTTCATGTTGGGCATACTCTCTGGACTCAGTTATTGCTCTAGTGGGGTTTGGGATATGAGATGGATGTCTGGCAGGTGGTACAGGGACTGGGGCAGGTTGTGGTTGGACAGGAGCAACTTGAATTGGTGGGGTTGGCATTTGGATTGGATAGGATCGTCAATTGTATGATCAATCAGTGGCTGTGGGTGATTTTTGATCGCTTCTGTGAGTGGTTCACTAAGTTCATCATAGGTAATCTTCCCCTCATGAGCAGAAACGGTATGTGTAGTACTCAGCTCCTTGAAGATCACATCATGAGATATGATTATCTTGTTCCCAGGTACATCATCAAGTAATATCCTGTATGATCCATGACCTGCCAATCCTACAAGATGGCCCTTTTGTCCTCATGGGGGATAATTTGCTGTGACCTTTTGCCACAGGTATCTTGGCATAACAGGTCAATCCCCATACCTAAAGATGATTGATGGTTTGCCATTTGCCTGACTATCCTTCCTCTGGAACCTTCCCTGGGTGTTGTGAGGTCAGCAATAGATTCCCTGCTTTGATTGCATAGTTGCATGCTTTGGCCCACCATCCATCTGACACTTTTGCTTCCAACAGCAGTATTCTCACTGTCCTAAAGATGATCCCAAGTGTCTGTTCAGCCATCCCATTGGCTGTGGACAAATACAGTGCTGTGAATTCAATAATCACACCTCTTTCAATCCCCCACATCTTCCATAGGTCACTGCAAAATTCATTGTCGCAATGGATCTTCATGAGCTTTTTCCCTGTTTGGCATTCCACCATCACTGTGAACTGGTTCAATGCCTCAATAGTGGTTTTGGCCCTTTGATCCAAGATATAATATAGGGTTCTTCTAGAAGTTGCATTGTCAGCAAACATGAGGGTGTATTTTGCTCCCCTGATGGATCTGACTCAGGCTGGACCCCAAATATCAACCATCACCCTCACTAACACCACAGTCTCTGGCACCACATCAGCCTCAAATGGCCTTCTCTTCTGGTTCCCCAGTATGCATGGTTCACACCTCCCACTAGCTCAGTTGACTTTCACAATATTCAAGCCATCTACAAGGTCTTGTTTTTGAAGCTCATTTATATGGTCCACACCATGGTGTGCGAATTGCATGTGCTATGTTTCAATAGATACAGATACGTCCATTGACCTTGCTGCTAGTGCAGTATACTCTTCGTGTAGCAATAACTTTTAGTTTATCGCATATAGGTTGTTTATGAGTGATGCATTGAATTGGGTGATGCCTTTTGGGTCCTTGAATGCTGCTTGGCTATCTCCAAAGGTAATGGACCATCCCTCCTTGTCTAGCCTGCTGATTGATATCAGGTTTGCTGAGACATCTGGACAATGCAGTGCTTTGCTGAGGGTGAACATGTTTGGTGAACCTGAGATTGTTGACTTCAATGTGATGGTGCTGATCCCTTTTATGTTTAATGCAACACTGGCTTTTAAGGATATTCCAGTCATCTCATTTAGGGGCAGGTAGTGGAAAAAGCAGTCTTTGTTTTGGATGAAGTGGGTGGATGCTCCAGAGTCCCTGTACAAGAGTGAAGTGTTTACATGTCCTTGAATAGCATTATTTACCATCATTGCTGACTCTTCCACCTTTAGGACCTCTTCAATCAATGCCAACATTTCATAGTCAACTTTGGCACTCAGAGCAGTGACATTTGTGTATACAGATCTTGCCTCAGATATAGGGGAGTTGGACATGGCCAGGTTTGCAGAACTCAGGACAGGTGCATCCTATTTCCCTTTCCACCAGGGGGGATATTGACCCTGTCTTCCTCCCCCAAGTTTCTAGCATTTGTTGAGGGTGTGCCCCAATCCTTTGCAGTTATCGTTGGCTGGGTGAAACTTGTCTGTCCTAGGTGAGGTGTACTTCTTCAACAACAGTGATTGGACTTGTAGCATGAGGGCTTGTATTGATGCTTGGAGTGCCTGTATGGTAGACCCCTGTGTAGTCAAGGGGCTATTGATGTTGTTCCATCTGACTACTCATTCGCCATGGGCAATAAGACATGCAATAATGACTGTGAGGTTATTTTCCATGTAAAGAGTGCTGACAACTGGGTCCCACATCTCGGGGAACAAATCTAAGAGCATGGTCTTGAAGGTTGCATTTTCAATACCTGCTCCTGCATTGTTTGCTTCCTTGTGGAGCTTTCTCATCCTGTCAATGTATCCTCCATCACCACTAACTTTCTCCCCTTCCTGGTATTTCACTGCTCTCAGGGTTTTCTCCCTATGATTGCAGATGAGGTCTGAGTATACACTGTAGTCTGTTTTTAGGATTGTACAGGCTGCATGTGATAGCTGTTTGGGGTCAATGCTGATGCCAAAGACATCCTTGATGTTTCAAATGATAAATGTGAGGGCTACACTCTCATGTTGGGCATATTCCAGAAAGTTGGGAGTGAGGCTGTTGACAGGAGTGGGGGGTAAGGGCGCTATGGTTATTCCTGGGTTTGTCACCCTGTTCTCCCAGTAGTTGGCAAGGCTGCAGGTGTTTCCTTCAGTCAACATGACCATTTCAAAGGTTGCCCAGTTTTTGTCATTGAATTTTTCATCATCCTCCAATTTAATGGATGAAGCTTGTTGAGAGGACGTCATCATGATAGGAGAATATTGGTTGCACAAAGTTTGTGTGGGTTATTGAGATGTTCTTTATCTATGTGTGTTTTTGACTAAGAGGGAAAGGCAACAGGAGCCCAGAATCTGTTAGAATACAAGAAGCTTTAAGAATGTAGCATCAGATATACATGAAGGAAGGTATGTAAAGCAGTACTCACACCTCAGTCAGTCATGTAGTCATTGTGAACAGCTGAGGTGCAGTGATGAGCCTCTAGGCTCTGTATGCTCAGAATTCATGATTTTTGCCATTTCTAAGTGACAATGACTTGGCACCAGTTATAATGATAACACCAGTATGTATGCACTATTATAGGACCTTTTTGACACTTCAATGATCAGCTATAATGAAGAATATCCATCCCAACTTGTTTTGCAACCTAACTCGTATGCCATCATGAATAGGCACAATATTGATCAATCAGGCAACCACCAGTGATAAGCAAACTATGCATCAGTAGCATATCAGGACCACATCATGGTGTAATGGACCAGTGTTGATTCTTTCATTATATGAGGTCATACCTGCTGACAATTGCCCTCCTGCAATAATCATTGAGTTCTTGTCATCCAGACGACTGGTGTTGATGATATTGCTGTGCTCAGCACACTAGAAGGCATTATTCCTTTGTTCACCTCAGCAATTCCACTGTACCCTCACAGTCCGCAGTTAAAACAGCACCCCAATGACCCCGCTGTGACAACCCATGATATAGTGAAATTATCTGTCTTCAGTAATGCTAATGACTAGCTGTTACAAGTGACTATGGAGATGCATATGGACACTTGAATTGTTACCAAGCCACAGCCTTACAGCTTTACTAAGTCTTTTTATTAATAAATATCTCTGGTAGTATAAAAGTCCATAGAAAATCATAGAAGTGAGCAACACATCTATCTACTCACTACTCTGCCATTAGCACTCGCTATAACACTCAGAACCAGCTATATTCTTATCTCTATACTCTTGCTACACTCATTAGCACCAGTTTAACGACCATATTTCACACATAGCACAGTACACAAATGATAACATTTGTTTGCACCCCATACACTTGCTATAGGCAAGGGACTGGTTCTACACTGTCTTTAGCTGTGCACCCCCTGGTTCTCTTTGAGAAACACACTCTACACTATGATCGACCAGTGTTAGTGTTATCTTTGGTCACTCATCACACCTTTGATTGCACCTTGTCATTATTGGTTTAATACATGCATCTAGTGCATAATCCCATACACTTGTATCATACATTGCCTCTTTTGTTTTTATAGGATTGGATCGTCTTCATCTTCATACCATAGGAGTTTTTATTCAGCTTTACTTTCAACATTGTTTATCGCAGCCCACTTGGGTAGTCTCTGGCAGACTTATAGGAATCAACATTGACATATAGGATTGTATTGGACTCAACACTGGTTTAGACCATCATAGGATAGGATAGGTTTGCATGTATAGGATTGACATTGACATAGGATAGGATCGTCTCTGAGTAGACTCAGCTTTCAACATCAACTTCAGTATATTTTGTCTCATATAGGACTAGCACTTATCATCACCGCACCCTACCAGACATAAACTCATTTTCACACTCTTGCCACCATTAACTGGCATTATTAGGATCACACCCCCCTTCAGTATTTCAACACTACACTGGCTACAAACCTCATCTAGTCATTTCTCCTACTTTTACACCAGATCTGTGGTATTCATGTCATACCTTCTTCTGTTCTATCTCATTATTGAGATTATCACCAACCTTCAGCCAAAACCTTTTAGTACTTGATCACTTGAGTGCTACTTGCTTGACTGAAAAGTCGCAGTATAAACTTGCATCTAGAGGAAGTGATTAGGTCACATGGAGGTGCCCCGAACAACTTGCACAACACAGTACCTTTATAACCAGTCATCACCATCATTAATGATTACTCTTTGAGTTTTTGGTGTGCTGTTGCCACAGAAGTTTAGGTTCATCAGTGGTAAGGGGGCAAAAAAGTAGTTATAGGTAGGAACAGATAGGAGAAATCTAATAATAGTAAATATGTTCAATGAAATAAGTGAAACATCAGTACAGCAGAATAGTTGGAATAGGTTGAATCTCCAACAACACTACCTCATGGGTGCAAGTGAAGATTTTGAATTCTGGACAGATTATCAGAATCTCCAATACTTATGCAAGCCTCAAAAGCTTAACTGATAACAAGCTCAGTGGGTGATGGAGTTAGCAGAGTATCACTTCACATTGCACCATAAGGCTGGTTTGGCAAATTGCAAAGCTGACTTACTTAGTTGGCAGGATGACCATGACCAGGGAAAGGACGACAACCATGGCATAGTTGTCCTACAGCCTGAACACTTCTGTGCCATGATTATGCCAACAATGATGGAGACACATCAACAAATCAAGGAAGTCACCCAGTGATGAGCCTCTAGGCTCTGTATGCTCACAATTTCACAATTTTGGCTATAATAACTGAAGGCATCACATAAACAGCTTATCAAGACAAGCTTACTATACTACTCAAGGGCATATACTCTATGCAACAGCAATGGCACCCTAAGACTCAATATCCTTCCCATCTTGTGAAGCACTTTAATTTGTACATACCATCACTTCAAGGCACAATAATTGATCATACAACTCCATTCAGCAGTAGGCGCTGATAAACTGAAGAATTGCCACATCATTATCCCATCAGTTACGCATCATGGCTTGACCTGCCAGGTTGATTGTTTAATTATGTGATGTCATATGCATTGACATATACATTCCCTCAACAATTGTGGATTATATCTGATAATTCCTTTATTTTCAAATACAATAACTGAATGCTGAAGATTATAAACCTTGACCCATCAGTATACCTTCACTCGTCCACCCTACCCTCTCAGTCCACAGTCAAAACAGCACCTTATAACATTCACAGTACTAACCAGTGACCCTCAAATACTATCTTGTTTTGGCAACACAGGAGACTAGCTGTTATCAAAAGCCTCATTATTACTTATAAACCATCAGATAGTTACCAAGCTGCAGTCTTACAGCCTTAATAAGTAGAGCTAATAATATTCTGGCCTCATAGTATAAAAACTTGATAGAATATTGTAAAAGAAAGAGAACAAGTACCATAGAGACACCACATGTTCTAGAGACTAATAGCCAGTATACCAATGGTTACAACTTGTATTATCTTGCTTCACAACCATATATCCACCACAAATCAATTGTTTTGCACCCTATATGTGCTACTATAAGCCTAGGACTGGTTTACACTGTCTAACAGCTTCGTTCACCTCTC
Source organism: Armillaria luteobubalina (assembly GCA_030435615.1). Lineage (NCBI taxonomy): Eukaryota > Fungi > Basidiomycota > Agaricomycetes > Agaricales > Physalacriaceae > Armillaria > Armillaria luteobubalina. The sequence continues at coordinate 51,653 of JAUEPU010000038.1, forward strand.
TATCATTCACATACCACCACCGGCTTTGAATACTCAACTGCTGGTCAGTTTTATACTGGTTACTTGCCATTAGCTCATCATAGCTTTGGTACCAGCTTTTTGAGCTCTCTTATGCCTCTCGCATACCCCATCATGTCTTGTTTTCTTTTATAGGCCACATTGTCTTCACTTTCACCACATAGGAGTTTAATTTGGTTTTGTTTTCGACAATTACATCACCACCCATTTGGGAAGTCTCTGATTAGACTTGTAGGATCAGAATCATCAGCATAGGATCATTTTGACCAGTTCTTGTTTAGTTTCACCATAGGATAGGATAGGAAAGTCCCTGTGTGGACTTATAGGTTTGACATTGACATAGGATAGGATAGTCTCCATGTAGACTCAGTTTTTAACTTTGACTTTCAGTAACAGTGTTTTGTATAGGATCAGTAACCCACCCTTGACATAGGACTTTGTTTTCTCTCTCGTATTCTTGACTACAAAAACTGCCTTCGGTTTTTACTCTTGAATATTCAACACCCTTCGTTTATACATTTCTCCCAGAGGATCATCAACTAGAGACTTTGTCTAGTGTTATTCTCTTCGTTTCCGCAGATACTTGGTATTCACATCATACCAGTTTCTGTCATCTCTCGTTTATTTGAGACAATACCAGCATATAGCCTACATCACAGTACTCGACTAGGGTACTACTTGCTAGACTTTCACATTGCAGTGTACACCTGCATCTAGAGGAGTTGATTGGAGTGCACAGAGGTGCTCCAAACATACTCACACACACATCACCTTAATTACTGAAGGCTTCATTTATTACCAATACTTGTTGAGTTTGGTGTTGCTGTTGCCACAGAAGTCTAGGCTTATCACCGGGACAAGGCAAAATAGGACCAAGGCATAGCTGACTCATTGAACTATGAGTGAGGAATCATGGAGGACAGGGGGCTTCTCTCCCTCCATAGGCAAATCTACATCCCATGCAATGACAAGCTATGAGGAGAAATCATTGCTCAATACCATGACCACTTCACTGCAGGACACCCTGGCATCGCAAAGACTTGGGAGCTAGTGGAACAAGATTTCTGGTGGCCCAAAGATAGGCAAACCATCAACCGATACATTAAGGGATGCGGGGTCTGTCAAAGGGTGAAGAGTAATACCCAGCCACAGGTGAATCCTCTCCACCCCAATGAGATCCCCTCTGCTCCATGGACACATTTTGGTGGACATGATTACTGGACTCAAAGAGTTCAATGGATACAATGTCATCCTAGTCATCATTGACCACTTCTCCAAATAATTCTGGTAGCTTGTGCCAACACCCTATCAGCCAAGGGATGGGCAAAGATCCTCCGGGATCAAGTCTATGCTATACATGGAATGCCACAAGTCATCATTTCTGACCACAGACTCTGATTTGTCTCAAAATTCATAGCTGAACTCTATCACCTCCTCTCCATTACCCCCAACGCCTCCACAGCCTATCACCCACAAACAGATGGTCAAACCAAATGCATGAATCAGGAAATCAAAAAACACCTCAGAATTCTTGGCAACTATCTGCAAGAGGACTGGAGTGAATGGCTCACATTAGCAGCTTCTTCCCATAACAATCATATTCACTTGGCCACAAGACAAAGCCCATTCTTTACCAACTATGGCTTCCATCCTAGAACCCTCCTAGATGCCATAAGAACAACTGCCTTTAGCAACCCAGTGGCAAAGGACTTTGCTACTACCCTCCATGAAATACACAAAAAAGCAAAAATGGTGCTCAAAGAAGCAGCAGGGAAAATGAAGACCCAATACAATAAACACTGACAGACATCTCGAGATTATCAAGTAGGAGACAGAGTATGGCTGGACATGACCAACCTCCGACTCCCCCACCCCAAAAAATCACTAGATGATAGATGAGTGGGCCCATTCCTTGTCCTCAAAAAGCTGGTGCATCAGCATACAAACTCAAACTGCTGCCTCACTGGAAGATCCACCCCCATTTCAACAAGAAACTCCTGATGCCATACATACCACCTGCATTCCTTAACCAACAGCAACCCCCTCCACTGCCACCCGACCTCATCAAAGAGGAAGAGGAGTACAAGGTAGAGGAAGTATTAGATGCACAAACTCAATGTGTCCAAGCCAAAAAGAGACAGAGGTCACAGCTAACCACTGACTACCTGGTCAAGTGGAAGGGTTGGATGAGGGAGCACAACACCTGGGTCATGATGGAAGACATGGAACATGCACAGGAAGCTATTGCCAACTTTGAAAAGAAACTGGAACAAGCCAAATGTACCACAGTTGTCCATGCCATGCATCACCAAAACACAAAAGGCAGTCACACAGGTAATGGACCACTACTACCAAGACAATGGGACAGTACTATACCAAGTCAAACAAGTGGATGGATGGAAATTCTAGGTCAAAAATCCTGATGAAGAAAAATGGAAATATCTCCTAGAACCATACTGGGAAAAGGTGATGAACCTAAACTTCCATGGCAATGGCACACCAAAAACCCAAAGAGTAATGGTTAATAATGGTGATGACTGGTTATAAAGGTACTGTGTTGTGCGAGTTGTTCAGGGCACCTCTGTGTGACCTAATCACTTCCTCTAGATGCAAGTTTATACTGTGACTTTTCAGTCAAGCAAGTAGCACTCAAGTGATCGAGTACTAAAAGGTTTTGGCTGAAGGCTGGTGATAATCTTAATAATGAGATAGAACGGAAGAGGGTATGATGTGAATACCACAGATCTGATGTAAAAGTAGGAGAAATGACTAGACAAGGTCTCTAGACAAAAGTCCTATGAAAGTAACAGCAATAATGAAGCTATGTGTGTGGCAGATGGTTTATAGCCAGTGTAGTGTTGAAATACTGAAGGGGGGGGGCAATCCTAATAATGCCAGTTAATGGTGGCAAGAGTGTGAAAATGAGTTTATGTCTGGTAGGGTGCAGCAATGATGAGTGCTGGTCCTATACGAGATGAAATATACTGAAGTTGATGTTGAAAGCTGAGTCTACTCAGAGATGATCCTATCCTATGTCAATGTTAGTCCTATGCATGCAAACCTATCCTATCCTATGATGGTCTAAACTGGTGTTGAGTCCAATGTGATCCTATGTGATGATGTTGATTCCTATAAGTCTGCCAGAGACTACCCAAGTGGGCTGTGATAAACAATGTTGAAAGTAAAGCTGAATAAAACTCCTATGGTATGAAGATGAAGACAATCCGATCCTATAAAAAAAAAAGAGATGATGTACAATGCAAGTGTATGGTGTTACATGCTAGATGTGTGCATTAAACCAATAATGATGGGGTGCAATCAAAGGTGTGATGAGCGACCGAAGATAATGCTAACACTGGTCCATCACGATGTAGAGCATGTTTCTCAAAGAGAACGAAGGGTGCACAAAGCTAAAGACAGTGTAAAACCAGTCCCTTGCCTATAGCAAGCATATGGGGTGCAAACAAATGTTATTGTTTGTGTACTGCACTATGCATGAAATATGGTCATTTAAACTGGTGGTAATGAGCATAGCAAGAGTATGGAGATGAGAATATAGCCAGTCGTGGGCAGTATAGCAAGTACTAGTAACAAAGTAGCAGGTAGATAAATCTGTTTTTTACTTCTATGATTTTCTATGGATTTTATACTACCAGAGATATTTATTAATAGAAAGACTTAGTAAAGCTGTAAGGCTGCAGCTTTGTAACAAGTCAAATGTCCATATGCATTGCTGTAGTCACTTGTAACAGCTAATCCTTAGCATTACTGAAGATAGATAAATTTGCTATATCATGGGTTGTCACAGCGGGGTCATTGGGGTGCTGTTTTAACTGCAGACTGTGAGGGTACAGTAGAATTGCTGAGGTGAACAAAAGGAATAACACCTTCTAGTGTGCTGGGCATGGTGATATTATCAATGCTGGTCATTTGGATGACAAGAACTCAATGATTATTGCAGTAAGGCAATTGTCGGTGGGTATGACCTCATATAATGAAAGGATCAACACCAGTCTGTTACACCATGATGTGCTGGTGATGCGGTCCTGATGTGTCAGTGATGTGTAGTTCACTTATCACTGGGGGTTGCCTGATCAATAAATACTGTGCCTATTCTTGGTGGCATATGAGTTAGGTTGCAAAACAAGTTGGGATGGGTATTCTTGATTATAACTGGCCATTGAAGTGTCAAAATGGTCCTATAATAGTGTGTGTACACCAGTGTGATTGTTATAACCAGTGCTAAGTTGTTGTCACTTAGAAATGACAAAAATCGCAAATTCTGAGCATACAGAGCACAGAGGCTCATCAAAGGATTGTGTTAGGATCATGCCAATAGGAAGAAATAAAGTGGAATGCATGTGGGCTTGGCGAAGCTATTAGCAATGTCACCCCTGGGTTGAAGCCCTAAGATGAATATGGACAGAGTCCATAGAGTAAGACAAGTAGAGTGAGTGCGAGGGTATTGGGCTAAACCAAGTTGGTATTCAAACTGAGGTATGTACTACTAGCTCTACAGTTTATATACTAGAGCAGAGTCTGAGGGACGGAGGCTAGAATAAGTATGGACATGGCTGGAATAATGTAAGTCTGGAATATTCTGTATCTAGAGGAGTCGAGTATTCCGTGGACTCCAATATAACACCTATTCGCTACCGTTGATGGATTCTAGGTGTGATAAATGAATATGTGAAATTAGTATGTGAAATAGAGATATGAAATATGGAATAGAAACCAGGAAATGGAATCTGTTGGATTCTGATAAGTACATTGGAGCTGGTGGGGTTGGTTGAGGGCTGAAGCCTGTGGAGTCCGCAGCATGCTCATTACAGTATCCCCCCCTTAGCGTTCTTGCCCTCAAGAGTGCTGATCCCAATGGCTGAGTGTGATGTGTGGAATTTTGTGCAGGTATGTCATGTGATAGACACCTCTTGACCTTTAACCACCACCATCTCAAGTCAAAAAATTTTCTCCTCACTATCTGACATGTTTTTGTTGTATCATCATTCACAAACACCAGAGGCATACATTGCCCCACCTATGCTGGAGGATGCTGATCCTGATGTGCTTGAAGTTCTGTATGCTGAGTGGGATGAGAGGGATGCAGCATATCATGTGGCCATGGAGGCTCATGATGAGTGGAGGATTGAGCAGGAAGCGGCAGTGGCTAAGGTGAGGAAGGAGGTGGCAGCTGCAGAGGAGGCTTGTAAGAAAGAGGAATGGGCGAAGAAGATTGCGGGAGCAAAGGCAAAGAAGGAGGCCACAGAGAAGAAGCGGTTGGCTGACAAAGCGAAGAAGTTGGAGGTTGAGTGATTGGCCGCAGAGGAGAAAGAAAGGCAGGAAAAGGCAAGGGTTAAAAAGGAGAAGGTGTTGGCAGAGTTGAGGGCAATGCAGGCCATGGAGCAGGAGAAGCAGAAGGAGCAGGAGGGAAAGGAGAAAGAGGTTGGAAAAGATAAAGGAAAGGGAAAAGCAATGGAAGCCACAGAGGTAAGCGACTTTGTATCTGGTGCCTCAGATGATGAAGATTTGGAGGGATCTGGGGCCAAGGATCCCATGAAGGCTCCTCAAGGTTCAAAAGGGAAGGTGAAGGAAATTCTAATGGATCATCGTCAGAAACGACAAGTGCAAGCAGTGGTGGCCATGGGAATCAAGAAGCACAAAGTGAAGTCCACTCCCTATGTGGTGGATAGTGATGACGCTGTGGGCCCTTTGGGGCAATATGATTTGGGTGAGCCTGCCATGAAAAGGCTGAAGACGGATCCTGTTCCGGGAAAGGGGGATGTTCCATTTCTTAGCAAAGGTAAGTTTTCGTCCAGGTCCATGGAATCAACTAATTGTTGTTAAGATTGCTGCTCTCGATGCCGCACCAATGGAGGCATTTGTTTCCCTGCAGCAACTGAGCATTTCTGCGAAAGGTGCAGGCATAAGAAAACGAAGTGTGTCTTTGGAGACTACATGGAGCCGGTGGTGATGGAGGAAGTATTGGACTTGCTGCACAGTTTCCATGCAAGGATGGACATGATGGAGAAGAAGTTAGAGGCTTTCAGCGACCACGTAGGTGACCTCCTTGATGACTACCACCCAGGGGCCAATGTGGAGTATCCTCAAGACTTCATTCTGAAGGCGTTCGTGGAGGAGTGGAACTTGTTGAAGCATGAACTGCAGGATTTGGAGGGGGCTAATCCCGAGGTGCTCTGATGGGCGATGACCATGTGACTGGACAAGGATGTTACCCAAGTATGGCATTCGCACATTGCCAACCCAGAGACTTTAAACAGTGCAGACCCATTTGAGTTAGCAAACATGGAGCTATGGATTGGAAGCCACAGACAGGGGGCATTGACAGATGCTATCAATGCCAGCATCAAGTTTTGCGAAGCAAGAGAGGGTTTTTACCATGTTGGAGGCTGACGGACAGAGTGGGGGCTGTGGAAGAAGTTCCTGGATGGAATGGAGGAGTATTTGGTGGAGGACTCTGATGGGGAGTTTGAAGAAGAGCCAGTAAGAGCAGAAATGGTGCCAGGCATGGGAACCATCGGAATCGCTGAGTTGGATGCAATCAAGGGGAAAGATGGTAAGAAGTTGTTGAAGAGGGTTGAAGGCGAAGAGGAGATGGAAGCCTCGGAGGACAAGATGGAAAGTGGAGATGAGGAAGAGGTTGTGGGAGAAGTCAACGTGGAAGCCGCAGAGGATGAAGATGATGTAGATATGGAGGAAGATGTGGAGCCTGTGGACATCTAGTCTTCTTTCTGCTTGAGTACTTTTTATATATGTATGTTTATACATGGACTGTAGGATACCATGCCCAGCAGGGGCAGAAAATGTAGATGATTTCTTCATGCTTGGAATGGAGTGAGAAGATGAAATGAAGTCAAAAAAGGAGCTGGCAGAGTCCGTTCCCAATTAGGAAGGTAATTTGCAATAGTTTTCCAGAGTCATATTTGAAATTGGGGGAACATTTTCTGAATGGAGCTGGCGGAGACGTGAATCAAGAAATGGAAGAGGATGGTTTGATAGTGGTTTTTCGAATGGTGACCTTGGATATGGGTCCTGGTTTGTCAGGGTAGTGACAATGGAAATCTTTGATGTATTCATCTGCAGAGAATTCAGTAGCAGGAATCCATGCAAACTCTACATCAGTACCTTCATAGCCCAACCATTGAACACAATAGATGAGAGGACATCGGAACCGACAGTCAAGCTTGGAGTCGAGAATCTGTGCAATCTCATACTGTTCTTCACCGTCAACTTCAACTGGAGGTGGAGGTGGTTGGGTACGATTAGGAATGGTATTGGATTCCATGGGTTCCAGCTGTGAGACATGGAATACAGGATGAATGGAACGGAGATCCGCAGGGAGTTTGAGAGTGAAAGAATGGGATCCAGGCTGTGCGATGATATTGAATGGTCCGAGGAATTTCTCTGAGAATTTTGCAGTAGGGTGAGTAGTCCTGATGTGTTTGGAGTTAAGGAAAACCTTGTCACCTACTTTGAAATCTGGAGCTGGAGACCATTGCTTGTCCGCTGGGAATTTGTAGTGGGACTGCACATGGGAGATTTTGTCGCAAAGGAATTGGTGAAGATCATTGAGGTTGACTATGAAGTTGCGGGCCTGAGCAGAGGTGTTAGGATCGTGCCAATAGGAAGAGATGAAGCAGAATGCACGCCGTGGAGTCTGCAGAATGCACGTGGGCTTGGCGAAGCTATTAGCAATGTCACCCTTGGGTCGAAGCCCTAAGATGAATACGGACAGAGTCTGCGGAGTAAGACAAGTAAGGATTAAGATGAAGTTGCACAGAGTCGGAATCCGTGGACTTGTAGAAGAGATTGAGATTAGGCTTGAAGGCCAAGTAGAAGTGAGTGTGAGAGTATTGGGCTAAACCAAGTTGATATTTGAACTGAGGTATGTACTACTAGTTGTACAGTTTATATACTAGAGCAGAGTCTGAGGGACAGAGGCTAGAATAATATAAGTCTGGAATAATCTGTATCTAGAGGAGTCGAGTATTTCATGGACTCCGATATAACACCTACTCAGTACTGTTGACGGATTCTAGGTGTGATAAATGAATATGTGAAATTAGTATGTGAAATAGAGATATGAAATATGGAATAAAAACTGGGAAATGGAATCCATTGGATTCTGATAAGTGGGGTGGAGCCAGTTTGATGAGTTGAAGGCTGATGTCCATGGAGGCCATGGCATGATCATTACAGGAGGCAATATCGCGTTCAGGGTATACCATGATGTTAGGGTGGTATCCTTTGTTAGTAAAGAATGGAGAAATTCCGGTGGAAGCATTAGGAGCATTGTTGTACACGAATTCAGCAATGGGTAATAGGGTATCCCAATTGTCTTGTTGGTAAGAACAATAGATACAGATGTATTGTTCAAGGGTTTGGTTGGCGCATTCAGTTTGTCCATCGGCTTCTGGGTGATAACCAGAAGTAAAGTGGAGTTCCATATTGAGAGCCTTAGCAAGGGCACACGTGAATTGGGAGACAAATTCCGAGCTGCGGTCAGAAGTGATGTGGTTAGGGACACCATGCTTTGAGAAGACATGGGTAACAAAAAGCTGCATGAGATCTGCAGAGTTAATGGTATCATGAGTGGGTATGAAAATGGCCTGTTTGCTTGCATGGCCCATGACAACAAGAATGGCAGTGAATCTGTTGGAATCTGGAAGCTGTTCAATGAAATCCATGGAAATAGAATCCCACGGACGTTCCGGTACAGGCAAAGGTTTGAGTAGACCAAAAGGATGGTGTCTAGGTGTTTTGTTATGACCACAAGTAGTACAAGACTTGACATAGTGGCAAACGAATTCATGCATCTGTGGCCAGGTAGAATTCTGTTGGACTAATTCGAGCATCTGGTTTTGACTGAAATGACCTGCCAGGATATGATCGTGATTGTTCTGTAGGACACAAAGATGGAGGTCCACGGTGTCTGGGACATAGATGCGATTGTCAAGACAGAGTACTCCTGACTCGTCCACAGACCACCAGGAAGTATTGGAAGGGGAAGAAGCAAGACAAAAACCTTTGGTTGCTGCGGCATCCATGGGTTGTGCTTGCTTGATATCAGAGTGGAGCTTATCCACATCCATGATAGCACTAGCATGGAGTATGGGACCTTCAAGAAATGTAGCGTGGAGAGAAGTGGAGAGTTGTTCTTGAGTAAATACAGGGCAGAAATTATGAAGATTGACTTGAGCATATTGACTATCCCCCTCTTTAGAGTAGACATCCCATTGTCTAGTCAGTGCATCCAGTTTCCCACCAAGTTTACCTGGCCAGAACCGAATAACAAGGTTGAACTGGGAAAGGAATTCAGACCAGCACACCTGTTGTTGAGTAAGAACCTTGGTAGTAGAGAAATACTCGAGGTTCTTATGATCTGTGACGATGTCAATGGATTCCGTGGAGCCTTTGAGGTAATGACACCAGTATTTAAAGGCTTCAAAAATGGCTAGAAGCTCTTTATCATGGGTATCATAGTTGAGCTTGGCTCTGTGGAGACTTCAGGACAAGAAGGACATAGGGTGAATCTCACCATCCTCAAGGTAAATAGAGAGAATGGCGGCAATAGCATAGTCAGAGGTGTCGGTTTCCACAACTAATTGATGGTCGGGAATCCAGTGGGTGAGCATAGGGGCATGAGTGAAAGCCTGTTTCAGCTTGTTGAATGCAGCTAGGCATTCATCATCAAATTTCCATGGAATACCCTTGCGAGTGAGAGATGGTAAGGGCAACACAATCTCACTGTATTCATGGATAAGACAGCGATAGAAATTAGCAAAACCAAGAAATGATTGGATATCTTTGACCTTCCATGGAACTGGCCAGTCAGCAATAGCTTTGACTCTGTCTTCAGCCATGTGTAAGCCTTCAGGAGAGAGAACGTAGCTGAGATATTCCATGGAATCCTGATGAAATTTGCATTTGGATCCTTTGTAGTACAGATTGTTCTCTCTGAGTCTGTGTAGGACCTCTCATATGTGTTTTCGGTGTTCCACAGGATTGTTGGAATAGATGAGGATATTGTCAAGGTAGACGATGATGGAAATGTCAAGCATATCTGCGAAGATGTCATTGACAAAGCGTTGGAAAGCCGCAGGAGCATTGGTAAGACCAGATGGCTTGATGTGCCATTCAAAAGACCCATAGCGGGTACGGAATGCGGTTTTCCATTCATCTCCTTCAGCAATACGGACAAGATGGTAGGTGTCACGGAGGTCGAGTTTTGTATATAGACGCACAGAATCAAGAAGATCAGAAATGAGGGGAAGTGGATAACAGTCTTTTTTCATGATTTTGTTCAAGCCATGGAAATCAACACAGAGCCTGAGTTCACCGGTTTTCTTCTTGACGAAGAGTACTGGGGCTCCATGGGGAGAACATGAGGGAGAAATGAAACCATTATGGACGTTATCATCAATAAATTCATGCAAGGCTTTGAGTTCAGATTCAGAGAGGGAATAGATGGGTCCAAGTGGAGGAGAAGTGCCTTCCTCAAGATTGATTTTGAGGTTGTAAGGGTGATGCTTGGGGAGTTTCTCTGAGAGGGAGTCACTGATCACATCGGCAAAATCATGGTACTCTGGTGGGACATCTGTTAAATCCACAGGGGCCATGGAAACGGCTTGGCCACTAACACTAGGCATGGAAGGCTGTAACGTGAATTGTTGGGCACCTTCTTCTGCACAAGCTTGTACAAAAGCGGCCACAGAAATGATCGATATCTTGGGTGCAACTGAAGCAGCAAATGATGGGATGGAAGGATATGAGTAGATAGGCTCATATGGCAGCAGAGCCTGTCGGGATCTCAAGGGAGGGTTGGATGGAACTAGACCTGAAGGGTCCAAGTGGTGTGGCACTGTTGTGTTAGACGCCGTGGAAGTGCTAGAAGGAATAGAAGCAACAAATAGCTTTGAACAGAAAGTGATACTGTGCTTTGCCCAGTCAATCAACAGATTGTAGTGGGAAAGCCAGTTGTATCCCAGAACAATGTTACAGGATGAATCAAGATGAGTGACATAGAAGTCAATGGGGATAGTGTCACTTGATGGGAACCGTATGGGGAGTGAAATGGATTGGGAGATGTGAGATCTGGCAGAGCCATCAAGAAGTCGAAGTTGAACAGGAGGAATGGAAGTGGTAGGGAGATGATGGTCCTCAATGTATTTGGAATTGATGAAGCAATGGCTTGAACCAGAATCGACAAGAGCAAGAAAATGGAGAATAATAGAAATAGGAGAGCCATTGGGTTCCGATCCAGAACCGACTTCAGATGATAGTGATACAGTTAATGAATGGTTGGAAAGAGCCACAGCATTGAGGGTTACAATCTCTGAGGTGCAATGACAGTCAACGCAACCCTGTCCTTGCATGGAGGAAACAGGGCTGCTCTCTATTTTTCTGACTCCCAAGGAGCCAAATCATTAGAGGTGGAAGGCTCTGAAACCTCAGCAGCATGACCATGAGTGGAACCCATGGCCTTGCACTTGTTACAGTCCTCGGTCTTGTGCTTGTTGCCACAGAACATACAGAGATTGTTCTTCCGGCGACGTTCCTTCTCCTCAGGAGTGAGCTTGCCATCTTTGCCTAGCTTATCAGCATAGGGCTTCTTGGCAGACGAGGACAAAGAAGAGGGTGAGGAAGAGGACTGATAGGTGGAGGCAGAGCCCGCGGAATTGGAACCGTAGGATTTGAGCACCACGGAGTATGAAGAGCCTGAGTTTGAACCCGAACCCTTAGGTTTGGAGAAAGAGGATGAAGAGGAGGGAGGTTTATTGTGGTTTTCACATGAAATCTCAGCCTTCCGAGTCCAATAACAAGTGTTGAGTTCCTGTGCTAGGGTATGCATGTCATGGAGATTATCGGGCTTAACATGGTGGGCCATATCATCTTTAATCCATGAGCAAAGTCCACAGTAAAAGGCATGGCACAGGGAATTGTCACCATAGCCAACAATAGAGGTGTGTTGATTGAAATGGACTATATACTTCATAATCCGGTCTCTGTCGCGCATCCAAAGGTTTTCCAACTTGTCTTCAGCATCTCTGATGGCATCAAATGGACCAAAGTTAGTCCTAAGTTCCACAAGGAAGGCAGCATAGGAGTATGCCCAGGCAGGAGGGTGAGTGTGGTTAGGATGGAGAATATCTGGTTCAAACCAATCAAGGGCAACACTGGAAAGGAAGGATACAGCATAGTTGACCTTCAAGGCATCAGCACAGAATGCATCAGGCCTGTTGTTGAAGTTCAACTGGAGGGAAACAATGAACGCCTTCAGTTTCTGTGGGTCCGAGCCATCAAAGATATCAGGCTCCTTGACCTTTGTGCGTATCGGGTGTTGTGGAGGGTTATTGACTTGGTTGGCAAGGCTGCAGAGCAGGTTAAAGAAATCCCTGATCATGGCTCTGTCATTGTTAGGATTGTTAGGAGGGTTAGGAGGATTAGGAGGATTGGGAGGATTAGGAGGGTTAGGAGGGTTCAGGGGCGCGGTTGAGATTGAAGGGGTCAGGATTGATTCCTGAGGCAGTTTGTCATTGGGTAAAGCCATTATGAGTGTAGGTTTCCCTATGGGACTGGCTGGTGGATGTGGAGTCTTTACCAAAAAGGTGTTGATCTCCTTTGGAGGTGGATTGGGGAATGTTGTTCATAGAGAAAGTGGGTTTGGGGTCTGTGGTGGACTGAGTAGTCTTGGTCTGTTTGAGCAGTACAGTAGACATTCCTAAAAATTTCAACTCAAGGGTTTGAGTTCGAATATACTGTTAGGATCGTGCCAATAGGAAGAGATGAAGTGGAATGCACACTGTGGAGTCAATGGAATGCACGTGGGCTTGGCGAAGCTATTAGCAACATCACCCCTGGGTCAAAGCCCTAAGATGAATATGGATGGAGTCTATGGAGTAAGAAAAGTAAAGGATTAAGATGAAGTTGCATGGAGTCGGAATCCGTGGACTTGTAGAAGAGATTGAGATTAGGCTTGAAGGCCAAGTGGAAGTGAGTGCGAGAGTATTGGGCTAAACCAAGTTGATATTCAAACTGAGGTATGTACTACTTAGTTGTACAGTTTATATACTAGAGTGGAGTCTGAGGGACGGAGGCTAGAATAAGTATAGACATGGCTGGAATAATATAGGTCTGGAATATTCTGTATCTAGAGGAGTTGAGTATTCCGTGGACTCCGATATAACACCTATTTGCTACCGTTGACAGATTCTAGGTGTGATAAATGAATATGTGAAATTAGTATGTGAAATAGAGATATGAAATATGGAATAGAAACCAGGAAACAGAATCTGTCAGATTCCGATAAGTGCATTGGAGCCGGTGGGGTTGGTTGAGGGCTGAAGCCCATGGAGTCTGTGGCATGCTCGTTACAAGAGGCATGAATCAAGAAATGGTAGAGGAAGGTTTGATAGTGACTTTTCAAATAGTGACCTTGGATAGGGGTCCTGGTTTGTCAGGGTAATGACAATGGAAATCTTCAATGTATTCATCTGCAGAGAATTCAGTAGCAGGAATCTAAGCAAACTCTTCATCAGTGCTTTCATAACCCAACCATTGAACACAATAGATGAGAGGACATTGGAGCTGATGGTCAAGCTTGGAGTCAAGAATCTGTGCAATCTCGTACTGTTCTTCACCGTCAACTTCAACTGGAGGTGGAGGTGGTTGGGTATGATTAGGAATGGTATTGGATTCCATGGGTTCCAGCTGTGAGACATGGAATACAGGATGAATGGAACGGAGATCCATGGGGAGTTTGAGAGTGAAGGAATGAGATCCAGGCTGTGCGATGATGTCGAACAGTCCAAGGAATTTCTCTGAGAATTTTGCAGTAGGGCGAATAGTCCTGATGTGTTTGGAATTAAGGAAAACCTTGTCACCTACTTTGAAATCCAGAGCCAGAGACCATCGCTTGTCCACTTGGAATTTGTAGTGGGACTGCACATGGGAGATTTTGTCACAAAGGAATTGGTGAAGATCATTGAGGTTGACTATGAAGTCGCAGGCCCAAGCAGAGGCAATATCGTGTTCAGGGTATACTGTGATGTTAGGATGATACCCTTTGTTAGTGAAGAATGGAGAGATTCCAGTGGAAATGTTAGGAGCATTGTTGTACATGAATTCAGCAATGGGTAATAGAGTATCCCAATTGTCTTGTTGGTAAGAACAATAGATACAGATGTATTGTTCAAGGGTTTGGTTGGCACATTCAGTCTGTCCATTGGCTTCTGGGTGATAAACAGAAGTGAAGTGAAGTTCCATATCGAGAGCTTTAGCAAGGGCACATGTGAATTGGGAGACAAATTTAAAGCCATAGTCAGAAGTGATGTGGTTAGGGACACCATGCTTGGAGAAAACATAGGTAACAAAAAGCTGTGCAAGATCTGCAGAATTAATAGTATCATGAGTGGGTATGAATATAGCTTGTTTGCTTGCATGGTCAACAACAAGAATGGCAGTGAATCCATTGGAATGTGGAAGTTGTTCAATGAAATCCATGGAAATAAAGTCCCATGGATGCGTTGGTACAGGCAAAGGTTTGAGTAGGCCAAAAGGACAGTGTCTAGGTGTTTTGTTACAACCACAAGTAGTACAAGACTTGATGTAGTGGCAAACAAACTCATGCATCTGTGGCCAGGTATAATTCTGTTGGACTAGTTCAAGCATCTGGTTTTGACTGAAATGACCTGCCAAGATATGATTGTGATTGTTTTGTAGGACATGAAGATGGAGATCTGCGGAGTCTGGGACATAGATGCGATTGTCAAGACAGAGTACTCCTGACTCGTCCACAGACCAGCGAGAAGTATTGGAAGGGGAAGAAGCAAGCCAAAAGCCTTCAGTTGCCACAGAATCCATGGGTTGTGCTTGCTTGATATCAGGGTGGAGCTTATCCATGTCCATGATAGCACTAGCATGGAGTATGGGACCTTCAAGAAATGTAGTGTGGAGAGAAGTGGAGAGTTGTTCTTGAGTAAATACAGGGCAGAAATTATGAAGATTGACTTGAGCATATTGACTATCCCCCTCTTTAGGGTAGACATCCCATTGTCTAGTCAGTGCATCCGGTTTCCCACCAAGTTTACCCAGTCAGAACCAAATAACAAGGTTGAACTAGGAAAGGAATTCAGACCAGCACACCTGCCGTTGGGTAAGAACCTTGGTAGCAGAGAAATACTCGAGGTTCTTATGATCTGTAATGATGTTGATGGATTCCACAGAGCTTTCGAGGTAGTGATGTCAGTATTTAAAGGCTTCGAAAATAGCAAGAAGCTCTTTATCATGGGTATCATAGTTGAGCTTGGCTCCGTGGAGACTTTGGGACAAGAAGGAAATAGAGTGGATCTCACCATCCTCAAGGTAAATAGAGAGAATGGTGGCAATAGTGTAGTCAGAGGCATCGGTTTCCACAACTAATTGACAGTCAGGAATCCAGTGGGTAAGGATAGGAGCATGAGTGAAAGCCTGTTTCAGCTCGTTAAATGCAGCGAGGCATTTGTCATCAAATTTCCATGGAATACCCTTGCAACTGAGACATGTTAAGGGCAACACAATCTCACTGTATTCATGGATAAGACAGCGATAGAAATTAGCAAAACCAAGAAATGATTGGATATCTTTGACCTTCCAAGGGACCAGCCAGTCAACAATAGCTTTGACTTTGTCTTCAGCCATTCGTAAGCCTTCAGGAGAGAGAACATAGCTGAGATATTCCACAGAATCCTGATGAAATTTGCATTTGGATCCTTTGTAGTAGAGATTGTTCTCTCTGAGTCTGCATAGGACCTCTTGTATGTGTTGTCAGTGTTCCATAGGATCGTTGGAATAGATGAGGATATTGTCAAGGTAGATGACAATGGAAACATCAAGCATATCTGCAAAGATGTCATTGACAAAGTGTTGGAAAGCCACAGGAGCATTGGTAAGACCAAATGGCATGATGTGCCATTCTGTTAGGATTGTGCCAATAGAGGAAGAGATGAAGCAGAATGCATGTGGGCTTGGCGAAGCTATTAGCAACATCACCCCTGGGTTGAAGCCCTAAGATGATTATGGATGGAGTCCATGGAGTAAGACAAGTAGAGGGATTAAGATGAAGTTGCATGAAGCCGGAATCCGTGGACTTGTAGAAGAGATTGAGATTAGGCTTGAAGGCCAAGTAGAAGTGAGTGTGAGAGTATTGGGCTAAACCAA
Source organism: Armillaria luteobubalina (assembly GCA_030435615.1). Taxonomy (NCBI): domain Eukaryota; kingdom Fungi; phylum Basidiomycota; class Agaricomycetes; order Agaricales; family Physalacriaceae; genus Armillaria; species Armillaria luteobubalina. Next base: position 67,886 of record JAUEPU010000038.1, read on the forward strand.
GTTGATATTCAAACTGTGGTATGTACTACTAGTTGTACAGTTTATATACTAGAGCAGAGTCCAAGGGATGGAGGCTAGAATAAGTATGGACATGGCTGGAGTAATGTAAGTCTGAAATATTCTGTATCTAGAGGAGTCAAGTATTCCGTGGACTCTGATATAACACCTACTCGGTACCATTGACAGATTCTAGGTGTGATAAATGAATATGTGAAATTAGTGTGTGAAATAGAGCTATGAAATATGGAATAGAAATTGGGAAATGGAATCTGTCGGATTCCAATAAGTGAGTTGGAGCTGGTGGGATGGGTTGAAGGTTGAAGGCTGTGGAGTCCATGGCATGCTCGTTACACATTCAAAAGACCCATAGTGGGTGTGGAATGTGGTTTTCCATTCATCTCCTTCAGCAATATGGACAAGATGGTAGGCATGGCAGAGGTCAAGTTTTGTGTATAGACATGTGGAACACATGGAGTCAAGAAGATCAGAAATGAGGGGAAGTGGATAGCAATCTTTTTTTTTTTTTGTGATTTTGTTCAAGCTGCAGAAATCAACACAGAACCTGAGTTCACCGTTTTTCTTCTTGACAAAGAGTACTGGGGCTCGGTGGGGCTCTGTGAGGGAGAGATGAAACCATTACAGATGTTATTGTCAATAAACTCACATAAGGCTTTGAGTTGGATTCAGAGAGTGTTACAATTTCCTGCATATATTCATTTTCTTTCTTAATTATACAAAGCCCAAGTCATCCCCGACCCCACATGATCATCAGAACCGCAACCAGATGGCTTAGGCCAGGTAACTATGGCTCACGCATACTGCACGACTACTGTATTGTCTTCATATGTTGTGTCTATTATTAGTACTACAGTTTTCATATATAAGTAGGTAGCTCTCGCTGTAATACCCCAGCTTTGAGCTAAAGTTTATTAATACCAAACTTCTCTCTTAACTCTTGCTCGACTAAAACCTTAGTCCAATTCCTTCACTAATATCTGAACTTCACGAGACTCTTGGGTGGTTGTCTGAATGCAAGGCAGCCCAAGTTTACTCCTGTTTGGATCATGTGATGTTTGGGTCTAACAATTAGCTCGAAGCTTCCCTTCTTTCCTTGCACACGACGCAAGCAAAGACCCATGCAAAAAACCAGAGACCTGAATGCCTCCCAATTCAACATCGCCCTTGTGGCAATCCTCACCCCCTTTACCCTGGTAATCATAGGAATCGGACTATGAGTCCTAATCCTGTGGATACGCAAAAACTGCCATGTCCACCCACAGACATACGAGCTCAAAAACCTTGAGCAGAACCAACCCATACCCCACCCAGAGACCAAAGAGTATATGGCAGAAGGTAACAGGGAAGTTCAGGGAGAGTGTGGATGCTCTAGCCCAAACCACCTCCTGCATCTCCCTCACCACCCCTACCAAGCCTGAACCCCAGCCCCAGACCATGCTGAGGATGCCTTAGAATACACTGCCTCGGTCACCCAGATCATCAGGGTCAACACAGAGAGCACCAAGGAATTCCCCGCCCACCCCTCCACCGAAGAGCCCCACCCCCTCAGTCCAGCCTTCATTCCCTGTAACCACACATGCCTCGACCTCCCAGAACTCACCCACCATCCCTTCAGCCCCCTCACTGACTCTTGGCCACAGCCACTGAGTTATACCCCCCAGCGAATGGAGGTCCTTGAGCCCCGAGCAGAGGGAGAGACTCCTGGCAACTGGTGGCATCATACCCATCAACTTCCTCCCCTCCGGCACACAACCATTAGAATCCCAGCTGGTGTCATATTACCCCCTTACCCTCCAAATCAGTCAATGAAACTCCCTCCTCGACCTTGTTCAAAGGGAAACAATGAGCACAGGAAGAGGAAGGGGACAATGAGACTCAGGAGATGAAGTCAATGACAGCACCACCTGGCTCAGCCAGTTCACAAGAGTGGCCGGAGGCAGGGGATGCCTATCCCCAGGTAACGACATTCCTAACTGAAGAAGAAGATATACACAAGTATGGCATACAATATGCAGAGAGGTACGAGAACATAGTAGAGGAAATCTTGTGGCTAACAACCTCATTGGGAAAACAATATATGGAAGCAGAGAAAGAGCAGAATGAATACAAGATGAGTAGGCTGCGAATACATGCCGCCCATGAACAGGTGACTTTTATGTTTAATACAGACTTTCCTCTCGACACAAAAAGACTCATGCCTGACTATGATGTTGTCATGCCCCACTGTGGTACATATGTGTAATTTTGCAAAATCCGGCGTTAAGCCTAAGTACCAGTAAGTATGGAGCATGGGCAAACATTACCCTCTGTAAGTGGCATAAGGGACAGTAAGGTCACCCTTGCATGTGACACACCGATGTACCTAGCAACGGAGCTCGCAGAACTTCGCCTGTGTACGGCACCTTGAGGGCCATCACAGCATGGAGTTCGACGAGCAGGACCAACTAGCAGTAGGAATGTCCATGGAAGGGTGGGATGCACTGGTACCTGGACCATGGGTTAATTAATGAAGATTGCTGAACATTGGTGATCTATGATGCATGCAACTAGAAGCAAGCAATGATGCCATCAGGAGCACTAATGATATGGGGACTGCCACACAGCAACTTAACAACAGCTGTCGGCTGAAGGATTAGAGCATGGGCAGCAAACCCAAGAGACTTCTGGGGCTTCGAGTCCAGACATAGAAGACTGTCATCTGGCTCAGGTCCAGAATCCGAGGCAGATCATTTACTAATAATCGAGGAGGAATTGCTGAGGGCATATGGCATATGAGTCCGTAGGTTGCCCTATAACCTGGACATATGCTGTTTGACTTTGAGGCTACCAAAAATGGATATAGTGGAGTGTGTCAAGTGAGCTTCATTGTTTTGGCCTAGGACTTATCGGCTGAGCACTGATGGACGTTTACCCGTATCAATCTCAGTAATCAAGCATGTATATCAATATAAATACTGTAGCTACATAGATAAAGAAGTTAAGTTACAAACCCCCCACATATAGTAATAAGAACTTTCAGTTAGACTCTGAACTTGTTGCATGTGTAAGAGTTGGTGGCTTCGAAGCTCAGTCAAAATAAGACAAGTTAGCGAGCTTCAAAAGAGAATAGAGCCAGAGACTGATTTCTGAGAAGATACCCCTTATTGGGTCCCATGCAAAAGGGAAAGCCAGCTGATGCGTCAAAAGCATGCAGGCATCAACATTTGTGGGTGGTTCTTCAATCAAGAAAGTACAGAAAGAAAGACTCTGTTCTGTTCAGGTGCAGGTTAAGTAGGGTGAAGGTAGCAAGGGCAGTAGGGTAGTGAAGCAAGGGAATCAGCCAGCTTGGGCTGTTCTAGGGACTGCATGAAGTTGTGTAGTAGGTGTGCACAGTTGGACCTCGTGGCACCGTCGTCTAGAGCGAGCGCACTGTGTGTGAGGACTTGCGGGGGAGCGTATTGAACAAGGTTCCGAGAGTGACTGCTTGTGTAGTGCCGAGGGCATTGAGCGAGCTTGTATAGACAAAGTATAACAGGGGGACAACAAAAGTATCATTTGCCTTGAGAGTCATTCTGTAAAGCGCGCTCTCTTGTAAAAAGCTCCAAGACAGGGGTACAAAGAAATCAGCTGTGGAAGTTGCACCATAGAGCGAGCTCTAGGCAGTCAAGGGTGATATTGTCGGGGTACAAGTTGGATTAAAATACTTGCTCCCCTCCACACTATAAAGAGAGACTCAGGGTGTGTTAGTGTGTTAGTTGGTAGTTGGTGTTAGTGATGCTACACTGCTGCTAGTTATGTGGCTGCCCCAAGTCAGCCTTGTCAACATTTGGAACCCGCCAGTCCCCAAACCACTCCCCGACTCCACGCCAAAACCAAAATGGCTGATACGGCAATCAGGCAGACCTCCAATCCCAGGAACATCTCAACTATTCATCAGAGCAAAAGAAGAAACTGCAGCAGAACAAGAAGCCGCAGCAGAAGAATGACGGAAGCTGTACCAAGATGTTCTAGACAAAGAGGCCGCTCTAGAACTTGGCAAATTGGAGATGACAGAGAAGAAGAAGGCCCTAGATGAATTCTAAGAAAAGCACAGATTTCCCCCAAACCCTGACAAGGCACCACCCGATCTCCCTAACCCCAGCCGAACAGGAGGAGCACTGGATCCAGACTCCCCCAGAGGAAGAGGAGACTTATGGTCACTACCTAGGCCCCTGCCAGACCGCATGCCCCCAGCACTGAATCCAGGACACCCTCGCAGAGCAGCCACAACTGATGCCCCCTTCCTTGGGGTTAAACCCACAATGATGCACATGCCCGAAAAGTTCTATGGGAAGCACGACAACATACAGAGGTTCTTCCTCCAGTGTGTCCTTTACTTCAAGGTACACTGAGGCTACTATGAGGAGTCCCAACAGATCACTTTTGCCATGTCCCATTTCAGTGGAAAAGCCCTAACCTGGTGGGTCCATAATGCTGAACAATACTTCAGCATTACCAAAGAAAGGTACCGACTCCCCACATGGAGGGCCTTTGTCGAACTCATCTGAAAGGAGTTCGCAGACCCAGCAGTTGAAGAAATACATGAACAGTGGATGTATGGATTAAGGATGCAAGACAGAAGTGCCAACCGATACTTCCAGGAACTGGAACAACAAGCACAGCTCACTGGCAGGTCAGAAGATCAAGGGGAGAAGAGCCATATCATCGCAGCAGTGTGAGCTGGGGTACCAGATGAGTACACAATGGCTGTTGCATCCAGCAAGAACATTCCCCACACTTACTCCCAATGGAAGCGACGCATCATGCAGATTAATGACCAACAGGTAGTAAAATGGGCCTTCGACAAAACCCACAAAGGTTATTGACCCCAGGACTCCCAAAACTGGTCCCAGAATGCCCCAAGGAATGACAACCACGCCCCCCCTCAATATGACAACAGGGCCCCACCGCCAAGAAACCAGAATGTGCCCCCACAGCTGCCAAAAGAGCCTGGACCCTCCAGTACCAACACTGGAACCAGACCTGTCTACGGCAGACAAGGACAGCCGATGGATATAGACTGTCTCCAACAGGAACGGTGCTGCTTCAATTGCCACCAGAAGGGCCACTTCACCGCAGACTGCTGACAACCACGAAAACCCAGGGACAGAGGAGGAAGATTCACCCACAACAACAATAATCGCCACAACAATCAGGCAGTAGAACAAGAAGCGGAATCAGACGAAGAGAAGACACCTTTGTCCTCAGGAGTCGAGGAGGTAAAAGACGGGGCTGACAAGTAAGCGATTCTACTCGGTCAGCTGGACTTGCTAAAGGTGCTTTACATACTGCTGGATGGACTTATAATACTTCTGTAGGACTATCTATCACGCATTCGAATATACCACACATTTCTGCCTCCAGTAAAGCACCCAAAGAATCACACAACTGGTATGGTATACTAACAAACATAATGGACCAAGAGGACCAGGACCATCTAGACAAAGTTGAACAGGCCCTGCCAAAGTCGCCCTCGAAACACCCTTGGGTGGTGCCCGACAAGTGGAAGCATGCAGCTTCCCCAAGAAGAAGAATCCCTGACTGCAAACAGCTGCAGCAGAGGGAGCACAGAGTGGCAATAGCCCCAGGCAGCAAGACCAAAGGAGCAATCCCTAGTGGTAAACTAACCGCAACTCCTGTAGATATGCACCCAAATGCCAGGGACAACCCAACTAAGGGCAGATGGGACAGCATGGGAAAAGCACCCTCTGGATCAGAACAGTTCTCAACTGACAGGGCACAAGTGCCTCATCCGCCATGCAAGGTTTCTTTAGAGGAAGTACCAGATGATGAAGACAACACATCTTACCAACTGGCTGCTGCAGCCAAAAATGCAGACACATGCAGGCCATCCCCAACATGAAAAAGTCCTCCTTCGAAGGCAAGACACCCAACCCATGGAGCCAAAAGAATGGCTACCAAGGGTGGCAATGCCTTGATGGAAACATCCATGAACCCTAGTGGTTCTAGAAAGGCAAAGAAAAAGGCTGAAGAAGAATACAATGAGGACGATGACCCTGAATGGCAAGCATATCTTAAAGGACATTGTTATTGCAGAGAAGGAGATCCTGATGCAACCGATATGAAGGTGTATAACAGATGGTGGACACAAGTGAAAGAGGATCACAATTGGATGGAGCTGAAGACAATAGAGAAGGAAGAATCTGGATACATGATTCTGTTCGAAACAGAATGGACATGGCATGCCATTAGGCAAGCAACGGGCAGTTATGAAGCCCATGCCATTCTAGCACACTGGACCCATAAGATGCGACAAGCAGAAGCAGACTGAGAAATGCTAATGTGCATCATCACCCTTCCCCGCACTCAAGCGCTTGAACAGTTAGAAGAACTCCGCAAGCCAGTCCAATACATCTGATGAAGCGCCTGGACCGGAGCGAAAGACTTAACCACTAAAATCTGACTCAAAACCCTTACCAACTGCCATACCCTTAAAACTACAGCCTTAATAGACAGCAGATGCACAGGAAGCTCCATCAACCACAAATACATAGAAGAACATGATCTACCAACCCAAGCAACCAGCACTCCAATCCCAGTCTACAATGCCAATGGCACCTGCAACAAGGCAGGAGAAGTCACCCACTTCATAGAACTCCGAATGACCATAGGAGGACACACAGAATGAATTGACCTGGCAGTCACAGACTTAGGCACCAGAAGAGTATTCCTAGGACATGACTGGTTGATACATCACAACCCAGTCATCAATTGGAAAACCCAAAAAATCATATTCAGATGGTGTCAATGCCAGAAACAGCTGTTCACCCTACCAGATGCCGACCCAGAGGATAAGTGGGATGAAGAATTGGAAGAAGGAGATATGATACTAGCAATAGATATGACGGAGGAAATAGAAATCGGAGCAGTTCATCATGCAAATGATTTAGCAGCAAAAGCAAGTGAGGAAAACCAAAGAAGAGTTTTGAGGAAATGGTACCCCCTAACTACTGGGGGTTCCAAGATCTATTTTCAAAAGACAACTTCGATGAGCTTCCCAACCAAAAACCCTGGGACCATGCCATTGAACTTATCCCCGATACTAGCAATACCCTCAACTGTAAAGTATACCCTCTGAATCGAAACAAACAGGAAGAACTTGACAAATTCTTGGATGAAAACCTGTCCACTGGAAGAATACGACCCTCAAAATCTCCTTTTGCATCCCCATTCTTCTTTGTCAAAAAGAAGGATGGCACCCTTTGACCCGTTCAAGACTACTGAAAACTCAATGAAATGACCATTAAGAATTGATACCCTCTACCACTCATTTCAGAGCTCATGGACAAATTGCGAGGTGCCAAATACTTCACCAAACTAGACATATGCTGGGGATACAACAATGTATGCATCAAAGAAGGCGATGAATACAAAGCCGCCTTCCAAACCAACTGAGGACTGTTCAAGCTGACAGTCATGTTCTTTGGACTCACCAATTCTCCCACAACCTTTCAGTGGATGATGAATGATATATTCCATGACTTAATCGCTGAAGGAAAAGTCACCATTTACCTCGACAACATCCTCATCTTTTCCAAAAACCTTCAAGAACATTGACAGATAGTCTGACGAGTGCTTCAACACCTACAAGAACACAAGCTGTTCCTCAAGGCCAAGAAGTGCAAGTTCAAAGTTCTAGAAACAGAATATCTGGGTGTTATCATTAGCGAGGGATCAGTCAGAATGGATCCCATCAAAGTCAAAGGGATCATGGAGTGGCCAACACCCACCAAGAAGAAAGAATTATGGAGCTTTTTAGGTTTCACCAATTTTTATTGAAAATTCATTAAAAACTATTCCAAGATTGTATGACCAATGACTCAACTTACTGGGAACACCCCTTGGAACTGGGATGTGGCCCAAAATCAAGTGTTCCAACAGTTGAAGAAACAAATGGCAGAAGATGTAATCTTAGCATTACCAAAGGAAGATGGAAAGTTCAGAGTAGAGGCAGACTCAAGCAAAGGAGCCATCGGTGCAGTACTAAGTCAACAGCAGGATGGTAAATGGAGGCCAGTAGCCTTCCTTTCAAAATCATTAATGACGACAGAAAGGAACTATGAAATTTATGACAAGGAACTTTTCACCATCATGCTTGCCCTCACCAAATGGAGGCACTACCTCATGGGCGCTGCTGTAGACTTCAAAGTGTGGACCAACCATCAGAATCTTCAATATTTCCGAAAACCCCAGAAACTCAATTGCTGACAAGCCCACTGGGTGACTGAACTAGCAGAGTATCACTTTTCCCTCCATCACAAACCCGGCACCGCAAATAGAAAAGCTGACTTGTTATCCCGATGGGATGATCATGATCAAGGAAAACAAGACAACAATGAAATTGTGGTCCTAAAACCAGAGCATTTCCGAGCAATGATCATGCCCATGACACCTAGCATTCACTCGAAAATCAAGCATGCTACCAAGAGCACTGACAAGTGGGACTGAGGAATCTCTGATTCCTTAAACCACGAAAGAGGAATCACAAGAGAAAAAGGACTCCTAATGCTTACCAGGAGGATCTATGTACCCCGAGATGAGAAACTCAGAGGGGAAATAATTGCCATGTCCCATGATCATCTCACTGCCAGACATCCTGGAATCGACCAAATCAATGAGCTTGTTCAAAGAGAATACTGGTGGCCCAAGATCAAACAGACAGTAGAGAGATATGTAAGAGGATGTGAAACGTGCCAACAAGTAAAGTCCAACACTCAGGCAAGAAAAGCACTACTTCACCCCAATGCTATCCCCTCCAAACCATGGACCCATATCTCCATTGATCTGATCACCAGTCTTAAGGAATCAGGTGGATATGATGCAATTCTAGTCATTGTAGACAGATTTTCCAAGGAAATCATTCCCATAGCATGCAATGGAACCCTGACATCTGAAGGAACTGCCAAAATCTTCTGCGACAAGGTATTTGCCATTCATGGCATGCCCAGAACTGTAATCTCAGACCAAGGCCCTCAATTTGTCTCAAAGTTCATGACAGATCTCTACTGAATTCTCCAAATCACCCCCAACACATCCACTGCCTTTCACCCCCAAACTGATGGACAAACCGAAAGAGTCAATTAAGAAATCGAGAAATACTTAAGGATATTCACTCGATATCAACAAGACAACTGGAACAAATGGCTTGCTCTTGCAGCATTCGCCCACAACAATCAAAAACACTCTGCCACAGGACAAAGCCCCTTCTTTACCGTCTATGGACTCAACCCCTGAGTCATCCCTGAAAACAATGATGAAGCCCCTTCACAAATCCTGCTGCCAGCAACTTTGCATCTCAGATGCAGAAAATCCACAAACTATGTCAGCAGTCCCTTGAAGAAGCCACTGCCAAGATGAAGACCCAGTATGACGAGCAGAAGGGCAAGGCAATACCCTACAAAAAGGACAATCTAGTATGGCTCGACACCACAAATCTCCATCTCCCAAGACCCAAAAAGAAGTTCGACGATAAGCGTGTAGGCCTGTTTCGAATTCTCGAAAAAGCAGGTGCCTCCACCTATAAACTCAAGCTTCCCCCTCACTGGTGAATTCACCCACACTTCAACAAAAAACTCCTGACCCCATACACGCCACCAGCATTCCTTAACCAAGAACTTCCACCACCTCCACCACCAGACCTCATTGAAGATGAAGAACAGTATGAAATCAAAGAAGTCCTCAAGACTCGAACTCGAAGGGTAAGAGGAAAGAGGGGCCAACCTTCTCGACTAGTAACTGACTATCTAGTAAAATGGGTAGGATAGACAAGGGAACATAATGATTGGGTCACGGAAGAAGACATGGAAAATGCACAAGAGGCCATAGAGGAATATCAACAAAGCCAAGTGGAGCATGGACAAGTAGTAACAGCAGAGGCCATCGTAAACCCTAAAGTGATAAAAGAAATAGTGGGACACGAGTATAAAAAGACAGAGAATGGGACATGGAATTACTTCTACACAGTCAAATGAAACGATGGAAAAAAGATTCAAATCCAAAACCCAGATGGAGAGACATGGGGAGAATATATCCAAGACTATTGGAGAGCAGTACAGGAAGAGTTAGAAGAAATGCCAGAACCCTAATGGCAGTTGGGATGACTGCCTTAATGAGAGAGTAATGTTACAATTTCCCGCATATATTCATTTTCTTTCTTAATTATACAAAGCCCGAGTCATCCCTGACCCCACATGATCATCAGAACTGGAACCAGATGGCTTAGGCCAGGTAACTATGGCTCACACATACTGCATGACTACCATATTGTCTTCATATGTTGTGTCTATTATTAGTACTACAGTTTTCATATATAAGTAGGTAGCTCTCGCTGTAATACCCCAGCTTTGAGCTAAAGTTTATTAATACCAAACTTCTCTCTTAACTCTCACTTGACTAAAACCTTAGTCCGATTCCTTCACTAATATCTGAACTTCACGAGACTCTCAGGTGGTTGTCCAAACGCAAGGCAGCCCAAGTTTACTCCTGTTTGGATCACGTGAGGTTCAGGTCTAACAGAGAAGGAACAGATGGGTCCGAGCAGAGGAGAAGTGCCTTCTTCAAGATTGATTTTGAGGTCATAGGGGCAATGCTCAGGGAGTTTCTCTGAGAGGGAATCACTGAACACATCAGCAAAGTCATGGTACTCTGGTGGGACATCAGTTAAATCCATGGGGGCTGCGGAGGCAGCTTGGCCACTAACACTAGGCATGGAAGGCTGTAACATGAATTGTTGGGCACCTTCTTCTGCACAAGCTCGTACAAAAGCGGCTATGGAAATAATCAATATCTTGGGTGCAACCGAAGCAGTGAATGATGGAATGGAAGGATATGAGTAGATAGGCTCATATGGCAGCGGAGTCCATTGGGATCTCAATGGAGGTTTCAATGGAATTGGACCTGAAGGGTCCAAGCGGTGTGGCACTGTTGTGTCGGAGGCCATGGAAGTGCTCAAAGGGATAGAAGCACCAAATAGCTTTGAACAGAAAGTGATACTATGCTTTGCCCAGTCAATCAATGGATTGTAGCAAGAAAGCCAGTTGTATCCCAGAACAATGTTACAGGATGAATCAAGACAAGTGACATAGAAGTCAATGGGGATAATGTCACCTGACAGGAACCATATGGGGAGCAAAATGGATTGGGAGATGTGAGATCCAGTGGAGCCATCAAGAAGTTGAAGTTGAACAGGAGGAATGGATGTGGTAGGGAGATGATGGTCCTCAATGTATTTGGAATTGATGAAGCAATGACTTGAACCAGAATCGATGAGAGCAAGAAAATGAAGGATAATAGAAATAGGAGAGCCATCGGGTTCCGATCCAGAACCAACTTCAGATGATAGTGATACAGTTAGTGAATGATTGGAAAGAGCGGCAGCATTGAGGGTTATGATCTCCGAGGTGCAATGACAGTCAATGCAACCTTGTCCTTGCATGAAGGAAACAGGGCTGCTCTCTATTTTTCCAACTCCATGGGAGCCGAATCAATAGAGGCAGGAGGCTCTGAAACCTCAGCAGCATGACCACAAGTGGAACCTGCAGCCTTGTGCTTGTTACAGTCCTCGGTCTTGTGCTTGTTGCCACAGAACATATATAGGTTGTTCTTTCGGCAGTGTTCCTTCTTCTCCTCAGGAGTGAGCTTACCATCTTTGCCTAGCTTGTCAGCATAGGGCTTCTTAGCAGATGAGGACAAAGAAGAGGACAAAGAGGACTGGTAGGTGGAGGTGGAGCCCATGGAATTGGAACCATAGGATTTGGGTGCTGCAGAGTAGAAAGAGTTTGAGTTTGACCCTGAACCTTTAGGTTTGAAGGAAGAGGAGGAAGAGGAGGAAGGTGTTACAATTTATTCACTTTTTCGCCTTTCTTTCCGCATTATGCAATACTGCTTACTCATTTGTCCCAGATACCACTTACTAACGGACTTCTATTGTCATTCAGAACCACTGACTGGTTCTATCATTTTATATATAAGTAGTAGCTCTCACTGTAGTATCCCCAGCTTCGAGCTAAAGTTTATTCACACCCAAACTATCCTCATTGACTCGCTTGCCGAGAGCCTAATTCTAAGGATTCAGCTCCACATCTAAACTTTGCGGTGACTCTTTGGGTGATTGTCTGAACATGAGACAGCCCTGAGTTTATACCTGTTTGGACCTCATGGTGCTCAGGCCTAACAGAAGGTTTATCATGATTTTCACATGAAATTTCAGCCTTCTGAGTCCAATAACGAGTGTTGAGTTCCTGTGCTAGGGTACACATGTCATGGAGGTTATCAGGCTTACCATGGTGGGCCATATCATCTTTAATCTGTGAGCAAAGTCCATGGTAAAAAGTGTGGTGCAAGGAATTGTCACCATAGCTGACAATGGAGGCATGTTGATTGAAATGGACTATATACTTCATAATCTGGCCTCCATCACGCATCTGAAGGTTTTCCAACTCGTCTTCAGCATCTCTGATGGCATCGAATGGACTGAAGTTAGTCCTAAGTTCCACAAGGAAAGCAGCATAGGAGTATGCCCAGGTAGGAGGGTTAGTGTGGTTAGGATGGAGAATATCCAGTTCAAACCAATCTAGGGTGACACCGGAAAGGAAAGATACAGTGTAGTTGACCTTTGAGGCGTCAGCGCAGAAAGTGTTGGGCCTGTTGTTGAAGTTCAACTGGAGGGAAATGATGAACACCTTTAGTTTCTGTGGGTCCGAGCCGTCAAAAGTGTCAGGCTCCTTGACCTTGGTGCATATGGGGCATTGCGGAGGGTTATTGACTTGGTTGGCAAGGCTGCAGAGAAGGTTAAAGAAGTCCCTGATCATGGCTTCATCATTGTTAGGAGGGTTAAGAGGGTTACTGTTACAATTTATTCACTTTTCATCCTTCTTCACATGTTATGCAATCCTGCTTACTCATTAGTCCCGAACTCTGCTTACTAATGGACTTCTATTGTCATTCAGAACCACCGTTTTAGTCCTATCATTTTCATATATAAGTAGTAGCTCTTGCTGTAGTGTACTCCAGCTTTGAGCTAAAGTTTATTCACACCAATTACTATCCTCATTGACTCGCTTGCCGAAAGTTAACAACAAGGATCCAGCCCACGTCCAAACATCGTGGTAACTCTTTGGGTGATTGTCCAAACATGAGACAGCCCTAAGTTTATACCTGTTTGGACCTTGTGGTGCTCAGGCCTAACAGTTAGCTTGAAGCTTCCTAGTTCTCCTTAAACACATCGCTGAAGGAGACATTTATGATCATCCCCAGATCACTACAAGGAGCCACTGTAGAAACCATTGCAGGAGGCGCAGTCGCCTTTGTTATCGTTGCACTCATTGTCCTCCTGATAGTTTGCTACTGGCAGCAGAACAGCGTAGGCCAGTGGATTGAGAACCACAGCCATGGGAGACAAAGGACGAGGCAGGTGGTGGAGCAACAACCCGTTCCAGAGCACTACATCCTGACCAACTACCCCCAGCACATTGGGGGCGGGGATCCCTTCTATACACCACCAGCTAGCCCGCCTGGGAGGGGGCAACCAAGCCTTAGAAGTCTTGCTGCAAGACCAGCCACCCCCGAGATCGTTATCTCTGCCCCCATCACTGGACCTTCTGAAACTTGGCACCCCCTTTCAGATTCCAGTTCTAGCTCTGATAGCGAGGACCTCGAGCTCGACATCACAGAACTTGACCCCGGTGTACACAACTCACCAATGCATTGGTCGACTGAAAACAGAGGGCATGTACCTAGGCCCAATAGTCCAACCGACACCAGTACTCGCACCATTACCCCAGATTGAATCACCACCAATCCCATCTGGCAGGCACATCAGACCAATGTCATCCTCCATAGTGCCGCCGACACAGGACAACCTATCCCCTATACCGAGCCCCTCGTACCAAATTCATGGCCTGGCCACCTCCTCCTATCAGAGGGACTCCCCATCCGAGCCAACAACTTGTACACTGTTCCCCCAAACCCTGGCGAACAGTCTGACCATGACCACAACACCGCAAACTATTACCAACAGTCTAGACTTTGCATCTGCATGGTCAGGAGAAATGTCTTCAGGTTCAGAAGCCCAGTAGAGGGGGAACCTGCAGACCACTATCTTCAATGACAGGATCGAGACAATCCCAACTCTGCCCCAGGCATATTGGTCTCAGAACAGACCCTTCTCCTCTGGACCATTTCCACCGACCCTTTTAATGGAAATAGACCAGACAGAGAGTGGCCCATACTCCAAGATCAGGACAGAGCCATATTGGGGAGGTACTGGGCCAGGGCATGGGATAGGAGGGCCAGAGACATATGGGCAAGAGGGGAGATCAGCTCTCCATGGGAGAATATTGGGACAGAGAGGGACTCTGGGATGAGGACCTCAATGCCACCCAGTCACTGGCCCAAAGGATTGAGGGACCTCTCCCTGGGAGAAGGATTGCCCACCTTCAACAAAGAACTGAAGACGAACATAGAGCCCTGGAGCGGGACCTACGATGCCTACGAGAAGATTGGGAGAACTCCCAGGAATGAATGGAGCCTGGAGAGGATGGAGGATCAGACTAGGCCCCTACCTGACACGCCACCCTGGATCAACTATTGATGGCCAGGAACTCAGTGGCAAGGGAGCAGTCGACTCTTCGCAGGAAGCAGAGAGGCAGAAGCAGGACCCTCAGAGAAATCGCAAGGAAAACAAAGGAACAATGAGATGGAGCAGGATCCTGACCTGAACGACGACCCAGGGGCACCTCCGGACCTAGGCCCCCCACCTCTGGGAACCAGTAAAGTAAAAACAGAGGAAGAGCAAAGGAAGGAGGCCAAAAAGGCAGTCAAGGACATCTATGCGAATATGAAAGATGCCCAAAACATCCTTGAATGGATGGATAAGTGCTGGGGCTTTTCCCAAGCCCCACAGGCAAAACCACCTCCCCTACCACCAAACCATCGGGGCTCCCCAGGAGATCGAACCGATCAATGGTCACTCCCACAGCCACCCCATAAGGACCTACCCCCCGACCCCCCTGATTGGCCCACTGGTGCCCTGCAGGATGACCACCCCTACTACAGTATCAAACCAACCCTCATAGCTCCGACCAAGTATTTCAACGAGAAGCACGAGGATGTCAATCGGTTTATTGGAGATTGCCTCCAATATTTCAAGACCTTCTCTCGCTTCATGATCAGCATCTCTGTCATAATTAACTACACCACGTCCCACATGGAGGAAGGACCCAAAACCTGGTGGGTCTATCACCGAGTCAAGTTCTTCTCAAAAAGTAAGAACCGGCATCGATACCAGCAGTGGGACGAATGGGTCAAAGCTTTCTGGAAGCAATTCTTGGATCCCACTATACAGGAGAAGCATGAACAGAAGATGATGGAGCTGCAAATGGGCAATGGGACAGCCACCTCCTACTTCCAGTGTTTGGAGCATCTGGCGATGTTGGCTGGATTACGACATGAGGAAGGACCTCGATCCGCACTCGTCTGAGCAATCTGCCAAGGACTCCCCGATGACTATACCAAGTTCATCTCCGACCTAGGCATGTTTGTCCCCACCTACTACTGGCAGTGGAAACAATGAGTCTGCACTATGTACGACAAACGTGCAAAAAAGGCAGCCTTCGACCAAATCCACTACCAAAGTGACCCCCCCTAGAAACAGAAAACCCCTGCCATCAGCACTAGTCAGAAAGCTGGCAGCATGGCAAGTTCAGGCAGCAGCAAACCAACCACCAAAACCAAAGGTGGCTGGACTACCTATTGAGAAGCAGGAGAACCAATGAACCAGCCTATACTGCTAGAATTCTGTATGAAAGTGTCAATTCACAGATTTAATTCATGCATCAGGACTTTAAAAAGACTTTCAAAGATGTCACATGACTTAGCCAAAGCGCACATGTTAACCACTATACCATACTGGCATTATAGATTCATGTAGTCAGCTCCCTATATAGCCTCCCTTTTTTAATATTTATAATATCCCTCCCTTTGGTGCGCTTTGATGCGCATTTTCTTGCCTTATTGGGATACTCAAATCAGCCCATCATTTGCACCCAGAACTGGCTGTGCCATAGCATTGATGGCATCAATATCAGGCCATTTTCGGAAAATTTTGGCATTTTGGCTCATTTGGGGCTTCCTCCGGCTACTGGGTGGGCCAGGGGATGGTACTAGTATATGAATAAACATAAATAGCATAAAATATACCCCTCTGGGGAGGTGTGGGGGCCCTGTGGAGGGGGTAAAAGGGGTACAATTGCGAAAAGTTGCGGAAAATTGCAGAAAATTCACGATTTTGGGGTGCTACATGCATTGGATCGCTTCGAAACTTGGACAATAAATTATATGAACTTGAGAATCCCTAATTGGTACCTCTACAGCACATGTGGCGCATTTTATGGCTAGGCATAATCGGTAAAATTGGTCTTTTATGGTACTGCGTATGTCGGATCACTTTGAAAATGTTACAGATCGATTTCTACACCATGAAAACCCTAGAATACCTCTTCATATAATACATATGACCACTTCAATGCGATGAAAAAACAAAAAATCGCGGAAAATAGCAGAAAAATTGCATTTGGGGGTGCTGCACAGGCTGGATTTCTTTGAAACCTTCACCAATGTGTTCCACAGCCTATAAATCCTCCAAACGAAGCTTGGCTTTATTTTTAGGGTTCTAGGACAGATATAAAAGAGTGAAAAATAGCAAAAATAAGGGGAAAATCATGTTTGGGGGTGCTACATGCCTTGGATTGCTTTGAAACATGTACCAATGGATTCAGGGAGCATGAAAACCCCCAAAACAAGCCCTTGCTCTCTTTTTGGGCACTCAGGAGGGGTAAAACAGGTAAAATAGTGAAAAAATGTGGAAGATTTGCATTTGGGGGGTGCTACATGCACTGAATTGCCTTGAAACTTTCACCAGTATGTTCCAAAGCATCATAAATCTCTAAACAATGCTTGGTTCTATTTGTGGGGCTCTAGGTTTGATATAAACTAGGGAAAGATAGCAAGAATTAGAGAAAATCACGTTTGGGGGATGAGGCGTGCATCCAATTGCTCTAATCTGATGGTCCCCAGCCTATAGGATGACTAGAAGATCGAGATCTGGAGTGTGCTTCTCCTCATTTTTGGAAAGATCTGCTTATATCTCTGCCAGTACATTTTGGATCCCCTTGGGAGTTTGTACACACAATTATACAGTATGTATAGTATATCTTGTACTAGTATCACCCTCCCCAACTCTCAGAAATGGGAAGGATATGAAATTTTGCAAAATTTCAGTTTCCCCCATTTTATCATGGATTTTGCAGCTCTGGATTGCCATCCTGGTTTCTTCTGAGTGTTTTCCATGTCTAGGAATCCACTGGACCTAACTCCGAAGTTTTCCAACACCTGGAAATGCGACTTTTGATGTGTGCTCCCCCTAAAATGTAATATCAATTTGATGATCGATACTGAGTGCCCACAAATTTAACCAGGGGCAGTTTGGGAGTTTTCAAGGTCACAGAATCCATTGGAAAATGTTTCAGAGCAATTGGATGCACGCCTCATCCCCCAAACGTGATTTTCTCTAATTCTTGCTATCTTTCCCTAGTTTATATCAAACCTAGAGCCCCACAAATAGAACCAAGCATTGTTTAGAGATTTATGATGCTTTGGAACATACTGGTGAAAGTTTCAAGGCAATTCAGTGCATGTAGCACCCCCCAAATGCAAATCTTCCACATTTTTTCACTATTTTACCTGTTTTACCCCTCCTGAGTGCCCAAAAAGAGAGCAAGGGCTTGTTTTGGGGGTTTTCATGCTCCCTGAATCCATTGGTACATGTTTCAAAGCAATCCAAGGCATGTAGCACCCCCAAACATGATTTTCCCCTTATTTTTGCTATTTTTCACTCTTTTATATCTGTCCTAGAACCCTAAAAATAAAGCCAAGCTTCGTTTGGAGGATTTATAGGCTGTGGAACACATTGGTGAAGGTTTCAAAGAAATCCAGCCTGTGCAGCACCCCCAAATGCAATTTTTCTGCTATTTTCCGCGATTTTTTGTTTTTTCATCGCATTGAAGTGGTCATATGTATTATATGAAGAGGTATTCTAGGGTTTTCATGGTGTAGAAATCGATCTGTAACATTTTCAAAGTGATCCGACATACGCAGTACCATAAAAGACCAATTTTACCGATTATGCCTAGCCATAAAATGCGCCACATGTGCTGTAGAGGTACCAATTAGGGATTCTCAAGTTCATATAATTTATTGTCCAAGTTTCGAAGCGATCCAATGCATGTAGCACCCCAAAATCGTGAATTTTCTGCAATTTTCCGCAACTTTTCGCAATTGTACCCCTTTTACCCCCTCCACAGGGCCCCCACACCTCCCCAGAGGGGTATATTTTATGCTATTTATGTTTATTCATATACTAGTACCATCCCCTGGCCCACCCAGTAGCCGGAGGAAGCCCCAAATGAGCCAAAATGCCAAAATTTTCCGAAAATGGCCTGATATTGATGCCATCAATGCTATGGCACAGCCAGTTCTGGGTGCAAATGATGGGCTGATTTGAGTATCCCAATAAGGCAAGAAAATGCGCATCAAAGCGCACCAAAGGGAGGGATATTATAAATATTAAAAAAGGGAGGCTATATAGGGAGCTGACTACATGAATCTATAATGCCAGTATGGTATAGTGGTTAACATGTGCACTTTGGCTAAGTCATGTGACATCTTTGAAAGTCTTTTTAAAGTCCTGATGCATGAATTAAATCTGTGAATTGACACTTTCATGCAGAATTCTAGCAGTATAGGCTGTGCATTCGTAGTCTGTACATTTGCTGTTCATGTACTTCTTCTACCACTGGGTCAGTGAACTCCTTCCAGACTAGGGTGACGAACTCCCTCCATGTGGGCAGTCGATATCTTCCTTCTGTAATGCTCAGATACTGTTCAGCATGATGGACCCACCAGGTAAGGGCTTTTCTGCCAAAGTGGGAGGTTGTGAATGTGATTCGTTGGGATTCTTTGTAATAGCCTTGGTGTACTTCGAAGTAGAGGGTGCACTGGAGGAAGAACCATTGTATGTCGTCATGCTTGCCATAGAACAATTCAGGTAGCTGCATCATGGTTGGCTTGACTCTGAGGAACAGAGCATTGGCGTCTGCTGTGCCTCGTGGGTGTCCGGGGTTTGGTGCTGGAGGCATGTGGTCTGGTGGGGGTCTGGGCAGGGACCACAAGTCTCCTCTGCCTCCGGGTGTGTTAGGGTCTGGTGGTCCCCCTGGTTGGCCAGGGTTTGGGAGGTCAGGCAGCGCCTTGTTGGGGTTCAGGGGAAATCCATGTTTCTGGCAGAATTCTTCTAGGTCCTGCTTCTTCTGATCAATTTCCATCCTATTGATCTCCAGGATGGCTTCTTTGTTTAGAATGTCTTGATATAGCTTCCGCCATTCTTCGGCTATGGCTTCTCGTTCTGCTGCCATTTCTTCATTTGCGCCAGCAAATAGTCAGGTGCTTGGGATTGGGGGTCCACCTGATTGCCATAATGGCCATCTTGGTTTTGGCGGAGAGTTGGGGAGCGGTTTGGGGAGAGGCAGGTTCCATTCGTCATAGTCAGGCATTAAGGGTTTAGCATAGAGGGGAAAGTCTGTATTGAACATGAAAGTCACCTGTTCATGGGTGGCATGTACCTGTAACCTTTTCATCTCCTGCTTGTCCCGATCTTTTTCTGCCTGCATGTATCGAATCCCCAGTGTGCTTGCCAACCACGAAATCTCTTCCACTATATGTTCATACCTTTCATTGTATCATGCATTGTACTCCTCTATATCCTCTTGTTCAGTTAGGAATGTCTTCACCTGGGGATACCTGTCTCCTGCCTCCGGCCACTCCAGTTTGCTGGCTGAGCCAAGCGGCTCCGCTGTCGACTCCGTCTCCAGAGTCTCGTCATCCTCTTCCTCTTCCAGTGCTTGTTGTTTCCCATGGGACGAGGTTGAGGGGAACTCTGTTCTGGCTAATTTGGAGACTGGGGGGGTATATGACGCTGGCAGGGATTCTGATGGTTGCATGCCAGAGGGGACAAAGCTGATGGGTACAATGCCACCAGTCGCTGGGAGATTCTCCCTCTCGCTGGGGCTCAAGCTGCTCCATTCACTGGGGGGTATAACTCGGTGGCTGCAGCCAAGGGTCAGTGAGGGGGCTGAAGGACTGCTGGTATAGTCCTGGGAGGTCGAGGGCTGCATGGTTGTGGGGGATGATGGCTGGGCTGAGGGGACAGGGCTCTTCAGAGGAGGGGCGGGCAGGGAACTCCTCAGTGCTCTCTGTGTTGACTCTGATGATCTGGGCAACAGAGGCAGTGTATTCCAAGGCATCCTCATCGTAGTGGGGTACGGGTGTGCAGGCTCAGTAGGGGTGGTTAGCAAAATGCGGGAGGCTCCAAGGGTGAGTGCATCCACACTCTCTTTCAGCTTCCCTGTTACCTTCACCCAGGTACTCTTCGGTCTCTGGCTGGGGTAGGGGCTGGTTCTGCTCAAGGGTTTTGAGCTCGTACATCTGTGGGTGGACATGGTATATCCATGGGATCAGGACTCGTAGTCCTATGCCTAGGATTACAAGGGTGAAGGGAATAAGGATGGCCACAAGGGCGATGTGGAACTCAGCGGGAGTCAGGTCTTTGGTCTGTTGCATGGGTCTTTGCTTGCATCGTGTGCAAGGAAAGAAGGGAAGCTTCGAGCTAATTGTTAGACCCGAACCTCATGTGATCCAAACAAGAGTAAACTCAGGCTGCCTTGCATTCGGACAACCACCCGAGAGTCTCGTGGAGTTCAGATATTGGTGAAGGAATCGGACTAAGGTTTTAGTCAAGTGAGAGTTAAGAGAGAAGTTCGGTATTGATAAACTTTAGCTCAAAGCTGGGGTATTACAGCAAGAGCTACCTACTTATAGACGAAAACTATGCTACTAATAATAGCCACAACATATGAAGACAATACAGTAGTCGTGCAGTATGCATGAGCCATAGTTACCTGGCCTGAGTTGCCCAGTTCTGGTTCTGATGATCACGTGGGGTTTGGGGATGACTCGGGCTTTGGCTTAATAGAAAGAAAAATGAATATCCATGAGAAATTGTAACACCTGGTCTGATTAGTTTTTTTAGGTGCACTATGCTCTATCATCAAAGAATGGGTGGAGCAAGCAAGATGGAGCCTTTGACCTGCCTCTTTTTTACCAGAGTATTATTGATTTGTTCAAGAGTCACCCTGAAGATGAATGGGCACTTGAGACTCTTACTTGGTGGAACAAGTATGTGTTTTAGCTTTCAGGTTTGCATGCTAACATTTTGCCCTGTTTGTAGTCAGATTTTTGGTGACCCTAACAGCTGTAAGGACACCAATAAGACTCCAGGTGTCCACCCTCCTACAAGCACTATTGCAAAGATGGCTGCATGTCATGATGCTCAAGCTAAGGCACAGGAAGATGCTGTTATAGCTACTGATTAATCCCTCACTTGCTGATATGTTGGTCAGTCTTATCTGTGTCCAATGTCTCTTTGCCTGATCAATCTCCTAGTTTTATTTGCTATGTAATTGCTTTCAAAAGGTCTTGGTGCATTGCTCATCGATATAGATTTCCTGCTGCATTACTCTTTGTTATTGTATGGACTGTATGGTTAATGTAGATTATATTGTACTTGCTTGCACTGTGTTTATATCAATAGGATGGAATCAAATAGAATAAATTGCATTGTAAAAGTGATGATGTGCATAAGACCTTTGTGAAGACATCTAAACCAGTTGAATGTAAATCATCCTATATTATCTCAAGTGTATCACTTGTAGGACTATATCAGTATAATCAGGTTTGTTGGTCTTAGTTGATGTAATAAATCAGTCAAACCTAAATCACCCAATATTATCTTCAGTGTATGGCTCATGGAGCTGTAATAGTATAATCATGTTTGTTGGGTTTAGTTAATGTAATAAACCAGTCAAACCTAAATCACCCAATATTATCTTTGGTGTATAGCTCATGGAGCTATAATAGTATAATCATGTTTATTTGGTTTATTTAGATTCATATTCATGTATATTTGTGGGTTATGAAAATTTTGAGTTAGTTGACATGCCTCTAACACCCAAAATAATATTTACAATGTTCACAATGGGTGTCCTTATTTATGTCACTAAATGAGATATAATTTCAATATATATTTCTTAGTATATAATCAGCATTTTCTGTGGTGTGGTATGGGATCCAACATCTTGAGTGTTGGGATGGAAACAACAGCAGCGAGAGCAGCCAAGAAAGCAGCAGCATGCTGATACTGTTCATGAGTAGCTTGGCTGGGAGGTTGGGAAGGGTGGATGAGGATTGTGCTGGCAGAAGTAGAATTCATTATCTGTACTACAGCAAATGTGTACAAGGATAAGGACAAAACTCAGTAATTACAGCCTAGGTAATGGTATTGTGGCCCAATGTCACCAACTGTGACCAGCTCAGCTTAGCTTTTGAAGCAGACCTTAAGTGTGTCACCCAAACAGGGCCCTATTTACCTGATTCTGTACACTGATAAATAGGTAATATAATCAACATTGTGAACTTAATAAAGTGGAGTCCGAGGAGGACAATACTCATTGCTTGACACTGAACAGCCGTAGATCCCGTCATCCCGAACATGTGCAATACTTGTCAATCCAACAAACTTGTTAGATACAGATATCTCCCCATTCTTTCTTTCCCTCTTCCCTCTTCCCTTCACTTAGGCACCTATCTCTTCTCTCCTCTAATACACGTCGTTCATCGCACTTGTCGTTCCCCCGTGAGTGCAGTGTTCCCTGTCGCTCACGACAGGGTTCCACTTGTGTAAGCTTCGAACCCATTCAATTCCCAAGTATCTTTTTTACTGTCTATTTTCCGTAATAGCAAATTGGTGGTACATAAAAATATTACGCAGTTCACGCTGGCACCGCGGTGGAGGACAGTAGCAAGCTGCAGATAAAGGGCTGGCTGCAACCGAGAAGAGCAGGGGCAAGTTCCAGTCCTTCTCGCTTGCTTAGTCAGTGACACGAGAAGCTCAAGGTCTGATCAGAACTCGGTGCGGTAAAGCTGAGCATGGGACGGATCAAGCGCCGAGACTGAGCTATAGAACGTTGAGGTCTGGAATCAGTTGCGTCGCTTGGAAGCCCGGTGCGGAAGAGTGAAACGAAAGCGCACCTTGTTAGCCTGCAGTGGCGTCGTTGCCACGTCATGTCCACGTTCCGCACCCCGAGTGTTGCAGAGTTCTTCCGAAAGTCGGACGATATTCAATGAGGATTAACGATGGATATTGGTCACGAAAGCGGGGCGCGGTTAGGTGTTAGCGTTAGAAAAAGATATGGGCAGGCTTACGCGATTGCCATGAGGAATTGGAGAGCCGGCGATGGTTCCTATCACTCCTGATTTACGAGAGGATAGAAGCTCGACAGGCTATCGACAGGCGGCCAAGGGACAAAAAAAAGAGAGGATTGCGGAATGACAAGGAGTGAGATCGTAGTCCTGTTTCACAAGATAACGAATGGTAGCAGAGGGTCAGAGGCAATCACCCTGGACGGTGGTCGTCGGTGGACAAGGTTGAGTGTGATGTGTCAAATGGAGCGAAATAATTGCGAATAATCAGATTGTGGCTGAAATTGCGGCCGGCGGAAGGGGATACCGATTTTGGACGAAAATGATGGGAGTGTCGGATGTGCATATGGCGGCGAGGAGCAGCTTGTCCTTGACTGGCTACCATGCTCGTCTCCTCGCAAGCAAATCTCAAAGACCTCCTCGCAAATCCGAATCCAACGAGAATGCACGACGACAGCTGGCGCCTCCGTCGCAGCCAGTCCCAGCGCCCCGCCCTCCGCCTCGACATTGGCCATCCCACCGTCGTTCCACCCGTTCCCAAGGTTCGTCCCCTGCCAGCCCCGCCCCCGCCGCAGATGGCCCTCACGACGACGACGAGCATATTCAGCTCAGCAGCCACGACCCCGACGACCGCTGCTTCCTCCGCCTTGTCGCCCGTTCTCCGTCCTCTTCCCCCCCCGCCACCGTTGCCCACGATTAAACTGCCCCCAGTGACGCCGACGACGCCCACCAGAACGCGTGTCGCACCCCGTGGTATGCGCACAAAGCGGTCCCGTTCAGAAAGCAGCAGTGCCCCACGAGCGCAGGCAGAACTTGCATTTGATGCGAAAGTGGGCTCATGGGTCGTCGTGCCCAGTCGCCGCCAGGCAGAGGTCGGCGTCGCCCCTCTCAACGTGCAGAAACGACATGGAGAGCTGATGTCACCCCGAAGTACGAAGAACAAAGGCAAGGGAAAGGCGCGTGCAGTCGACCAGATGGAGTCGCTCTCAGAAAACGAGCCGCATCCTCTCCAGGGTTTGTCCCCGTCCACCCGCTCTATCTCACGCAAGCCGCCTTCCTCCTACAGGCCCTATCCCCATGCTCTCCCCCCAATCCCGCCCCCGCCATTGCCCAGCACTACTGACGCCCCGCCCCCTCTCCCCCCAAAACCTACCCCAGATATTATCTACGAGTACGGCGCAGCTGACGATCTTCCGTCCGACAGCTCTTCTACTTCTTCCACCGAGAACGACCTCTACCGCTCCTACGTCGACGATGGCTTTGAACGCAGTCGTTCTCCTTCTCCCATCCAATATGCCCGTCGCAATTCCATTGAGGGTCTCTACGATGATGATGATGATGACGACGACTATCTAATTCCCAGCAACAGACGCAGGAACGCAGCCCGCAGCACAATCTTAGAACCACTTGTCTTTTCCGACAATCCTTCCCCCATTGATCCCTTTGACGACTGGGACGTTGACGACCAGCCACGACGAGGCAGACAGTCCGAACTCGGTCATGGTTCTGCTCATTCCTTCACTTCCTCCACCCAGACCCGCGGCAGAGCACGTTCTGCAGAGAGTGTCTTGCGTTATGTGGACATGGATATATCATCACCACCCCAGTTCACCTGGGAAGAGGAGGACACAACCAGGGGACGTCCCAGAGAACGCAAGAAGGACAAGGACAAGAAGGGCGCGTTTGGCTTGAGATTATTTGCTGATTAGAGGTGTGTTTTCTCCATTATTTCTTTGCCCGTCTCTGACTTGCCTCGCAACAGTCCACTACAACTAATTTTATGCTCGATACATACATACATACTCATACCCTTTTCGTACATAGATCAACCAACCCCGACACCTCATTTTTGGCATTTACATTGTTCGTCGACACGCGCCACCTTCCTCCGGAAGTACT
Organism: Armillaria luteobubalina; assembly: GCA_030435615.1. Classification (NCBI taxonomy): domain Eukaryota; kingdom Fungi; phylum Basidiomycota; class Agaricomycetes; order Agaricales; family Physalacriaceae; genus Armillaria; species Armillaria luteobubalina. Next base: position 93,209 of record JAUEPU010000038.1, read on the forward strand.
CTGCAATTCAAAATCAAAACACGAAACACCAAAAGTCGACACAAGGCTTTCGGTCCACACTTGATGCGCCCGATGCGGGTTTCTCGCTTCATCCTCCGACAGCCAGCCCTCAAGAGTTACTCCCTGTTGCCGGTCTTTCGAGGGCAGAACTAGGAGCGAACTTGTGCCTTCTGTCCGAGGAGATGTCGACACCTTCCCTGAACGGCCTTCTAGCTTGAAGGAGATATTCAACAACATACCCTCTGCCTAATGTCTGAAACACCATATCAATGAAATTACCCGACGGGCTCGGGCGGGGGCTATTGGTATCCCATCGCCCTTCATCAAGGAACATTGAGACCTTCGATGAGCGCGAGTCTTGTTCTACCGTGGAGAAATACTTCCGGGTTTGGGAGATCGGCGGAGGGTCGATCTTCGTGCGAGTAACCAGGTTAATCAGCGGCACGGATATACTGTCGGAAGCGGCCCACTGACATGTATGCAGTGTCGGATCTACATCTCAGTTACTCCGTGTTCACATACTCGAAATCTCCCCCACCGCAGAATCCGGTTTTGTCTTCGTACCCCAGTAGGGTGAGAAGCGTACCGGAGAATAAAGCGCCGGGTAAGATATTCAGGGATGATGAGAAAATCGCCCAGACAATGTATAAACGCTCATCTCATCACGACTGATTGGTTCTATCAAAAGACTAGCGTGGTATCATCAGACCACCTCGCCACACAATTCACCATTACTCTGAGGAAGAGGACTCCGGGCTGTGCCAAAGTTCGAGTCCTAACTCCTGCAGGGCTCAGTCTCTGGCTAGATTCCTTACGAGTTCCCCGTTGCGCTTCAGTTGACTAGGCCTGTTTGATATTCTTGTGAACACGGAGTTTCGAGAATCCCGTAAGGTGCCATTGTTTCTCTATCCTTCTCAGGCTTCAGATTTAGTCGCCAGTTCAATGCACTCCCGGAGGCCGTGTCATTGTTGGGACATACAAGACACACAACCCCAAATGATCCGGTTTCTTAGTAACGCTGCAGATGTGGGTAGAGACGATTATTAAATCTTAGTCCCATTCACCACGATCAGTGAGTGACCATCTCCAAGGGCGCCAACAATTTCCGACACGGATTTGAGTATAATAAGCATTGATGAGTAGTAACTAACCGTTACCAGAAAGAGACTTGAAAAGCGTCTGGATTCAGGCTTGGTGCGCGCCCAACGATATTCCATCAGAATGACAAATCCTCTCTGCCTTGACATGTGGACTGAGGCGAACCTGCATTTCCTTGACATTATTGTGTACAAGTGCGCGTCTATCGTTACCACTGAGTGTTGCTCTCATCGACGTTTGCTATCTTTTTTCCTCGTCGAACCATCAATCAGCATCATCCCTTGGTTCCATCCCTATCATATCTCTAATGGATGTTCCCCCCGCGATGAGTGACGAACTGATGATGCCGACGACAGAGATTTACGCACATCTGGTTTTGACGTCAGCGGGCACAATCCTCCGGCGGAACAGATGATTAATGTTTTATCTAAACTATAAAGGCCATGTTTACCCAGCCAATCGCTCAGAATGGGATGTTCCTTGCGATACATATGATCAAGCCGTAGGCAGCGCCGTAGCAGGTGTTATCCCGCGGTAAGTATCATATACGCAGTCAGATAGAGAACTCGTGTAAAGACTGCGAAAGCTTTCCAGAGAATGTGAATACTAATATAGTTCCCTCAAATTGTCAGTGGCCATATACGTGGAGACCGGATCCAGAACGATTCCGAATAAAAAGGAGAGAAAAACTTGACAGGATTGCTGAAAGACTCAAAAGCGGTACATAACGCGGCACGCCACACTTACCCGCATATGAACCTTTCCGTACTTCCTACCAACTCCCTTGCTGGGGGAAATAGAACTGTTTGAGCGCTGAAACCCGTAGTCCTGCAGTCCGTCGCCGTCGGATTCAAGTTCAGGGTTTCAGCGCTCAGAAAGACCGCAGTGTTGCATTGGTAAATTGCAAGTAAGGCATAGTGGAAGAGAAACCATAAATACTTCGGAGTCTAGGCATACCTTCAGAAGCACAGGAGAGTATATAAAAGACTCTTAAAAGACTTCAACAAGACTTAGAACGACATCGTGCCTCCGACGCCCAACCAGCATTTACGTCCTTTGGAAACCGGTGAGATGGACAAACGAACGGCTCGTCACTCAAGTAGGAACTTGTTCTCAAAGCATAGCCAGACAAGGTAGTCATTGTGCAACTCGGTAGGGAGCAAAGTTTAGATTGGCAAGATCGAAGATGGAAGTACCAGTTGGCAAGGTATCAAACCTTCTTCAGTCACAAAGACTCCATAAGTCGGTCATAGCGGTGGAGTCACCGTCGAGCTTGACGAAATCCCGCCGCCGCAGAGAAGTGGAGCAACTAGTGGTTGTATGGATATGAAGATGGGGTTTGCCATGGTGGTGTCCGGACCAAACGGTCACCAATCAAAAGGCGCTTGATAGTCCGGGGGATCCGGGCCGCTGATTACGTCGATTCTATCCCGGTCCAGGTCCTCCTCCGCTCTTTTTTTTTTAACTCGTGGATCCCTAAAGCTTGAAGGCTGAGCTTCTCAAGGTAAACGGGGGGGATTTATTGACTTCCTTGATGTGCCTTGCCGGCTTTTTGGGTTGCCTGTTCCTGCAGCCCAACTTACCATCCAATTGAATTGCCGGAATAGCAAATCCCATGCGAGTCCCGCCTCCCCGTGTCCGCCTGCTTTGAGCCACCAACCTAACTTCCGGAGTTTCTCCTCTCATCGTCCCTCTGATACCCCAACAGCCAGCCGTATTGTCTTTACTTTTGTACGGGAAGGCTTGCCATCACATTTGATCATGCTTGGTGATTCACCTGAGACCTCTTTCCTTGTGCAACATCTCCCAGCTAAACCTTTTATCATTTATGAATACACCCCGGCTATGTTCCGTGGAGGTCAACCAATTTCCTCAGGGTAAGGACGACCCAACGGAGAGGGGAAAACGCCACCAGCAACTTCCCCCGCCGAACCTGGGATAGATGTTACAGTATACGTCCTGCGGTCATTGTTCTGTGACTGATTTGTCCCGATTGTACTTATTGTTATCGATACGTATTTATCCCTTAACGCTGAGCTCGGTATCCAAGCACTGCAATCTTAGCTACGTCTTGTCCTGTCTGGTAGCCCTAACACCCTGATCTCAAGTGATAACAACGTTCACAAATCATCTTCTCGGCGGCAGGCGTTTCTCCAGTGTTCTGCCGCTTGTTTTCTGAGTCCGATCATGACAACTACTCATCTCGACTCTCAAACTAATTCTGAAAAGGGGTAATAAATAGCTGAGAACCTTTTTCAAGATTAATCCAGCCGAGTTCCGACGCAAAGTTACGTTATCCAGGGACGATTCGTCATGATGACCGACACAGAGATTTTCATTCGTATTTGCATTTACATTTAGCAGTTGTATATAAAGGTCGAATCCTTGCAGAACGAAAAAATCTGGATGATAGACTGTCCTTGGTGCAACGGGTGGACTTGTAGATGGAAATTTTGTTGGAGATACAAGAAAGAAGCATTACGTAAAAAGAAGAGCTGTAAGAAATATGACGTTCATTTTGGTGCGCCGCGTGATCTGCATCATGGATAAATGCAGACGGCTCTCCATTCAACCACCAGTATCTCTCCGTGACCGCCTCGCCTCAGTGCTTGTCGACGTGCTCGAGGATGGCCACCCCAGATCCTTTTCGATCCCACCTAATAGCCCTCCTCTCCGTCTACTCTCTCGGTCCTTCCACCGCCCCGCTCCCTAAATACAATGGACCCACAGACTGGCAGACCGACTCTATTTTACGCTCATTAGCACAGTTTTCAGCGCGCGCGCATGCTGCGGAGAATGTCGCACATGGTGTTAACAAGCAGCAACACAGACCGGATTCCAGGCCATCGACAACTGTTCAGGAAGCAGATGCTGACTTCACATCCAAGGCGCGCAGCTTAGGCCCGACGTCCATCAACCTCAATGGTCTCCGGACATCACACGACCCCTCTTTATTTTTTAGCGAAAATTTTTTGGGTGTCCCTGTCGAAGGAGCTACTATCTCCTCTGCTCCCCCTACTTCTTCTACGGAGTACATACTGTGTCCGAGATGTGGTACCCGGGCTACTGATCCTCGCACGATCCACAAGTTATCCTCCTTTTCCGCACCTATATCCTCTGGTTCACCTTCCGTCGTCGCAATCGGAGGTCCTTTAGATATCGCAGCAAGAGTCAGCGGGATGAGCGCAGTAGAAGAGTTGAAGCTCCTCAAGGATCAAGTTCAGGATGTCGCCCGCGTTTGCAATGCCGTCGCCAATGGTGATCTCAGTCAAAAAATCACTGTAGAGGTTCGAGGAGAAGTCATGGTTAAACTGAAGGACGCTATCAACACCATGGTGCATTCTCTCTATCTTATGTTTCCTTACCCGTCTCATTCACGGCATCCTCGTTAGGTTGAAAAACTGGGTCAATTTGCCAAAGAAGTTACCCGCGTCTCTCAAGAAGTCGGAACAGAAGGGTCTGTATCGATCTTCTATACTCAATCTACTTACTAATTTGCTGTTAGGAAACTCGGTGGCCAAGCTTTCGTCCCAGGAGTCGAAGGCACATGGCAGGAACTTACGGACGTCGTTAATGTCCTCGCGGGTAATCTTACCAGTCAAGTTCGGTCCATTGCTCAAGTCACTAAAGCCGTCGCCGTTGGGGATCTTTCCAAACAGATCGAGGTCGACGCGAGGGGCGAGATTCTGGATCTCAAGAATACTGTGAACGGAATGGTTGTTCGACTCCGTGCGTTAGCCGCCGAAGTCACGAGGGTTACGCTAGAAGTCGGAAGCCAGGGCAAGCTCGGTGGGCAAGCTAATGTTCCGGATGTAGAGGGGGTGTGGTTTGAGCTAGTGAAGAACGTCAACCGCATGTGTTCGTCGCTAACGGACCAAGTGCGGTCGATCGCTTCAGTCACTACTGCCGTTGCTGAGGGCGACTTGACGAGGAAGGTCGAGATCGAGGTGGAGGGTGAAATGCAACAGTTGAAGACGACTGTGAATTCCATGGTGGACGACTTGAATGCCTTTGCTGGCGAAGTCACTCGTGTCGCTTTGGAAGTTGGAACGCAAGGCATATTGGGCGGTCAAGCAACGGTTGAAGGTGTCAAGGGAACATGGGCTGACTTGACGAAGAACGTGAACAAGATGGCGACGAATTTGACCGACCAAGTCCGGTCAATATCCAAGGTCACAAAGGCTGTGGCTATGGGAAATCTGACTCAACTTGTTGACGTCAACGCTCAAGGTGAAATGTTAGATCTCAAAATCACGGTCAATAGCATGGTGGAGGCCCTCAGCGTCTTCGCGAGCGAAGTTACGCGTGTTAGTTTGGAAGTTGGCACGGAGGGCAAATTAGGTGGTCAGGCTGATGTTCCCAATGTTGTTGGAACTTGGAAGGTACGCGTTACTAAATTGTGCACGAACACGACAACTCATCTGTAATGCCTACAGGCTTTGACAGATAACGTGAACCTGATGGCAATGAATCTCACGAACCAGGTACGGTCGATCGCTGCAGTTACGAAAGCTGTGGCTGGTGGCGACCTATCGAAGCGCGTAGAGATTGATGTAAAGGGAGAATTCTTAGAGCTGAAGGAAACCGTGAATCAAATGACATCATCATTAAGTGTCTTTGCGGATGAGGTGCGTCTTTTCATCAATCATTGATTTTGCGTATATGAACGTTGTATTTTTATCAGGTTACCAGAGTAGCCAGGGAGGTGGGTACCGAAGGCAGGCTGGGTGGTCAAGCTCAGGTAAAGAATGTTGCGGGAACATGGAAAGCTTTGACGGATAATGTCAATGTCATGGCTAGTAATGTATGTGCTTTATGTCTCCGTCTCTCGTCTCTCATTCATCGCTCTGCAGCTGACAAATCAAGTGCGAGCTATTGCGATTGCTACAGTGAGCCCTCATTCCAAATGCTATCTCGGCTCCGCATTTATACCTTATTCCTCGTAGTCAGCTGTGGCGCATGGCGATCTTACGCTAAAGATCGTTGGCCTGTCCGTTTCGGGAGAGATGCTAGAGTTGGTCGAGACGATCAATAAAATGATCGACCAACTGGATATATTTGCCGTCGAGGTGAAAAAGGTAGCTCGGGAAGTGGGGACGGAAGGTAAGCTGGGTGGTGTCGCAGATGTAGGAAACGTCCAAGGCATCTGGCAAGAGATAACGTACGTAATTTCCTCAATTCAAGCGCCGTTTCTTAAGCGAGTTAATTTAAGGCTTTCCGTGAATGCCATGGCAGGAAATTTGACAACCCAAGTCCGTGGGTTTGCCCAGATCTCAGCTGCTGCGATGGATGGTGACTTCACTCGGTTTATCACCGTTGAAGCAAGTGGCGAAATGGACTCTCTGAAGTCGCACATTAACAGCATGGTGTTCAATTTGCGAGATAGCATACAAAAGAATACCGCCGCGAGGGAGGCAGCCGAGTTGGCCAATAGAAGCAAGAGTGAGTTCTTGGCAAACATGTCTCATGAGATCCGGTAAGAGAATCTATTTCCGCTGGATGTTCCTCATTCTGACAGAAGACGTGTAGAACGCCCATGAACGGTATCATCGGAATGACAGAACTGACTTTGGATAGCGATCTCAACCGATCGCAGAGGGAGAGTCTCCTCCTTGTCCACAGTCTCGCGCGATCACTATTATTGATCATCGATGATATTCTGGATATCTCGAAGAGTAAGCCCTTCTTTTCTGCTGATGCCCATGATGTTGATGTTAATGCTTGATAGTTGAGGCTGGACGGATGACTATGGAAGCTGTTTCATTCTCCCTACGCCACACAGTTTTTGGTATGCTCAAGACGTTAGTCGCACGCGCGTCGCAGAACAATCTGGACCTAACATTCGATATTGCGCCTGACATTCCCGATCATCTCATTGGCGATTCACTACGGTTGCGGCAGGTGATAACAAACCTTGTTGGTAATGCGATCAAGTTTACGCCTCCGAAAATTTCACGTAAAGGACTTGTTGCACTGAGCGCGCGACTGGTGGCGTTGGACGACCAGAACGTGACACTGGAGTTCTGTGTCACCGATACTGGGATAGGTATTCCCAGGGCCAAGCTGAACATGATCTTTGACACGTTCTGTCAAGCTGATGGATCCACCACTAGGGTATGCTCGTCTCACTTATCATATTTTCTGACTAATACTTCTTACGCAGGAATATGGCGGGACGGGACTTGGATTATCAATATCGAAACGTCTGGTGTCACTGATGCAAGGTAATATGTGGGTCGAGAGCGAGGTGAACAGAGGGAGCAAGTTCTTCTTTACCATCAGCTCTCGGTTAAGTCATGTGTCAATTGAAAACATCATGGCAAAGATGACGCCGTTCACGAACAGGACAATTTTGTTTGTTGACACCCTGGGCGACAACACCGGCGTAGTGGAGCGAATAGCACAACTTGGTCTGAAACCTCATGTCGTACATTCAGTAACAGAAGTTGCCAACGAGTCGCAATGTCCACATATCGATACAGTTGTCGTGGATTCCCTTACTGTGGTATGTATCAGCGTTTTCTCCCAAGACCATAGCTAACAGTTTCTACAGACCGAGAATATCCGCGAGTTGGACCACTTCAGATATGTGCCCATTGTGTTGCTTGCCCCTTCTGTGTCTCGGTTAAACTGTATGCTTGACTTGTTGCGATGTTGCGCACGTCACTGATTACCCGATAGTAAAATGGTGTTTGGACAACAGCATTACGGCGCAGCTGACAACACCAGTAACACCCCAGGATCTCTCCTTTGCGTTAATAGCAGCCCTAGAGTCCAACACGGTGAACCCTGTGACTGTACAGAGCGATCTGCGATATGATATCCTACTAGCGGAAGACAATTTAGTAAACCAGAAGCTAGCGGTGAAAATTCTGGAGAAATATGGGCACTCCGTTGCAATTGCGGAGAACGGAAACCAGGCAGTCGAATTGTACAAGAACAGCGTGCTTCAGAACAAGCCGTTCGATATAATACTGGCGAGTATACATTTTGATGACCTTTTTGCTTACTGATAGAGAGCAGATGGACGTGTCAATGCCATTTATGGGCGGAATGGAGGCGACAGAAATCATTCGCTCATACGAGATACTGACCGGATTGTCACGAATACCAATCATAGCACTGACAGCGCACGCTAGTGAGTAGCAGTGCGTCTGCCATTGTGTTTATACTTATGTCCATGCAGTGATTGGCGACCGCGAGCGATGCCTGCAGGCAGGCATGGACGACCATATCACGAGTAAGTTCTATCCCAGTGGTTCTCCGTCAATATTAATCACTGCTTGACAGAACCACTTCGTCGAGGAGATCTGCTCAACGCAATACATAAGCTTGCGTCTGAAAAGAACCCTTCTCGTAATTTGCTACGGCGAGCGCCTGTCTCGATTTGAGCAACGCGTGCCAAGTACCCGATTTAAAGAATATGAATAGCTGTATCGGATATTGTTTGTGATTTTGCTGTATGCCTGTATAATTTCTGTACCGTTATCGCTATGTTTTCGTCCGCATAATACCATAATACAACATTCATTACCATTATTCCTCGCCCAAAATAGACTTCACTTTCTGAACGCTCTCTGGATCAACTTGGTTCCTTTGGAAAGTGTAACCCTCTCTGCCCTTCACAACAGCTTCTATCAAGTCACCCAATACGGATGGGAGCTCTGTGATATCACCAACGGGATCCTTCAAAGTCTTCTTCACCTTGTCGTAACCTTGCACGCTGACCTCCTTCATGTCAGTGCCAACCGCAATCAAGAGCCGATCAATGGGCTTCTCCGTCACTGGATGGTCAATCCTCCATGCATTCCTGAAGGAGCCCGTGTCAGGAAGCTCCACCGCCTGGTTGGCGAGAGCCATCAAGCTGGTATAATCCTCGTCTGAGAGAACGAGGACGTTGCCGTTGGCATCGATGGTGACTTTGTCTTTGAATACCGCAAGTGTGAAGCCAAAATGCTCGACCTGGCTGTTACGCAGGGCGACGAGAGCGAGGTTGGCGTGGACCGGGGAGTATGTGTCGGGTGAAGGGTAAGACAGGGCACGTGTGCGCCAGGCTGTTAAGTCGGAGGGTGAAGAGAGCAGGGCAGACATGGATTGGCGAATCTGGGGGCTGAAGTAGTAGATGGTACAGGTGCTTAATAATACACAGAACAAGAGCGAGCGCAGCATTCTTCTTTATGGTCAAGTGCTGTATGCTCTTTTATAGCTGATCGATAAGTAGCACATGCTGTGCCACATGCAAATCGCGGATCCTAGCAATCACACGAGTGCAATCTAATTGCCAAGCGAATCAGGTTCTTTTTGCATCGAGACAAACGTAGTCTACTAGTACGAAAGCACGCCTAACGAAGCGCATATAGCTGAAAAAAAGCAACACGTAGTCCAAAGTCTACAGAATGAATGGAAACATCGCTTTCCTTCCTCTGGGATATTCCTTCCCGAACTCCTTCTTGTAGTTTCTGTGCTTGCCTAAGGCCCATATTGCCATCTGACCGGCACCTACCACAGTGAAAAAATATGCTGTCCAGCTCCTCGACATAACGCAAACGACAATCCACCCTAAAACTTCAAACATATAGTTCGGGCACGACACCAATCCAAACCCATAGCCCTTAGGAATTCCCCGCTTCTTTGTTCCCGTGGGGCGTAAATTCCGAAGAGTCAAGTGCGTTGACAGGTTGGACAGTTCGAAGAACTATTAGTGAAGTGAGAAATTTGAAAGAAGAAAAAGAAGCATCACGCACGGTCCACAATCCAGTGCATGTCCATAGGAAGCGTTCATCTTCCATGATACTTCCCTTAATGAAAGCAGAGTTCGCCGAGTATCTACCCCGATATATGTCGACAGCAATAAATAGGCCTAGGAATATATGAGGTCATGTACAGGCGACACAGGACACGGCTGCATACCACCAAGGATGTGGTAGTGGAATGAACTACGTGAAAAGTGTTAGTACCAAGGCGTTCAAAGTGATAATCACACACTTTTTGAATATGTTTCTGGCTGGCATAGTGCCATGAGAGAATCGGTGAACGCTGACCAAACGTAATGAGGCTGATCCAAGATACCGATGTCTAACTCACAACAAGGTCTCCAGCTCGCGCTTGGCATAGTGTAGCATGACAAAGGTGAAGATATATCTGGGGAGCAATGAGCGAAATAGGCTCTACGAGAAAAAAAGGGCAATACTTTTGCAGTTCACTGTGTACCACCGCCTTCCCGTAGAACAATTGAGGGAAGAAATAGAAAAGAGGATGGATGAGCATAGGGCCGAGCTAACGAAGTTAATGAGACTGCAGCAGTGATAAGAACACAGAACCCACATATTCGATAATATACACCAGCCTCCAACTGAGTTGGGGGCCCAAATCCTTCACCTCCAGGTCGCCTCCGCTCCCCAAGCCAACTTCCGACAACTTTATCTCGTCCCCGAGAGCTTTTTTCTCGCTCTTTAGGGTTATCTTCTGTCTCGACGCGTAGAACTGTCATTCCGTAAATACCACAGTAAGAGGCAACGCATACACGTCAGACCTTGGGGATTTTCTGGGCAATCTTGGCCTTGACGTCACCCACAGTAGCATCGGAAGAGACATCGATGGTCAAGGGAAAGTTTTTGCGAGTGAACGGAGGAGGCCTGTTGGCTACAGCAGATACGGTCACTGAGACCATTGTGCGGACGTATTGTGCGAGGCGAAGAAGGTTCTAGCGAGCCTAATCCCATTTACGTACCGATCACCGTTGCTTGATAATAATACCGACACCACCAATCGCAAAATGTTGGCAAGTACATATCTCAAGGTGGATATCTCCGGGCATAATTAATAATCGAACCCATACTCAGTATAAAGGGCGCCCTTCTTCATACGGGCTAGTATAATTCATCCCCCTCAAATGTCGTCCTTGGTAGCCTTAATCATCGGTGCTGGACCTAACGTCGGTCGAACCGTCGCTCTCACCCTCCAAAAGCACCACTACAAAGTCGTCCTAGGCTCACGCAACCCAGACGTCGAAGCCCTAAAGAAAGACGGGTTCTTCTCCGTCAAGGTCGACGCGACCAAGACAGACAGCGTCGTGCAGGCATTCAAGACAGTGGCCGAAGACCTCGGCCCTCCAAATGTCGTGATATTCAATGGTGCGTTTGTAATTCCGTCTACCACTCATTTTCAATTTACTTACCAAGCACCGCTATTTAGCTGTGGTGTTCAAGCAGCCCAAAGTTGCCTCGGATCCCCTGTCGATCTCTTTAGAGGACTTTGAGCAGTCAACAAGTATAGCGAATAGCATCTATGCTGCGGCCCAGCAATTCCGTTCCTTGACGCTGACCTCAGCCTCTCCGAGGGCCTTCATCGTTACTGGGAATAAGGGTCCATTCGTTCACCAGGCCCACGGCCAGTACTTCGACCTCATCAAGGAAAAGACATTTGCTACCTATCTCATTGAACAATTCTGGAGCGCCTATACGAAGAACAAAGAGGACCCAAGGTATGTTCTCAAGCCCTAATCCTTATCGCCGCTGATCCTCAATCCATATAATAGGTTCCACTTCGCGTTCCTCGTGTCCGACGAGGGCGAGTACCCGGCATATCCTGACTTCCTCAACAGCGGTCCGGCCCACGCTGAAGCCTATTGGCATCTCATAAGCAGCGAGGAGCCAGAAGGATGGGACTATAGGTTCTTCATCTGTTCTCTGCTTTTCGATACGTGGCTCACAGGTCTTCTACAGGTTCACCTTGAACGGGAAGAAGTATTTGACGCAGTAGTCTTCTATCAAGTATCGTTAAGTAACCCTAGACATAGTCGCATGTACATTTATCGTTGTTCCTAGTTAAAATGAAGCCGCTCCGAGTTCTACGATCACATGAATTCAGGCATCGATCACGTTAAGCTAAGGCGCTTAGATAGCCCATCTCATTTACCAGACAACCATGGCAGAACACCAACTCAATCGCGGCAAGCAACCTGAATCCCCCCAAAGCCAACGAATCAGACAGATATGGCAAGGCTACCAAGAAGAACTTTCTCGCTACGAGAAGGAATTCCGTGCTCGACGCGCCGAGACCGTATGCATGCTGAGGAGTGCAGGGACTGACGCGGCAGACCTCATAAGAGAAGTAGAGATCGTTCTGGAGAAGCAGCACCTGAAGAAAGTCCGAGACATCTTCTTCAGCAAGCTCAGGGAGGAAAATCTGAGCGTAGTCGACTGGAAGAGAACGATGCAGGATCAAAATGAGGTCGCGCAGTCATTTCGTTGGAATGGGCATCAGTTGCGGTCATATGAGTTTAATTTCCGTGCGGAAGAAGATAGCGATGGGGAGATACTGTATCCAGATGCAATTATTGTGCGTATGGCTGTGTTTTCGTGGCTCAGATAAGCAGTACTTAACAATGTCGACAGCAAAAGAGATCTGACACTGATCCAATATCGGAGAACGCATTGAAGCAATGTACGGAGACGATCAAGGAATATTATCAAGATGCGTATGTCGAGACTCTCAATTTCCAGAAGCATCTGAAAGCTATACCGCGGGAAGAGAGGCAGGATGTAGCAGCCACATCGCGAACCAGATTTGAGCACGAGATGAAAAAACTGGTGTCTCGCAAGCGGGAGGAATGTCAGCTCAAAGTATCGCAGAAGTTGAGAGATGAGGTCGAAGAGGACCAAAAACGGTGGCAGGAGCAAAGGAAAGAACGCCAAAGACCGACGGTTCCCCAGAACTGGAAATGACCAGATTGTCGGCAAATAACTAGCTTTTGAAAAGAACAAATTGGGTATGATTCAACCCGATACTGGGGGTCATTAGACGTTACAAACAGTGCCCGAAGTCGTCGAAATATATCCCTTGTACAGCTCAATCGACCTGATCTCAGTGATTGAATCCGCAGTAGGAGGTCCATTAGACCAGTACGGGTCATCGCTGCTCCACACATTCCAGATCCAGTGCCCACTCTCCCAAGGAACCTAGTAGGGTGTCATGATACGCTGAATTTCACAAGGTAAATATTGAACATACGTTCTCAGAGAATTTGTTTATTTGAGTACCGTCGATGTAGAAGGCTGTTGCCGAAGGAGACCACTACGTAGATGTGTCAGAGTGCCAATGAACGAGATGACGAAAGAAGACAACGCACGTCGATGCGGTATTCTACGTAACGCATGGCAGGTAAGCATAAAGTCTTCCCATTGATGTATACCATCTGAACACACCATGGAAGTCCTGAGATGGATCGAACGTGAATTCAACGTTGTCAGTGGTTTCGGCCCCGCCCTCAACCGTAGCCTAGAAGAATTCGATGGGTAATAATCCGAACATTTAACCTCACTACATACTAACCTGATTGGTCGTCCAAACCCCAGCAGGAACGTATTGATTCCCAGTGAGAGTCGTCGACGTCAAGATCTCGATGTCAGTTTCCTGCGTGTCGCTCACTGACGGACGAGTCAGAGGTACGCAATGTCAAGTCAAGATGCCACCTACAGTAGAAGAAATTTCCTTCGCAGACCCCAGGCGTAGTGCTAGATTTGAGTACGGTCCGGACTGAGGCGTAGGTAAAGGTATCGTCTGTCACCACTTCAGCAGATTTGACACTCCCGCTCCCGCCATAAGAAGAAACTTTAAGCTGGAGAACACCATTCCCAAGAAGAACATTTCCGGGAATGAAATCATGTGCGATGGGGGTCGAGGCCACATTGTAGTCGCTGATGGAGAGACCGTACTGCCTGATCGGGTGTAAGATTCTTATACCACTAATTGACCCCAATCAGAAGATGACCTACGAAAGGAAATTTGCAGCATTCCCGCCAGACTGAGCAGAAGTGAAGTCGACAGAGACTTTCTCCGTGAAGCCGCCAGAGATTCCTGAGACGGCATAGGTATCGCAGGAATTCTGGCGAGACGAGAGGGTTTGTTTAGCCAGGACGCAGTACGGTAGGAGGGCTGAAGCGAATGTGAGGAGTCTCATTATCGCTGAACAAGACTGTAACACACCGGTTGCTCTTTATACTTCCTTGTACGAGACTAAATTGAAACCGGGCGCATTGAAAGCGTTTCATGGCCATGTGCAGCGGATTCCAGAGTGATACATCTCGGTAGCTTAAAGTCAATTGCAAACGTGCGGATTCTTCTTGAATGCACTAACACCCGCTGTCTTCGGCGCATTTCGCTAATAGACCCCTGGGGATATAAAAGCATTGACCGCTACCCTCTGCGAGCGACGCTGTTCAAGGATATCGGGAGGACAGTGTATACAAGGTCCAAGGCTTTGTACCTAGATGGAGTGGTTAGGTTACCATCATTGCTGATTCGAAATGTTTCGCGTAGTGATGCGTATTGCGTTCATTGCTTGAGAAGAAATTAATCGCAGGTGTCGCACTGGCAACGGTCCAGATTGTAGTTTATCCATAGCGTTCATTGTCGGGCCTGGATCCAAATCCGGGATTTCGGCACAATTTGGGCCAAAATCCGTGATCCAAATGAGGAACTCGAACTTAGCGCCTTCCCCCAGTCGCGATGTCGCAAGAGGCAGAAGACGTCAAGCCCAAGATCAACATCAACATCCAGACAGACGATGGCACCAGTGAGCCCTAGTCCGCCTACCTCGTTCTTCCGCGCCAAACACGCGTCCGTTGCAGAGATCACCGTCCTAGTTCGACGAGATACCAAGTTCTCCAAAGTCTTCCAGGCAGCCGAGGTGTGTTGTACGATGCAAGTCAATCGGGTCGTGCTAATGACCCTTAGAAAAAATTCGGGAAAGAGCCAGGCGCGTGTACCTAAGGGAAAGTTTAATTGACGTGGTCGCTGATGGGTGTGGTTAGGCACGTTCAAGTTTACATACGAGGGCAGGCGGATACAGAAGGAGGAGACGCCTGCAGAGGTGTGTAGTTGTCGTCTTTCTCGCTGGACACGGTTCTGATGGAACATTTAGGTCAACATGGAGGACGGCGACACGATAGACGCGCATTTAGGCCAGGTACCGTCCTTTCTCGTTCCTTCTGTATTCTACGTGCTTGATGGTGACTTAGGTTGGAGGTGGGCATCCGTAATGAATGACCCTTCGTGGTATCTACTACAGAAGAATGGCGCCAGAGACTGGGCTGATTTTTATTACATGTACAACAAAAGGGAACAAAATGATGATCATGATGCAGGCTGACCCAGCAATGACGCTCTCTGCAGAGAAAATCAGTTAATATCGACAAAGTTGACCGAGGGCTGACCAGCTGCAATACACTCGCTCGCTCTGTGGGCCCCAAAGCGTTGATCTGCTCCGGCGTCATCTGTATAACATGCATGATCATAGCCTACGAAGAATGCTCAATTAAAGAACGACAGAGAACAGACGACAAACAGACTTTTTGCTCATCAGGAATTGCAGCCAGGATATCCATCGGTTGGGCTGGGGCAGGTTGTGGCTGGGCGTATGGTTGCTGCCCGCCGTAGCCTGAGTACGCTGGCTGAGGAGCCTGATTGTACGTTTGCTGTGGTACTGGCGGTGTCGGCACCGGCGTGACCACTGGTTGTGCTTGTGCTTGTGCTTGCTGCTGCCCGTACTCTGCCAATATCCTCTACTTCCAAGCTCAACGTCAACCCAAACTCGCGTATCCCTCACTGCCACAGACCTGAAAAACGTCGATATCCACCGCATCCATGCTAACCATGAGCGTGATCAAGGCATAGGCAATTTGAGGCTGGGCATTCAATATTTGTTTTGCCGCTGCTGGAGTCGTTTTCTGAGGTAGGTACGGCTTTAGCTAAGTGCAGAGGCGGAGTGTGAAGAGGTGAACCTTGAGTTGGAGGAGGAGCTCGAGAAGCTGGTCAGTCTGATTTGTTTGGGACATGGTGGCGCGTGGCAAACAAACGACGCAAGTAGTACAATACAATATCTGCCCAGTACTTACATATTGTAAATACAGCATCATATATCTGCAATCCAAGTTACTTCTACTCTTCCATGACCACATCACCTTCAGCATCTTCTTCTTGAGAAGGATTCCACCACGACACGTTCCCAAGGCCAGACTCGGCTATCGAGCACTGAGCACCATGTCAACCCTCCCCCGTTGAATAGGAAAACAAGAAAACGCACAATAATCTGATAGGGCGCCCTCCTCGGTTCCTGCTTCACCTGAACTCCTTCAGCCATCTTTGGCGGACCCGGCTCGTCATCATGGAACTCGTCCGCCTCGACCCGAACGCGTACGACCTCTCCAGCATCGATGTACATCCTCGACGCGACGTCAGTATCCAGCAGCTCCGTAGACGTGGTGAGCTCGGATTCTGGTACCCAAAAAAAGGCACGCTCATTAGGGTCGAATGCCGACGGCTGGGGGAGGTATATCGACGGTATGTATATGTCGTCGAAGAATCCCATCGTTACTGCGGATTGAGAGAAGTTAGAGAGGGTGGAGACAAGCTTTGAGACGTACACCGAATAGAGTCAGCATCCGATGACTTGACTTTTGCGAGGATCACTTCGGATGTGAACGGTCTAAAGACGACCAAGCGGAATACGACTATTCAAGTCAGTTTCTCAAATGTACTCTCGTGCCGTCGACGAACCTTTGTAATACAGCACCCCATCCCCATATCGAACCTTGCCCTCGCCTGCCTCCGTCAAGTCAAACACGCATACACACAATCCCACATCGTGCAGCACCCGATTCGCGTACTTTTTGTTGAGCTCGGCTATAAGCGCCGTTTCCGGTAGGATGCCAAAGTTGGATGGATGGATGCCGATGGTATCCTGAGATAGCGTTAGGACCGGAGCAATGTCGAGGGTGCAGAGGCCCTCCCACCTTGAGTATAGCGAGGTTGAACATCACCGGGACTCCAGCATCAGGGGACAAGTCAGATTTTTTCGTCGGGTAATAACCGGCAATCTAAACAAGGTCGGCTTGATCGGCATTATTCCCACGATTCTCATCCACTGCTCCTCAATGGCTGCGCCTCCTTTATAGCTGGATCTTCCTCTTGAGTAATTCAGTTGGAAGTTGTGGCACCTGCAAGTCCAAACTGAGCGGGTTTACGAAATTCCATCCTATGAATCCACCCTGTGGACCTTCCTGGTGCGTGTCATGCCAATACGAACAAATTTGCACACTAGCACGTCTTCGTTATCCACGCTACCCAAGACAGACGACGGTATATCTTCGGCCATATGCTCACTGCCAAGCCGCCGATAACAATTCTATATACCACCTAGATTGGAAGCTAGGCTAGTATTGGCGGCCGAGGCACATAGTTGGTTCTATTTAACGTTCCAGCATTCACGACAGGCAAGGGTTTACTCCTTTATCTATGCGGACGTCATGAACCGAGCGAGACAGAACGTTGACTAGCTTCAATTCTGGTCAATCGGGAAGGAAAAACACAGATATTTGTGATCAAAGTAGTGAGTTGTCCTCCAACACCCACCGGCACGGTGTTGACCCATCTTGATTCTTCGACCAGATTTCGATCCAGCGTTTTTGTAGAGCCGGTACCCTCCAATTATTGGAAATTAGTTTGATTTATATAATCGATAATCGAGTCATCCGTCGATCTGATCATCGTGCAAACCGCTCTCTTTTTTTCCACTTCGTTGACCTATTTTTTCATCAGTGTGCATACATTGATAGAACTTGCGGACATCAGAGCGTTCAGATAATTTCCCCTGAACAAAAATAGACGAAGCGCTTTGTCACCTACCGTATCGGTCAGGATGCTCGAAGACAAGAAAGATAACGATGTCAAGCGGGACATCGAATCAACGTTGGTTAGCAGCTCTCGGTCAAGATGGTCGCAAAGACTCTTGTCATGGGGAGTGGAAGGCAGAGGTACCCGTTCTTACAATTCCCTCATCCGAATCGCTCATCTGCATCAGGTATCATTCCTGTGGCGCCGGAGGATCGTATAGATACACAGTACTACAAGAACTTTTTCTTGTGGTTTGCGTGGAACGTAAACATATTGTCCTTCTCCGCCGGAACCCTGGGACCCGTTGCCTTTGGACTAGGTGTTCGTGACTCGTGCTTGGTTATCTTATTCTTCAACTTGTTGTGTTCGCTACCACCAGCGTACCTGTGAGTCATCTATCAACTGCATATAACCGATCTAATGCGATCATAGCACGACATGGGGACCTCAGTTGGGTCTTCGACAGATGGTACAAGCCCGATACAGTTACGGGTGGGCTTCTCTCCTACTCGGACGAAGAAATAACTAACAGGGCTATCAAGGTACTTTGGCGTCATTGTACCTTGTGTACTCAACCTCATTGGAATGTGTGGATTTTGTATTCTCAATTGCATTCTCGGAGGCCAGACCTTGTCAAGCGTCGCTGGTGGGAACTTGAGCTGGACGTACGTACTTCACACACTATCTATCGCATGGATTTGACTGAATAAGCCGTTCCCAGAGTTGGGATTGTTGTCATTTCGATCATATCACTGCTTGTTTGTTCTCTTGTTTTCTTCATCAGAAGCATAGTGAAAGCTATTTACAGGTCTCTTTTTGCGGAATCAAAGTCATCGCATGGTATGAACGTATAGCGTGGATCCCCGTCGTCATCGTATTCGTGGTAGCGTTGGGCGTAGGCGGTAAACACATTGCGGCCCTTCCCGCAGCCGAGCCTGCCACTGCCGCCGCGGTCCTATCATTTGGCTCAACTATCGCTGGCTTCGTGATCACCTTCTCGCCTTTGAGTTCTGATTTTACAATCTACTTCCGTCCAGAAGTTTCAAGGTACCATCGCATACGCAAATGTCACCCTCATAACACTGATGTTCATTCTTGCTAGGGTTCGACTATTCTTGTATTCGTACATAGGCTTACTACTGCCGATTGTAAGCGCGCTCGCTTTTGTGGCTTAGAGCATGCATCCTCACCGTTTCAGGTTACTCTGCAATGTCTTGGGGCCGCAGTCGCTGCTTCTGTATCCCTTGTTCCAGCCTGGGATGAGGGATATGCAGGGGGAAATGTTGGAGGCCTCTTGGAAGCTATGCTTCAACCGGTTGGAAATTTCGGGAAATTCCTCACTGTTCTCCTCAGTATATCTGTCGCCGGAAACATTGCACCCACGCTCTATTCCATGTGCCTCAACATTCAGGTGTTCATACCTGTTTTGTACGTGCTCCCCAGATACGTATTCTCTATAATCGCAACAGCCATGTGAGCTTTGTCTGATATTGATGTGGATAAATGGGCGCTGATGTATACCCCGCAGTGTCCTCCCATTAGCCATCGTAGGATCCCACCGGTTCTATGACACACTCACGAATTTCCTCGGATTGATTGGGTACTGGACCAGTGCGTTCATCGCAGTTATACTCGTCGAGCATTTTGTGTTCCGGCGGAACAACCCTGCGTCGTATGACGTATCGTGTTGGAACAAGCCCTCTGCCCTGCCTTGGGGATGGCCCGCGATCTGCGCGTCGGTGGGGTCTTTTGGCCTTGTCGTGCCTTGTATGGAACAAATATGGTTTGTCGGGCCGATCGCAAAAACAACGGGAGACATCGGTTTTGAGGTCGCGTTTGCCGTGACAGCTTTGTTGTACTTACCGCTTAGAGCGGCGGATATCAGGCTTCGGAAGGCAGTGTAACGTCGTCGACAATTATGAAGCGCACTTTGTACCCCCACTATCGAGCACAGAAAATCGCTTTTTCAATGTGACCGATGTTTCTATGCCAGCTTCACATGGTGCTAATAGTATGTGATCGCGGAAAGTGTATTTGAAATCTGAGGTAAGTACAAGGGTTAGAGTGTTACAATGTTACAATTTAAGAACCGCCTGCGCTATCTAAAGCTAAGAGTAAACTCCCGACGGGCCGAATTAGTAGCTATGAAACTGGCTAAGTAGGTATGGAAAGAAAATTATTTAAAGGATAAATCGCGTGAAATCCACAGAGTCCGTCATCAACCAGGAAATCCAGAATCCTACCCAAAACGGCAATCCCACATGGTAAGGAGCGCACGGGCCATCAACAAACCGGGTGCTGGGGCGGGAACGGCGCGCATAGCGAGCACAGGCGAAGCGGCCTTGACTACCTCAACAGGAAGCATTGGAAAGATGATTGGTCAACCAACGACCAGACGAAGGAGATGGAGAAAGGGATTTATGGTTGGATGCAATCCATAGGCTGCGGATGTCGTTGGGTTGCCGCGTGTCAATGTCGATACGATTCGTAGGGATCATAACAGTGAAGAGAAATAGATGGAGGTTTTCACGAGGAGTCTCCGGAGGTTGATAATAAAATTGGCATGAAATGAGCCAGCAGTCGAAGGTGAATAATAGAAGATGAAAATTTGGTTCTAGTTGGGGTTGTTAGTTGGGGTTGTTGGCCATGGTTGGGGTTGTGGTTGTTATGAATGACCCATGAACTATCGGCGACTACGGAAGGGTCTGTAAAGCCTCGTAGCACCGGAGCAACAGCGAACGTGGACCGGGGGTGGGTCGGTGATGGTTGTTGTTGTTGTTGTTGTTCCGTTAGATGTCCCTAGATACTAACGATGCTTATTGGTGAACGGTGAGAGCCTGATTCTGTATGATTTTCGGCAAGGAGCTTATTGTCTGCAGAGCGACGCGCGGAAAGAAGCTTCGGGTGACTCACTGTCTGAGTCATTTGTTTCCGGAGACTGGTCGAGGCACATCTGATGTGCCTCGCGATCAGGCGGCTGCCTCTTCGAGAAGTAGCTTCGCTCGAATTACAATCTCATAACATGATGGCGATCCTAAGCCGGGCTTGAACGCGACCGATGGGGTTCTTTTCGTATTGAGGGTGCCGCCCTTATATAAATGTCATCGCTTATACCCCCGTTTCGCTCTGCTGATGTACCTCCATCCCCACTCACCCCACGCCAGACATCTTTCTTTCTGAATCGCCTGTTTCCCCGAAAAATATCGCGCCTATGATCATTGGTGAATTATTCCATCGTATGTTTTGTTCATACGCGACGAGAACACGTACTGATATCGGATCTAGGTGAGGACTCGGAGGCATCCTATACAGGTTCAGAAAGGAGATGTCTGGTTGCCTCCTACGTTCTTCAGCTCACGGGATTCGTGGGGCTCCTCATCATCTTGCTTACCGGGACATTCTCTCCCACCGCCGCCAAACGGCATATATGCTGGCTAAACTTTATCATATCATGGATAATTTCGACTATATCATATAGGTGTGTACACAATGCAGTGTTAATTCACGCGACCTGACAAAACATCAGCTTACTCGTCGGACATTCTATGGAGTGGGAACCTCCCCATGGACTTTGCCTAACTCAAGCCATATTAGTGTATTCGGTTCCTACATTGTAAGTTTGGCCTCCATGCCAACCACCATCTTATGTTCCTAACGTAAGTGAAGAACAGCTTGTACCACCACAGCGCTTGTAATCCACGTTAGTTTCTCATCTTCTTTCCTCTCATATCCCCCAATGACCGTCCTCGAAGGTATCCGTCGCAATTAATGCCCTTTTATCACCACCTTCCGGAGTTCATTTCAATTGGACACCGTTTGTGAGTTCTAGTCCCTGCTCTATTAATTGGCTAACGTATCCATCTAGCTATATGTGGTGCCGTACGTCGCCTCTGGCGGTACAGCCGCTCTCTCACTCGCAATCGGGCTGAAAGAACCTGATACCGTCGCCAGAAGAGAGTCGGGAATGTATTGTAACTTTGAAAATCGAACACCGTTCGTCTTTATTGTCTTTTTTTCCCGTATTGTACACGGAACCCATGCATATACATACAGGTCTCGCGTCTCCTCTGCGCTGGTGGCGGGTATAATGGTGCTGTGTCTGGGGATAGAGATCTTCGTCCTAGTCAAATTACGCAAGAACTGGATGCATCTGAGGAGAAAGAGGGATCGTCAGACGATATCGCTAACACTCCGTGTGCTGGCGTTCAGTGCGGTGGGATGCATGGCCATTGTGTATGTCCTCGTAATTTTTCTCTGGCACCATTTCTGACATCACTCCTTCAAAGTCTAGGATTCGTTTTCGTGTTCATTTCATCTCGTAGCCCCGCATTAAACCTTACACTAGCCAGTGGTACGTTTACTCAAATTCCTTCATTGAACAAACCATCTCACTAGTTCTCCACAGTACCCCTACTCGCAGTCCTGCTCTTCGGCACCCAACAGGTACGGGCCCATCACCACCCCTTCCAATATCATGGACCTAACATTTTACGTCACTCATAATTAGGACATCCTGGACTCTTGGTTTTACTTGTTTCGCGGGAAGGAAAGACCCAAAACAGAGAACCTCTCCCTCCACTACAGCAATCCGTCATGGATGGCGCCGGGGACAAGCCGGGACCCGTTTATCGCCTCATACACCGGGACCGAAGGACAGGCATATTAAACACCTACTCTATTGTATACCAACACTCTTTTACTGTACTGTATTTTTAACAATGCCAAACTAGACGTCGTCTTCCCAACTCTCAGGAACATTCAACGCATCTATCGACTCAGGCTGAGGCACAGATGTCAAAGGCCGAGCAGCAGCAGGTCGAGATGTCGATGTCTGCAGATCCGGCACGCGTACGCTAGGTGGAGTCGAAGATCGGCTGACAGGCCCCGTCCATCCTCTCCCAGCACCATGACCAGTCTTCATCACCGACTGAGGCTCTCTCACCACCCCACCACCTCGCAAATTTCCGAGTTTGCCTAGATTCGGAGGACGCGGTGTCGCTACGTGTGAGGAGAGAAGTGGCGAAGGTATTCTCGTATCTATACGGCGTATCAATTGGACGCTGGGAATTGTTTATGTTTAGTCAGGATGAAGCATAAAGAGAGGCATAGTAAGCGCCACGGACCTTCGATGGGGATCCTGATCCACCATCTGGGTATCTATTCTGTATACATTCGCAAGCTGAAACGATGATCAATCAGTCCGTTGACAACTGAAAACGACAGACAGATCAACGAACTCCGTGAACAAATTGCCTTCGGTCTGGAGGCATATGCGGTAATACTTGAGTCTTCTTAGCCGACCCAATAAATCTACAGTGAACGAGTTCAGAGATTATCGGAGGAGAAACAGACTAGGACGAACTCGGCAAAAGCTTTCTCCACCACTGCAAGGAACTTATCATTAAGCCTCGCGAATCCAACAAGCTCATCACTATAAACAGCCGCCGACGCAGTCTTGTCCCGCGAACCAGTATCGATACCCAAAGCCTCCGCCAACCGCGCATTTCTCTGCGCAATTGCGCATTCCGAAGTGCATTTCAACTGTTGCGGTTTATTCTTGCTTTCAGCATTGCTGATGCTCCGTCCGCAGCGTACAGACTGCTGGATTCTCCCACAAGGACACAGAAGGGTGATAACTGATTGACAGGACGCGACTTCGGAGCAGGCTGATGGAGCGTGGCAGGGATCGGCGCAAGGATGATGAGACGGCAAGCTGTTGGGAGTCCTTCAGCCACTTGATGGATGTTACGCGAGATGAGATGACTTACCATAACTTGCGCGACTTTCCGCACGTCGAAGTACAAGCCCCACAGTCATCCCCATGACATACACGTTCACAGTGATGGAATCCACATCCCATAAGCCTACAGAACACATTTATGAGATGAGATAGGCGGAACCAATCCAGAAAGATTCGACGTACTTGCCACAAATGGTACCGCAGCTAACCTTCTCGCGGGGCAACGAGCATCTTATGTTACCAACTTCCTTCTTTCCACATGCACATAGCCGTTCCGTCAAGAAGACACAAGGAGGACAAGGAATATCGTCTCCATGACAAACGTGAGGAGTCTTAGGATGTCCACAAGGAGGATCCGGCATAGCGCAGGGATACGAGCACCTAATCTTCGTCCCGCATGGTACTGGAGGATCTAACACTGTACGCCCACAGAAGCAGATCAACTAAGTAAAATGTCAGTCATAGATAATAATAAGGAATAATCATTCAGGGCATACCTCCTCGAACGAACTCCTCAGACACGGGCCGCACGGTCCCCTATGGTCCCGCTCTTCGCATTGATGATTTTCACAAGTAAGCATCTTCCCACAAATCAGGTCGCACTCGTGCAACCCCCCCGGACCTTCCCCAATCTCCTCCAAAGACCCAGCCATACGTTTCTTGCCCTTGCCTTTCCCCGCCAACGACGCGAGAGGACAGCACACACGGTGACATTCATGCCTCCCGCATGCTCGAAGCGCAGTGCATGCTTTGGCGCATAGAATGTCAATTTCGTTGTGGTCCTTATCATAGAGATCGCCACATCTAATGCTTCGGCGCGTGTTCCCACATCGACAGGGACGAACGAGTGGTTCGGAACACGGGGGACATTCACCTGCATGACACTTGGCGTTACAAGGGTGTTCGCAAGTCGCGCGAAGTTTGCCACACGGCGAGTTACAAGTCGGGATGGGCGCTGAACAAGTAGAACGCGAGGCAAAGTCGTATTTTGTACCATCTGTTCCTGGAGGCGCGATCGTACATTTACCACATGGACATGTCGTGATTATGTTTGGTGAAAATGGACATTGAGCAGCGGTAGATGTGGGAGGATGACAAGGCTTTTGGCATACATGTTGGCCGCAATCGTACAACCTGAGATGATCAGTATATGATAATGGAATAGACTGAATCGCTTACCTTTGACAAACACTGTCGCAAGAGTACCCTTTCGCATCGTAAATCCCTGGTTCATCTCCACTACATCCAACCACACCCAGCCATTGATCCCCATCTCCACAAGCCACCTCTCGCTGTGTTTTACCACACCAACATTTACTCATCTCGCGTTGCTCGCAGCTTCCACAACCTCCCTGATGACACGTCTTCTGGCAAACGTGTTTCTCACAATTCAGACTCTTCGAACAAACCTCATTACACGAAACCCTCGTATCTTCCCCACACCGAACAGCAACAATCCGCCGCCTCGGGCACCCACACGGGACTTCCAGCATGATTTTACACGGAGGACAAGGACCCGGATGACAGGAGAGCGAACACGGATGAGGACACCCAACCCTAGATCGCGAGCACGGGTTCCCACACGAGTGGGGAGTCGCAAGACGGGAATTCGGCGACGGCGTCGACCCACAAAAGCACCGATATCCACCAATGAGCACATCCCGCTTGCCCTGGCACCCAGGACACCGCCATTCGCCTCCCCTGTCCTCCCCCCGCGCACGCCAAGCCTCCTTGACTTCCTTGTAGCTCTTCTCCGACCACGAGCGGATGCATTTGAGGTGGAACGTCGTCCAGCAGTACTGCGGCACGAAGGCCTCTGCGGAGTCCGTAGGCGGGAGTATGGGGATGGAAGGGGAGCAGCTCCATGTGGGCTCGAATGGACGGATGGCGTTGAAGCAGATGGGACACTCCGTGTAGGGCTGAGTGCTGAGACCGCGTATGAGGATGGACGTGAGGTCGTCGGCTTGGTCGGTGGGAGCGTTCTTGGGTTTGTGCTTCTTCTGTCCTGGGGGGCGTTGGGAGGAAGAATCCGGTGTGAGTCCAGGATTGAACTTGGCTCTCCTGCTGCCAGCCTTTGGCGGGTTTACTGCTGGAAGTTTTGGTCCCGATGAAGATGCTTCGGATGGGACATCACTAGGTGGCTGGGGTGTAAGCTTACGATCACCCTTTGGCCGTCCCTTTGGTTTTACTGCTGAAAGTTTGAGTCCCGACGAAGATGGCGCTTCTGATGGAGCATCACTAGGTGGCTGTGGTGTAGATTTACCGCTACCCTTTGGCGGTCCCCGTGGAGGTTTTGCAGCTACAGGTTTTGATCCCGACGAAGATGGCACTTCCGATGGTACCGCATCACCAGGTGATCGTGGTGCAGGTTTACGATCACCTTTCGGCGGCTTCAACCGCTTGCCCTCGCCGCTCCCTTGCCTCTTCGTAGGATCTCCAGACGGCTGGGGCTTCGGACGTGGGTTACGCCAAGAGCCATCCGCCCCTTGTCCTTCTAATGCACCATTCGCAGCATTATTCTGTCGTTTCCTATGCCTAGCTCTAGGTCCAGCTGAATCCGTACTCTGAGAAGGAAGAGCAGCCGTTTCCATGCAACCAAGGGGGGTGCGAATGAGGAGTGAAGAAAACGCACGCCCAGTCAGAGGATGAATCCTTAAGTAACCGCTCGGTACCGTGACTCACATCCCAATATAGCCTAGCTCATTACGTCACCCCCCCACCTATTCCCATTCCCCATTCCCAATTACACACAAACTACGCGTAACGCCATGTTCGACGACGACGAATCCTCCTCCTCCTCCTCCGACTCGAGCGCAGCGCTCGTACCCCCACGGGGAGACCCAACCTGGCAAGCCATCTTCCACGCCTCCAACCAAGTCGTGCTATACAACCCCACCTCGCACGCCCTCGCCATCCGGCAGTCCCGCCCCGGGTCGGGGTGTCCCTACTGCAAGCGGCCCTTGCCCCTCTCGCACGACGACGACGACGACGAGCTGGACCCGGAGCTGCACTCGCGCGCATCCAACTACTTCCACCTCCTCTCTATCGCGAATGACACTTGGTCGAGGCCCACGACTCCCCCACCGCCTATCGAGGACAGTGCCGGTGCCGGTGCTGGGGCGTTCTCTGCTGAGGCCCTAGCGAATGGGTATTTCAAGGCCTTCTTCATGGAAGAGAGTAAGCTCGGTATGGGTGCAAACGGGAGTGTGTATCTATGCCAGCACGTCCTGGACGGGAACCCCCTGGGGCACTTTGCAGTCAAAAAAGTCGCAGTCGGGCAATCCCATACCTACCTTCTAAACATCCTCCGTGAAGTCAGCTACTCCTCACCTCAAAATCCACCCAACTCATTCCCCCCAGGTACGCCTCCTCGAACGACTCAACCACCCCAACATCATAACTTACCAGTACGTCCCCCCACCCCTTCCCTCCCTTCCCCCAACCCACTAACCCCACACAGCCACTCCTGGCTCGAAAGTGCCCAATTCTCCTCATTCGGTCCTAGTGTTCCCACATTACAGTTGAGCTTCGCTCTTGTCTGCCTCATGCCTTGACTTACGACAGTCCAGCATTCTCATGCAATGGGCTGAAGGCGGAAGGTATGCACCTACACCCACCCCTCCATCTATCTACCCAATTCTAAACCCACACTAGCCTCGACGACTTCATCGACGACCGTCTCGGACGCGAGACCCGACACATCCACATCAACCCCACCGGCACGCTGAACGGCCCCAACCCTTCCTCCAACATCCACTCACGCTCAGCCCGTATCCGGGCATACCGCGCCTTCCAACGCGCCTCGCCCGAGGAGAAAGAACGACTCCGCCGACGCATGAGCGGCCAACAACCCCAGGGCCTGCAAACCTGGACCGCCGTCCACCTCCTCAGCCCCGAGGAAGTAAAAAGCATCTTCACCGACGTCGTAGAGGGGCTGGCTTTTCTGGTAAGGTGATCCCCGCCTAGCCAAGGGTCCAGCTTAATTTGTGCAGCATGACAAATCTATCTTGCACCTGGACCTGAAGCCCGGCAACGTGCTGTTGACGTGGGATGAGGGGAAGCTAATGTAGGAACATCCTCTTTCTCGATGCTGGTTACCGAATTTTTGGTAGACCGCGGGCTATGTTATCTGATTTTGGCACCTCACGCGATATGGTGAACACGTCCCAGGTGCGTTCGGGAAACACTGGAACGTAGGTCCACCTCGTTACGGGGCTAGTACTTGCTAACGTAAAACCAGATTGGAATATACGTCCCCTGAATCCCTACCGTCTCCTCAAACAGGACTGCTTCGACAGGTAGACTCCAAGTCGGATATGTGGTCACTCGGCATGATCCTACACAAATTACTGTTCTTCAAACTACCGTACCACTACGCTGCAGCTGGCGACGCCAGCGAAGAGACACTCAATTCCCTTGCAGAGGGTGACAAAATGGATCGACTAGAGCAAGAAGTCCTAAACTACCCTGGGCAAGTCGCGTTTGCAAAAGTGTGATTTCTCATTGACCAAGCGTGCAGGTTCAAACGAACACCAGCACACATAGCGGCATTCGAGGGGCGAAAACTACCGCGGGCGTACTTTGTTCTGCTAGAAACACTGCTCAACCCTAACCCATCTGCACGACCGTCGTGCGAGCGGGTTCTGGCTGCAATTCGAGAAGGAAGGGTAAGTCACGTCAGCGTACCGTAGAGCTAGGAACTCATCCATCGCAGCTGAACGCAGTAACAGAGGTACGACGTCCACGGACAGCATCTACGTCTTTGATGCAAGTGGTACGACGACCGAGTCCGGAAGCCACAGCAGAAGAGACGACGCACTCGCCCGAAGCCGCAGACAACGAAGAGGAGAAAGCACCTCTACTGAGTCTACCTGCGCCGCCACCTCCAAGCCCAATGAAGCGGCTGAAAATGACACTTGTCGTGAGGACAGCCAAGTCGTGCATCCTAGTAGCAAAGGTGCTGAACGTAGCGACTCTGTGTCCAGAGGGGCACTTGCGGACTGTAGTGTTGGTGGTTGTGTTGGTTCTTGCAGTTGTAGATACATGGTTCGACAGACTGTGGGTATCCATCGTGTTTGGACTACTTCACGTTTCTATTATCAGACGCTGTAGTGATATGTGTACATAGCTAGTTTATTGCATCTTTGAACTGGTTATACTCCTCTTCACTCAGGCCCCATCTCTCAGCACTGCGACTCGCTACCCACTCCGCAAGTTTCCTGTTAAGCTCCGGATCCAAGCGCGCATTACACACAACAGTGTACGTCCACAAGAACCTCACACCCTTCTCCTCAAAATCCACATCCGGCTCCTCAACGTCCCCATCCTCGCCATACGGCAGCGGATCCACAAGCGCCCCAACCACACCCTCCATTACACCACCCTCCTCCATCCGCCCCCTCGCCACCGCACCCGTGTCCGTCCTCCCCGGATCCACCAAATTCGCCGCATGCGAATTCGGGTGCACCGGGCCCCCCTGCACACTTGCTTCCCCGGTGAGGAGGGTGTTGAAGAGGAACACCGCCTTTCTGCGTACGCCGATCTCGGGATCGGCGAGGGCCTGGCGGAGGCGGAGCCAGCCGTCTGGGGGGAGGGCGCGGACGGCGGGGGCGTTGTGCTTGAGGAGGCCGGAGAGCGCGTAGAGGGCTTTGCTCCGGATCGGGGCGGACGCGCTGGCGGGGACGAGGAATGCCGTTAGCGTGGGGAGGGGGTTTGAGGCGAGGTACTGCCAAGTGTTAGTTGGGGAAGAGGAGGGGGAGGGGGGGGCTCACTGTTTCCTGGGCGGCGGGGTTGTTCTGCAGGGCGGTACCGATGACCCACAGCGCCTGCAGCACGATCACGTCCGGCGAGTCCTCAGACGTCAGCAACCCATGCAGCGGCTCCCACATATTTAGCTTTTCGAGATCTGGGCTAGGTGAGAGGAGGATAAGGGAGTAAGCAAGGCTTACTGTTGGCGTTGTCGATTTGTTCTATTAGCTACTGCGAGTTAGGGTATTTTTGACTGCAAGGGAAATGGAAAGGGCACACCATTTCGAGGTGATCTAGCGCTTCTACGCGGGCGTCTTCGGAGCGGTGAGGGTCGATGGCGACTGCGAGGTCCTCTTTCATGAGCTCAGCGTCGGACTTGCCCAGGATCGCGTCGATGACGCCCGGATCCAGGTCTGTCCGTGGCTGAGGCGGGCCCGCCGACGGGCCAGAGTGTTCAATCCCCCATCTGAGAAGCGATTCCATCTTGAGCTTGGGGAGGAGCAAGTTTCAAACAAGGAGGGAATTTTAATCTCGGTGGAAGATGCAGGAAGTAGCTGGAACGATCTGGTCTATTTTGGGAAACACTGATATTTCAATAATTGAATATTGGGATTGTAGGGGTTCATATATGATACAATTTGGGATACAGTAAGAGTCATTTACATGGCGCCTTCGCTCTTGGAGATGATGTACCTGCTACGAGTGAATACGAGTCCTGCAGGCGGGGCGGGGCTGGGACTCACCAAGCGTGGATAACACCCGGGATCCATCCCAGCACGCACAATGCGAGGTTGATCCAGAAATCAGCAGCGCAGCCTCGTTCTAAGCACGGTTAACGCTATTCGCTCGCGGGAGCAGGGTACGACATACTAAGCAACACGGGCACGGGAGGTATAATGCTGCCAGAAAATGAACAAACGAAGAGAATAACCGTAGAATAAAACGTACATTGCGAGAAAGTAAAGGCATACATCAGAAGTAGAGGAAGGCTGCGCCATTGTCGTCGTGGTCGTGGATAAGAAGGTCGTACAGTGACGTCAAGCCCTCTGCTGCACCGCCACACGCCTACTACGCTCCTCCTCAAGGGTCTGCTTCAACGACGTCATCGCCTGCCTCTTAAACTCTGCCAGGACCCTTTCCCTGTCCTCGACACCCGCCAGCTTCTTCTCCTGCTCCCTCACCATCTTCCTATACGTCTCATTCAGCCTCCGCTTCGCATTAGTCTCCCAGTCCTCGTCTTCGGGCGCCTTAACTGGCGCCTCGAACCCAAGCTCCTTCATGCTCTCCAGAAACCTCCCCTCCGCCTTCTGACGCGCCTTGGTCCGATTAAACCCACAGTATTCCACCTGGTACCCCAGCGCTAGCTCCGTCGCCTTTTCAAAATGCCCTCTCATCGTCCTCGGAGAACACGAAAACATCGCGATCGGGTCAGGTACCACCAAGATCATCGTCGGTAGGTCCGGGAGCACCCCCGGCACGAACTTCGGAGGCGGTGGACGAGGCGAGACCATGCACGCGCTGGTCCTCGCAGCATCGATCGCTGCAGACGACACCTTCACCGTCTTCACTGGCGCTCCTACTCTGTTCTTCAGCATATCCTCCCTCGTCAAACCGAGCCTCTTCTTGATATCCTTTTCCGTCTTCCAATCCCACACGATCTTCCTCTGCCTTCCCACAACCTCCATCCACTCCCTCCTCGCATCACACAAATGCTGCTCAACCAGCACCTTATCAATCGCCGCATGCTTCTCACCCCTGCGCTTTAATCGAAACTCAAGATGCCTCCTCACAGCCTTCGTAATAGCCTCCTTCTCCTCCAGCCTCAGCTCAAACTCTCGCCACAGCACAGCGACAGAGACAGACATCAAGATCAATTCTCATCACATGACCTACACCTACATCGTATCAAGCACGCGGATCCCATCCACCTCCACACCCACATGCGCCCCATACGCATGCGCAAACTCCGGGCCCGCCGCCACACCCTGCTCGCAGTTCCTGCCCTTCACACACGCGATATAATCATAGAAATCCGTCTGGTCCCCCACCGACTCCTCGAACCAGCGCCGCGGAGGCTCCGCCATGCCGTCGAGCGTGCGGATCACCCAGTGTGCGCTGCTCCACCCCTTCTGCCCTCGGAGCAGCGTTGAGGACCCCTGCCCTGCGGGCTGCTGCCGGATGAACGCGTCTACCTCCTTGGCGGTCGCTTCCAGCGACGGCATCTCTATCAAGCACAGCAGCGGTGCACCCAGCCGAGCCCCGCTCGAGTGCTGCGTCTCCCATTTCTTCTTCTTCACTACTTGGTACTCGCATACAGGCTCGCTGAGCTTGTGCTGTGGGTCCCGCGTCACCAGCGCCCAGTGGTATTTTCCGTCTCCGCCCTCGGTGTTGTACAGTGCGATGTAGATGTTCAAGTGCATTCTACCACACCATCAGCTTTCCTCTCGCACCGGAAAAGAACTCTTGCTCACTCACTCTTTGGTTCGGGGGATAACACCTCGCAACAGCACTAGCTCTTCATCCACTCTATTATGTACCTCCCCCCTTTGGAGCTCCGAGCTGCCTCCTTCTAGAACTACCAACTCCTGTTCGCGAACTATATTAATAAATAAAAAATTTCTCCGACGTTCCAGATGAATTATTCCTCACCTTGTTCGACAGGTAATGTCCTTTCCATTCCGCGTAGCTTGCCTGTCTGACAAGGAAGGACGCAGGCTGGGAGTGGGTGCTAACGCCTCTTTGTGGTGTTGTTCGGTGATCAGGAGTCGCGGTAATGTATGGGGTTCCACTATAGGGTTGCGCTGGCAGGAGGTCGATCGTGGTCGGAGATTTGCAGGAGGGCCGCCGTGGTGCGTTGTTTGCAGCTTCGAGTCGGGGTATTTGGGAGACTGTGTGCGTAGGTCGCCGGCGGAATTTAAGCAAAGGGTGCGTCTAAGGAAACAGCCTACAATACAGTTTGACCTATCTTGCTTGTTTTTCCGCTATGCTTCCCTTTAATTTACTTGCACAATGTTACTCTGAGGTAGATCAGTTTACGTTTGTGTATTATTAGCCAACCAATCCAGTCTTCCTTTCCTCCCATAACCTTGTTCGTTCTACTGCCCGACATACCAATTCACCTCTACGAAACGCGTGTCGCGCGTCCTCGCAATAAACAAACAGCGTGCCTTCTAGGTGTTGCAGCTCGGCACCCTTCTTGAAGCGTCGCATCTCGCAGCTTGGCCCAAGGGACAGATATGCCTGTCGTCTATCTTTCCAAGACGTGTAATACCTATTAGCATTACGTATAAAAGTATGATACTTGAACGTACATTCGACCATGTCCACCGATACACAGAGCTTCTACGGCTCTGGAATGGCTAATAACGCGTCCCTCGTTTCTGGACGAACGCACGCGCGTTCGTTACCTCCCGGGATGGCCGGGGGCGCTGGTACCCGTCAAAAGTCAAGTCAAAGAGGGGATACGCACTCGTTGGTGCTAAATCACGTCCAAAGTTGGGGTTGTCGCGTCGAGTTTGATTTGGTCCCATCTTTCGGGCGAGTTTTTGACGTTGCCATTGGACTCGGCCGGCTTACTGGAACGCCTAGCCATACCCATTATTGCATACAGGCCGCTTCATGATGGAGGCATCATTATACGTTGCAAGCGAAACCAGGCGACGAGTTTTGTCGCGTTATTTGCCACCATCACGTGTAAAACATGCGTGGCGCGCAAAAAGAATATTAGAAGAACCGTATATTAGCTACCAGATTTACAGTCAGACTAAAGGCTCTGCAGAGAATGATGAGGACCATGCGAGAACGATGCGCGCCCAACGTCTAAGCGCTTAGGAGAAAAAATGCAATAGCCACAGTATGTCGTCGTCATCGACTTGAAAGGTGCCAGAGCGCATTTCACGTAGCCTTCATCAGTCGTGGCTACCGTCGCATCAGCACCAAGTAAATCCCTCCCAACACTAGGACTCACTGTCCATAGACACAGAACTCATTTCCCGACGCAGCGT
The DNA here is from genome assembly GCA_030435615.1 of Armillaria luteobubalina. Lineage (NCBI taxonomy): Eukaryota > Fungi > Basidiomycota > Agaricomycetes > Agaricales > Physalacriaceae > Armillaria > Armillaria luteobubalina. Next base: position 126,473 of record JAUEPU010000038.1, read on the forward strand.
AAGCTTCGCCGCGCTCCGCATCTAGAAAACGTTCTCCATTACTTCGAGGTTCCCAGTCGTCGCCAAGAGGAGCGTCGCGGTCCAAGATCAAAATTTCGCCCGCACCAGCACGTCGCTGTGAATAGCTAGCGATCAGCGTATCCGCTTCGTCCATTACACTGCGAGGATCAGCAACCGCCACGCCACATACACAAGTTCAACGTTCAAGACTCACTGCGTGCTTTGGGGGTCGTCTGAAGACTTGAAGACATTCGCTGGGTGGGCCGGGCCCTTTAGTTGACTCGGAGGGGTCGGTTCTTCAGGATCGCAGTACACATTCCCACTGCAGACGCCGGTCCGGCGGACTAGAGGGGCGTTGCCTTTGTAGATCCTATACCAAGAGTCAGAAGAGTCGTAGCTTGTCACGGTCGGGACCACAGAAGAGTTGTTAGGTGAACGCAGTGCATCGTAGGTAGAACCAGCCACAGCCACAGAGTCGTCCACTCGAGATTCGCGTCACGTCTTCGTCTTGGGTCTATGACGGTCTTTCGGGTATTCGAGCCGCTTATGCCTATATGGTGGGTTGGGATGAGGGTCCTCTTTATCGCTGTGTGCAAGTCAGTGGGCGTTCGACTCAGGACAAAGCGGAGAGAGGACGCGCTTGTTATACCGCTTTGGCCTGGAATATGGAAGAGATGAGGGGTTCTGTATGTGAGGGGGAGACAGCGATGATTCGTCGACTTACATGTTTCTGTCGAGGTAAGGGAAGAAGGAAGGAAGGAAGTACGCGTGAGAAAACATTCATTGATGTGCGTAGCTACACTTTACGAAGGTAGTTTTAGCGCCTGTCGGATCCCGATGCCAAAACCGAACCAGTACATGATGTGGTCACTCCAAGCAGGGTTTTACCGTATTTATCTGCCGTACCCATATTTGGAAGTAATATTCCACGCTTTCACAGATTTTTCATGGATCTGTTTCCTCGCCTGCATTCAGGATGAGTCTGTGCATAGGACGAATAGAACGTGGTTTGTAGTATATTTAGGCACGGAAACTCCCGAACAAAGAATGCAGGCAGATAACCATGTAAACAGTAAGTCCCCCCCGGGCCTCAAAAGTTATCTGCCAATCCAGCCCCTGTAGTTTCTGCCATCGGCCCGAAATCAACCCGGAGTTATCCGCTATGCTTTTGCTCCCTGCTCGTATTTTGTTTCTACATGCATGATTCGATTCCCAAATTTCAATACTTCGCTATATTGCCTCCCGAGGGCCCCGACGGCGCTTTCATTTATCAATCGATGAGTCGTGACACTCTGCCTGCACGGTGCTTGAGCACTTTGGATCAATAGGTGTGCTTCAAAAGCATTTTTCCGGTTATGCAGTCCATACGGAAGACTAACGAGATGGCGTAGCCACGGCTGCAGCACTTGTAAGCCTGCTACACGAAAATAGAGGTGCTCCTGACATTTGGTTGAGGCAGCAAGGCCGTTTGAATGAAGTCGTCTTCAAGATCATTCAATAAGAACAAATACGAGTTGGGATCACCAAGTTTGGGGTACGAACTTGGTACGAAATCTTTCTTTCTTTATTCTTTTCTCTTTTTGGTGCGTGCGACATGGGCAGAAAATCCCAGGCAGGCCTCTTTTACCAAGGCTGACAGCAAATGTGAAGGGAAGGTGAAGTTCAGCCGTCTTCAATATCTTTTGTAAATGCCATCAAGTTTCACCTATTTCTGCCAGTCGATCTGAGGCTGGAAGAAAATGTCCGCTGTCCATCGAGCCGTTATGGGTCCGTTAGAAGAGGGCCCCACTGCTAGGTTAGGAGTAGGCTCAGAAATGCCGATCCCCAATTAAATGAAGCTGGTCTTTCGCTTAGCAGGATTGGCGAAGACGTCGGAGAAGCAGCGCAATGGTCGATGGTCCGGACGACTTCCGATGACAGCATACAAACTGACTTTCTGGATTAACCTTTCGTCAGTTAGTTGAGCTTATTCTCCGGCTTGATTTGGCATAGTACTCACTTCGTTCACTTGCTTTCGATTGTCACTTGCCTGATACTACGACGTTTCGTCGGTCTTTATTATACACTGGCCTTCATGTACTAAGCCTCAAGTTCATTTGACCTGCCAAAGGTCAACCGCCGTTCCCATTACCGCGAGGTTTTTCGTCCTCCAAATGACGACCAAATCCCTTAAATACCGTCCCCACCCCCAACACAACTCTTACTTCACCCACACCCACAATGACTGAACTGCAATGGAAAGGATACGCGTATGTCTCCCTATTATGCTCTGTGTCGCATCTTTAACCTTCCTGGCAGCGTTCACGACACTTTAAAGTGGACCGAATTCAAGGTCATTGACTTTACACCCAAGACTTTCGGCGAGGAAGACGTGGATGTCAAGATTGATTATTGTATGTCCTCACCGGTTCAAGTCGCGATGAGTACAGCTAATGTGAGACACCCCTCAGGTGGTGTTTGCGGGAGCGATGTAAGAGGGAAAGTATTCAGCGACCTCTGAGCACCGAATGACGCATTCGCAGCTCCACACCATCACTGGCGGATGGGGCCAGCCTATGCTTCCCGTCATCCCATGCCACGAAATCGTCGGTAAAGTCGTTCGCGTCGGGTCCAAGGTGACAGAGTTCAAGCCAGGCGATCGTGTTGGCGTCGGGTGCGTGCTGAACCTGTCCATCGTCCTCTGAATATCTTCATTAACATTCCAAAGCCCTCAAGTTTGGTCTTGCAACAAATGCGCCAACTGCAGAAACGACAACGGAAACTATTGCCGTCACCTGGTTCACACGTCCGTAGTTCGTTTCTTCTTTCTTGTTTTCAAAGTTCTAATAGCATGTATCAAGTTACAATTCTAAATACCCCAATGGGGACTTGGCATATGGCGGCTATTCGACCGCCATTCGCGTTTCCGAACGTTATGTTTTCGCCATTCCCGAAAAACTTTCGTTGGAGCAGGCTGCACCCATGCTGTGTGCTGGGCTCTCAGTATTTAGTCCGTTAGTCCGTAATGGCGCTGGGTACGTCTTCATTTCAGATGCCATCTTCCCCATCTGAACGCCCCTTAGTCCTGGGAAGAAAGTTGGCGTTGTCGGAGTCGGCGGGCTCGGTCACTATGCGATCCAGTTCGCCAAAGCTTTAGGTGCTGAGGTCACTGTTTTCAGTAGCAGCACGAGCAAGAAGGCAACTATCTTATCCCTTCAATGACATTGATTACTGACTTGTTCCGTCAGGCCGACGCCGTCGAGATGGGTGCGGATGAATTTGTCATAACTCGCGAACCCAACGCCTTGGTGAATATGGAGATGACCTTGGATCTCATCATAGTAGGCATAACGCACCGCTTCCACTCTAACGGCACTTACGATCGTATCCTCAGTGCACGGCTGACGTTTCTCATGGGATCCCATTAACGAAGCTCTTACAAACGCTCACTGTCCATGGCAAGTTCGTTATGGTTGCTTTGCCCGATGAAGCTCTACCCGATCTCTATGGAACTAGTGAGTATCTCCTCGTTCTTACACCACAAGAATCAGGACTGACGGGTCTCAGGTTTTATCTCCAACGGGTGTTCATTGAGCGGTTCGCAAATAGGGAGCAAGAAGGAAGCCATCCAGATGCTCAACATTGCTGTAGAAAAAGGCGTTAAGAGCTGGATCGACGTCAGGCCTAGTACGTTCAATAAACGGATTGCTGCCTACTCTCTTACATGAGTTCCTACTCCCAGTGTCCGAAGTTGGAGAATGCGTGAAACGCGTCAAGGAGAACAAGGTCAAATACCGACACGTCCTCAAGTGCGTATCTTAATGTTGATTGGTGAAAGACAAGACTCTCACCCATTCTTTAGGGCGGATTTCTGATTTGGGAGACCGGACCAGGAGAACTTGGAGCCACAGAATAGTATGGAAGAGTCCCAAGAGATCAAACCCATTGCGGTCGTATTGCACGAGCCGTCAATCAATATAAGCTTGAAAAAAGTCACATGTTATGTGGTTTCAGTGCTGTATATTCGCCTGTACTCGACGTTCAAGATATACCAGCCCTCAACGGTTCATTGTCCGCCAACGTGTCACTAAGCTCCAAGCAGAATACCGTTATTGCTCGTGCGTCGTACTGATAGCATCGAACGACTGACCATGACAGACGTAAATCTGCACAAATGACTCGGAGTTCGAGCATCGGTCCTTCAGGGTCGCGGTACACATTTCCACTGCAGACGCCGGTCCGGCGCCTTTGTAGATTCTATACTAAGATTCAGAAGAGTCGTCGCCTCACAGAGTTGTTAGATGAACGCAGTGCATCTTGAGTAGAATCAGCCACAGAGAAGTCCTGTTGAGCCACTCGAGATTCGCGTCGCGTCTTGGTCTTGACTCTATGATGGTCTTTCGGGTTCTCGAGCCGCTTATGTGATGGTTGGAATCAAGTTCCTCTTTATCGCTGTGTGCAAGTCAGTGTGGCATTCGAGACAAAACGGAGAGAACGACGTACTTGATATACCGCTTTGGCCTGGGATATGGAGGAGAAGAGGAGTTCTGTATGCATATGTAAGGGAGAGAGTAGTACTTCATCAACTGACATGTTTCTGTCAAGGTGAGGGAAGAAGGAAAGAAGTACGCGTGAGAAAACTATGATGTGCATGGCTACCTTTACAAATATGCTTTCAGCGGATCCTGGTGTCAAACCCGACCCAGGACACGATGACAGCAAATGTGAAGGAAAGGTGAGGATCAGCCGTCTTCGGTGTCTTTTGTAGATCCCATCAACTATTTCTGGCAGTCGATCTGAGGCTGGAAGATGATGTACGCTGTCCATCACACCGTTATGGGCCCGATAGAAGAGAGCCCCACTGCAGGATGGCCATAGGCCTCAGTTTCGCTTAGCAGGGGTGGCGAAGACGTCGGAGAAGCAGCGCAATGTTGGATGATCCCGACAACTTCCGATGAGAGCATATAAATTGACTTTTGGGGCTAACTTTTCACCACTTATATGAGCCTATTCTCCTGCCCGATTTGGCGTGCTCACTTCATTCACTTGCTTTCGATTGTCACTTGCCTGATACTACAACGCTTCGTCGCTCTTTATTGACTTCATGTACTAAGCGATAACATCGCTTGACCTGCCAAAAGTGAATTCAAGTGATGAAATTGAGAACAGCCGTCCCGATCGCCATGACGTTTTTCCTCCTCCAAATGACGACCAAATCCCCTAAATACCGTCACCACCCCCAACGCGCCTCCCACTTCACCCACATTCACAATGCCTGAACTACAATGGAAAGGATACGCGTCTGTCTCCCTATTCCGCTCCGTATCGCATCGTTTGACCTTCCTGACAGCGTTCACGACACTTCAAAGTGGACCGAATTCAAGGTCATCGACTTTACACCCAAGACTTTCGGCGAAGAAGATGTGGATGTCAAGATTGATTATTGTATGTCCATGTCCTGGCCATTTATCGCGATTACAGCTAATGGGAGACACCTCTCAGGTGGTATTTGCGGGAGCGATGTAAGAGGAACACCAGTCAACGACCCCGGAGCACCAACTGACGCGTTCGCAGCTTCATACCATTACAGGCGGATGGGGCCAGCCTATGCTTCCCGTCATCCCAGGCCACGAAATCGTCGGCAAAGTTGTTCGCGTCGGATCCAAAGTGAAAGAGTTCAAGCCAGGCGATCGTGTTGGCGTCGGGTGCGTGCTGGACCTTTCCATCGTCCTCTGAAGATCTTTATTTGATATCAACGTTCTAGTGCTCAGATTTGGTCTTGCAACGAATGCGCCAACTGCAGAAACGACAACGAGAATTACTGCCGTCATCTGGTTGACACGTCCGTAGTTCGTTTCTTCTTTCTTGTATTCAAAATTCTGATAGCATGTATCCAGTTACAATGCTAAATACCCCAATGGGGACATGGCATATGGCGGCTATTCGACCGCCATTCGCGTTTCCGAGCGTTATGTGTTCGCCATTCCCGAAAAACTTTCGTCGGAGCAGGCTGCACCCATGCTGTGTGCTGGACTCACAGTATTCAGCCCGCTAGTCCGTAATGGCGCTGGGTACGTCGGAATTGCAGACACTGTTTCCCCCATCTGAATCTTCCTTTAGTCCTGGTAAGAAAGTTGGCGTTGTCGGAGTCGGCGGGCTCGGTCACTATGCGATTCAGTTCGCCAAAGCTTTGGGCGCTGAGGTCACTGTTTTCAGTAGCAGCACGAGCAAGAAGGCGATTATCCCATCCCTTCAATGACATTGATTACTGACTTGTTCCGTCAGGCCGACGCCATCGAGATGGGCGCAGATAACTTCGTCGTGACTCGCGACCCCAGCGCTTTGGAGAATATGGAGATGACCTTGGATCTCATCATAGTAGGCATAACGCACCGCTTCCACTCTAACTACATTCACGATCGTATCCTCAGTGCACGGCTGACGTTTCTCATGGGATTCCGTTAACGAAGCTCTTACAAACGCTCACTGTCCATGGCAAGTTCGTTATGGTCGCTTTGCCTGATGAAGCTCTACCCGATCTCCATGGAGCTAGTGAGTATCTCCTCGTTCTTACACCACAAGAATCAGGACTGACGGGTCTCAGGTTTTATCTCCAATGGATGTTCCTTGAGTGGTTCGCACATAGGGAGCAAGAAGGAAGCCATTCAGATGCTCAACCTTGCCGTGGAGAAAGGCGTTAAGAGCTGGGTCGACGTCAGGCCTAGTACGTTTCATAAGCGGAATGATGACTACTCCCTTACATGATATTCCTACCCCCAGTGTCAGAAGTCGGAGAATGCGTGAAGCGCGTCAAGGAGAACAAGGTCAAGTACCGACACGTCCTCAAGTGCGTATCTTAATATTGAATCGGTGAAAGACAAGACTCTCACCCATTCTTTAGGGCGGATTTCTGATTTGGGAGACCGGACCAGGATAACCACGACTTGGAGCCACATCATAGAATAGAAGGGTCCCAAGAAATATCATCGTATTCGTATCGCACGGGCCGTCAATCAATAGCAGCTTCAGAAAAGTCAGATGTCGTGTGATTTCAGTGCTGTATATTTGCCTGTACTCGACATTCAAGATATACCAGCCCTCAACGGTTCGTTGTCCGCCAACGTGTCACTAAGCTCGAAAGCTTTGAAGCTCCAAGCAGAATACCGTTCGTTGCTCGTGCGTCGTAATGATAGCGTCAAACGGCTGATCATGACAGACGTAAATCTGCACAAAACACGTTGGCTTTGGGTCCATGATTGAAAGTCCACTACTTACATCATACTAGGTCTGGAAATTCATCAATCGTTGGGGAGGATACGCGAGGTTAATCAAGAAACACGTACTGGGCATTCATCAGTTTCAAGCCGGGCTAATGGGTCGTCAGCAACGTAAATAAATGTTATCAGGTACAAGGCGGCTGACCCGACCACACAGGGCAAAAATCATCCAGACGACATTTCCGGTGAGGATGATACCAAAGTATAGCGTCCCATCTCGCTGGATTCTTTGCAGAAGGAGAGTCGTAGGTATTATTTTGCGGCACTGAACAGTGGCTCGTAACGTGATAACGAAGACTATACTGTCGAAAAGAATAGACACTGTTAGGTAAAGCGTGTCCCTATGTTTTGATGAGACTTGTTTCCAGGACAGACGTTTGCTGACATACATTACCGGGTTGGAGAATAAAACGCAGACTGGAACGATCAGGTGGTCAGGGATCCGTGTGGTATATAATCAATAGACTTTTACCTACCATGAAACAAATCAGTCCCGTTAGACTGCGCAGATAACTCCGGCAACGGCAAGGCTAATAGAAATACATGATTAGAGAATACACCACAGTGATAGACAGATGCCGCACCGTTATTTTCGCCGGGTTGTGCCATGGCATATATTACAATGATACATTGAGTAAGGGGAAGCAGGCTGAGAATTAAGATGTATAGCTTCCTGCTCCCTGTCAAAGCGTATACCCTTAAGGATTGTTCAGTCGGTGACCCCGAGCATCGGGCAAGACTCGTACCGGATTAAGAGTACCGCCTCTGCGGGAATAGCAGCCAATAGGGCTTGCAGCCATTCAACGATGGCAAACCGATTACATCTGATTAGGCCGGATGAGAAACCGCGTTCTCCTCCGAGGAAGAAGGAAGGAAGCTTACATCTGCCAATCATATACGGTCAGACTCCAAATCCACACTTGCCTTTAGGTCACACGTACCTCGAAAGTCCACAATGGCGAGAAATATGCTGCCGTGACGGTTGTTCGATAACTGAATAGTCGAAGGTACGGTAAAGGGACTTACCGAATAAAGTGATGGTGCAAAATGACATAGCGCAGTATCGATTCTTCGGATTTAAGGGTATCGTCAATAACGAAACGGCACGTAGCACGAAGTCCCACTCACCAATAAAAATAGAAAGAATACTTCAAGAGGATGAGCACACGACATCAGATATATTAAAGAAAAATCATACTAGGCCCCTTCCTCCCTTTCCAGGCGTACTCAACCTCATCGCTCAGAGTGAGAAAGTAATCGAAGAAGATAACTGTGCAAGAAGCCACATAGTACCACTAGAAACAGAATCAACACTAGTACCGCAAAGTTGATCAGCAGCTAGAAGTTAACCTTGAAAGCTTGCCTGATAAACACGTTATCCAATGCAACTCAGCAACAACAGAAGATCGGACATACAGATCCTTGGCTAGCAGTATAACATCTTCGTCCATCAACAAGAGAGTGCGGCGATGTCGACAAACAGATTATCGGACTACGAGGGTGGACTCGGTGGAGGATGGGGTGTAAGGACGAAGACCCTGCAGTATCAGCAGGTCCATATATGTGGTAAACAAACGCCCCGACCCCACGCGTAGCCACTATCATCACGAATAGGTAGCTTTATTGATATTCAAAGTCTAGACCCCACCGTAAGCGGAGGATGCAGTGGTCATCGGACCCAACGTCATGAAATCTACATTAAATTTAGATCTCATCTTAAAAAAGCTCACTTCGTCGACTTGCTAAAGACCCCGGTAAGCGCGAGCTGTGATAGCCGTGGAAGACATAGAAACCGGAAACGTGTGGAATTGAGTACTGGATCATGCTTCGGATTGATTTTGATGCATCTGTGAATTGTACATAGAGAGGCCTAAACCATATCGACGTGCTGGGTGTCCTAGAATGCTCTGCCCAGTGTGGACCATCCAGGGAAACGCGTACCAAATGGCTCCAATGAGGACAGTGGTAACATCAAGACCTCTAAGATGTACTTGATCATAGAGGCTATTCTCGTCCCAACAGCCACGTCAACCAAACACACGTCGCGGGTAACGACCAGGGAAGGACCTGCGAGTATCAATTCACTGTGATTATGGCCTTTTGACAGGCGCCGGTCTGGACGGATTAGCTTAGGATGGATACACTAGCTGTTTTCGGAGGAGATATTGAGAAGCTATAACGTAGCCCTGAGTTTTACATCACGTCTGTCGGGGCCGAATGGGAGCGTGAACAAGAAAGCCAGAGTGAAGCACCAGATTTCCCGTTGCCTTGCCTGGTGTTCGCTGTTATTTAAAATAGGACTGAACTGTCCACTTGGTTGAGTCAACAAAGCCAGCCATTCGACCGGTTCCAGAAGAGGCAAGCGCCAAAACGAAGACCGCATGCACTCGGTGGCGACAGGGAAGCTCGCGAGCTTCTGCAGCATAAGGGCAAGGTCGAGGTTCGCGGGATGGGCGAAAGGGCCATGTGAAACTCGACCGTTGGACCTTGGCAATAAATGTATCGGGCCGACTTCCGATTCTGCCCTTCCTTCATCCACATGAGCCGAAAGGTTCCAAGTACAAACATGCTATATTCAGTGCGGGCTGGTCGTGCATTTCGCACTTTCCGGGTACCTCGAGCGGATGTTAACTGCTCCTCAATTGCGGTTCTCAACACTGATGCATACCAACTTTATATTTAACATGTCATGCAATTTTGCTGCGTCTATCAGCGGATCGTTTGTTCCATCCTTTTCTACAGCTACGCCGTTCGCCCTTCTGAAAACAGTTCATAACGCATGCGTCGATTGATTTAGTAGCAGGAGACCTTGAGATCGTCTCAAATCTGGGAGCATGTTTGGGGTACATAATCGTCGTCGCCAGAAAGATCAGGTTCGTCTTCCTCAGAGGATTCTTCTTGATTGACCTATAGTAGTAGTGAAGATAAAAACGGTTGAGAGTGTTCGTCCAGCGTAGGTGAAGGGCAGTGCAGCCGTAATAGAAATGAGTGACAGATGAAGAATGGGAACGGTCGTCGGGCGTTCGGATGAATTATTATTCCACAATCGTCTTGCAAGGATGAAATCTTCCAATGAAATGTAGGCTTTTGTGTCCAGCATCTGAGACTGAAGGTAGGTATGCTCTGTTGTATGCAAAGAATCGAGAAGGGATGGTGGCCGACGCACCTTAGAATACAAGACATTGTCATGCACGAATTTAGAACCTCAAAAATCGAGACCGAAAGACGGCAGATCAAGGAGGGCACAAAGTCTAACGGGACAGCCCAGCCGCATGAAATTTCGAATGCACGGACAAGGTATTGTTTCCTTGTCTGTATCGTCATCAAACCGGATGTTCTTGTTGAGTCCTCAGGCCTGGCCTCAACTGGTCCTAGAAAGAAGACCGCCATTGTTTATCAAAGGAATAAGCACATACAAAACCCCCTTTGCATAGAGAAGGATGAGGCGCTTGGCAGTTTTTGTCAGCGATTTCAGTCCACTCAAGATGTCCGTCCACACCTTTCATTATCCCAGGTTCTAGAACGACACATACCAGAGAAAAATCGCTTCCATGTTACACGTCTGCTTCTCTAGCATCAGTTAATGTTCTTGTATCCCCACATTAAGCATCAGCGATGCGGACCGCAGCTGCGGATGACTGCAGTGTACGTAGAACCCAGAAACTGCATCGTGGCTGGAAATGGTCACGGTTACCCTTCGTTGTCGTGAAATTGTACACTTCATTATCGACAATCGGCCTTCTCGTGTCTTCCGACCCGAGATTTTGCCTTTCTTGACGCAGATGCTCAAAGATACAGACAACAGCTACCAGAGGTGTGATACATAGTACCCACTTGCACCCTCTACGGACAGATGTTTTGATGATAACAAGTGGGATTTTCAGGAGTCATAGACGCGGTTTGTGGACAGCCATCCCCCGCCGGGGGGTATTGAAATACGAAGAAAGGCATACATTGAGACTGCGTTGAGTCCATGAGGTTCAATGTCAAAACAGCTCGCTCTGGTTTGGAAAGTGGTAGGCTGCTCGGGGCTCAAAAGTGGTGGTGGTGTCGTGTCCGATAAAAGACGAAAGGACTCTTGGACGTTGAGCATAAGCTATACCGCGCTGACTAAACAAACGAGACTTTCTCGTTTGCCCGTTTCGGAAGCTCCTGGCCCGGACTTCTTGCCTTCGTCTGTGTGTCTAGAATCCCCTTCAAGGCTTCCAGCAGTATAATGCAGGCGAATTTCCTCCAGAGCCTTCAGCAGCAGTATAGTGAATCTCGTTGCCATTCATCACACTCGGGCTCATCGTGGATTCTGGAATCGACGGCCAGTCACAGCTCTAGTAGGACGTCCAGCTACAAACGGCCTAATACGGAGATCTCAGTGTCATAGTTTCATCCGTTTCATACGACATCAAGTCCGGCGTTCGGTTCTCCTGCGTCTAGGAAGACCTCTCTGTAACAGAACACCGTATCTCAGAATATGTTCTCCGGTGCACTTCTCTCTGACAGCGGGACTCCAAAGTATTTCGATGTAGGTCGTCAAGTCTTCGTGCATCGCACTATCGACTCCAGGTGTGTATGTAACCAGAACCATAGTACTGGTATGTAGCATAATTGGTGGTACCTGTCTGGTTCCTGTGGCCGTGAAGTAAGTCGATTTCAGCTCCAGCAACAATCTAGTGCTCTGTAATGATCTGTGGAAGGCTTGAGAAGACGCTTGCCTCTTCTCCTATGGCCTTCTATGGAATCACAGCGGCTGTAGATGGGGCCCTGACGGATTGTATCCGACACGACCAACTATGGACTTACTTTCAGACAATATCTTCTACTCATTGGCTGCATTCATGACGCACGACTTTCGAGCAGGTGGCGGTGGGGACAATCGATGACCGCTGAGATTCTAGCAATATACAGAAGTATGGTTATCCCTACCGTTTACTCTGTCAACTCCGTGGCGTGGTATTTCGAAGGCGGCTCGTCGACAGTCTGAGAGAATCGGCTCTTGGCACGTTTTTTCCTTCAGGCTATTTCGTGCTCATAGTTCTCGAAAGTTAGCTAGTGCTTCCCTCAACGAATACGGCTACCCGTCTGTTCCTTGATCTATCTCCGCCTACACTGCCCATAGACTGTGATTCCTTCGCTCGACTCCGCGTTGTTAGGGTATTGCACCCACTGTGATGATAGCTCATCTTTCGAGTCTAGCCAAGGGGGAATCCTCTCTTCGCTTCCAATGTCAATGCACATACACGTAGCCGTGTTAGATCCAATGCGTGGGTACTAGCATATAGACATACAGGAAGGATCTCTATTTGGAGATTATTTTGCAGTGAAGTATTAAAACCTGCACAACCATTACTCGCGACGCTTGAACGGTACGTAGCTGAAGTTCTCCGATGAGACGTTCCAGTTCTCTCTCTTCGGTTAGGCATGTTGACTGCAGGATTTTCGGTATACGTAGGCTTCCTTGATTGCTCTTAGTTGATGATGGAAAAAAAAATTGAACAGAAATGTTTTAGGAGCCCCTCCGGAATGAACGCACGAAAGTCCGAGTCCTTAGTTAATACTTTCTTTAATCCGCTAAAACGCCGGCGAGTAAACCGAATAAAGTCAGTGAGAATGATATCTATCAGAATAGCAAACCATAGCCTATGCTGTCCGAGCTTCTAGGGAAAGGTGAACCATATTTTTCCTACATCGAGTTTGACATGAGGCAGAACACGAGGTGAAGCGACGTGCCAAATCATATCAACAAGAATGATAAATTGGAATAAGGCGCGAATCATCACGTGATTTCAACACGTCGCGCGTTCGGCCGTTGCCAGGTCCCTTTCCGCCCAATCAACGGAAGATCCTGGGCTCTTTCGTTATCTTCGCTTCGATGCCGTTCATCATCCATCCTCGGATCTCTCTTCCTGTCATTTATTCTTGACCGTGGGCAGATGTCAGACATTTTCAAAGGCACCGGCCTGGAGGCGGTATATGTGTAGTCGACCTTTGGCGTTGCTTGATTGCCTCCTTTTGCCCAGGCGGAGAAAAGAGCACAGGTAAGTTTCTTTCTGTCTTGCGCAGTACTTCGACAAGTTGACTCCATGGCATTGCAATACCATTTACTGTCCCACGGAATGTCTGTCGCTATCCACGTTCTTCGTCAAAAGGCTGACTTATCCATGCGTAGATATTACCTATCATTATCTGACTATATGCGCCGAGAAGCATCGCCGTTTCCTTCCGTTCACTCATATCACATGCAGCGTGTCAGCAAGACCTTCGGCCTCACGTTTGCGACACTACGACGTCCTACTTTCCTCTCAACCACTGTCCTCAGCGCAAAATCTTCGAGGCGTCTCCCAAAGCCATTGATTCATCAGTATCTGTAAGTAAGCCTACATGTCATTAACGTCTGGTATATAGCTAACACCCACAATAGTACATATCTAGCAAGATAATGTCTACGAAATCACGGAAACAGAATAAAGAAAAATAGAGAAAACAATAATTACATGGAGGAAGTGGGCACTGTCCACAACCGCCATTCTTCGACCCCCTTCTTCGCTGTCTCTCCCCATTTAGCTGGCTGCCGCACATTGCTGCTCGTTCTGGTCTTTCCCCCATGCTCAGCCGGTAAAACCGTCGCATCAGACATTGGACTACCCCCCACGACACTCTCTGTCCACCTTACACGCTTTTCTCGGGTATCGACCAGCCTTGGAATCTCAGGCTCCAGGTTCGACAACATAATCGCCGTAGAATCAGCGGGCAAAACATCCTTGTCGCTGTAGAAACCCTCCTCATCAGGAACCTCTTCCAGCATCACGTTCGTCTTGCCTTTACTACTGGTCTTCACCGTTGACGTCTTTGTGTCAGGTGAGGGCTTGGGCGGCGGACTGGGATCCGATGTTGTTCGAGGTCTGACATGTCCCTGAGGTGTTTCGGGCATCGAGTGCGTCTTTTCAATTACAGTCGATCTCGACATATGAGTCCGACTATCGTGATGAGTTTCCATTGTTGGGGGTAACCAGATGGTGCGATTATCTGGGAGGGGGGTTGTCGAAGTAAATCTCTGTGAGGTCGACGAGGACGTGAGCTTCGGAGGCAGGGGTACTTCTCTCATGTGATCGAGAGTAAGCTTGGATGAACTAGCGCCGCCGCTCTCTGTCTCCATGGGCCGCGACGATTTGGAATAGTGATAGAAAGATGCCTGTGACTGAGGTCTCATTCGAGACATATCAACTACAGGAAGCGACGCCGTATTCTCATGCCTGGTGGTACTAGGTCGCGGCGCTTTAGTTCGACTTTCATCGCCAACAGTACGGGATGGAGAGGGCTCCATTGCCCTGGCCTTCGGAATATCCACTGGAGACTTGACTTTCCAGCCACTGGTTGTTACCGGTCGTTCGATGGGGTCGGGTTCAAAAAAGGCTGGTGCAGCTTGCGGCTTTTTGTGCTGGGTTATTCCCTTGTCGGGCTCTACGGTGGGTCGCCAATACAGATGCTGCTCGTGAGGGCGGAGGGTGGTGTCAGAATCATCCGCTCTGGAACGTGATCTCTGCCTGTCCTGCTCCCTAGTCTTCTCCTGTTCGCGAGCAAAGGCCTCTTCCATATCCTTGGCGCGCCTACCATCCACGCCTTCCCTCGCTTTCTCATCCTCTTTCTGTCGCGACCGAGCTTCGCGTTCCTGACGTTCGCGCTCGAACCTCTCCTGTTCCCGCAAGAACATTTCCATCTCCTTTGATACTTTGGCCTCCCCTCCTCTCTGCTCCCGAGCTCTCTCCTGTCCTCGCATAAACGCCAGCATCTCCTTCGACAAATTTTCAGGCTCTCTCACTCGTTCTGCCTCCCTCGCCAATTTCTCCTGCAGCTTCATTGCCACCTCTCTATCGCTGCGCTCTTGAGCAACCTTCAGTTCGCGTTCGCGTTCGCGCTCTGCTCTATCGCGTTTCGCACGTTCCTCCGCCTTTTGCTTCGATGTGTGCTCTCGCTTAAAGTATTCCAGCTTCTCCCGCTCCAACCGTTGGCGCTCGTTCATCTCCTCTTCCTTCCTTCGGAGTTCGAGCTCCTTGCGCTGCATCTCCTCCTCCCTCTTTCTCAGTTCCTCCTCTTTCCTCCTTTCTTCCTCTCTCCTGGTTTGCTCCATCCTCCTAGTCTTTTCTTGATCGCGCTTGAACGCCGCCTCCTTGACCTTAACTTGCGAAGTTTCATCATCCTTCTCATTGATCTCTCGCCGTCGTCTCTGCCTCTCCTCGTCAACCAGTTTCTTGCGCTTGTCCTCCTTGTCGCGCTGCAATTGCAGCATTCGAGCCTCATGTTGTACCATCCGCGTTGCAGGGTCTTCACCCTGCGAAATATCCTGCACGAGAGTACGTTCGTGCTTGATAGCATCCATGTGAAACTCCTCTATCATCCTGAACCGTACGTTCATTTTGAACGTCTCAAATTCGATTTCCATCTGTTTGAGGGAACGTTCTGGAGCGGAGTATCTTTCTTGGGGGTGGAGTAGACCATAGTCAAGAGGATCGACGATTTCTGGACCGATGTAACGGATCGGCTGCTTAGAACGCGAAGAGGATAAAACACTCGTCGTGGCTGTTGCCGCAGACGAGGTCGACGCAGAAGTGGCAATGGGAGGCGGAATCGCAAGATGAGCAGTGGGGGGGGAGGAACGAGACGGTGCTGGTTGTGGCATCTGACGTACGCGAGGTACTTGGTCATGTTTCTGCTGGGACTGATGCCTCGTCGCTTCGCCAGTGTCAATCTTTAATGCGTCAAGCCACTCAGAGGGGACAAAGTCTGAATCTCCACGTTGTGGTTGGACCTTTGAAGGTTCTTCTTCTGACTTGAGTTTCTCGAACCACTCTGAGATCTGCGATACATCTTCGTCTGAGGAGATGGGTGACGCAAATGGATTGCGACCGGAGTGAGCAACCGGTTCTGATGCTGGCGGCTTCCAGAGTTCGACGGGCACTTGACGTGGAGGTGAAACGGACATGGTACGCGGAATGCGGTCTTCCGGAGTCGGGTAATCAACAACGACGGGTTTAGAGGATGGAGATGTACTTGGCGACGTCTGCAGGGAGTCGGCACCATTCCACCAGGATGTAGATTGACTGGATGTCGGTGAAACGGCATCAGTATCAAAAGCCTGTGATGGTTGGAATCAATACAAGGCTGTGGCGATGAACTACAGCGGTGTTTACCTCAAGGAAGTCGAAGCCTGCTTCACCGTCAGCGTCTTCGTCGTCATCGAACCCTCCACCAAAGGATGCAGGATTGACCATGGCGTAGGCTGAAGTGGACAAATTGGTTGACCGTACTTCTGTGGTCAGTGGCACAGCGGGTTTGATCTCAGTGGCGGCGGCGATGATGGGAAGGTTTTGGGAGGAGGAGGATGCTACCGGCGTGCTGGGGCTGGGTGAAGGTTCGGTAATGAGAACGGATTCGGATGGAGGTTGAATGTCTAGTTGGGCAAGCTCGGCAACGTCTTCCTCGCGTACCTCAACGCCGAGCAAGATTTTGAACGTTACCACCATTTCGGGAGGCGTAATGTCGACCCAGTCTCCCTCGGAAAGACCTTTTTCTTTCAACCTCCGCTCCCACTCAGTCTTGGCTCTTTCGCGGAGCGAGTCGTCGAGACGAAGACGCTCGTCCTGCCTCTGGTCAGTGGTGAAGCGGACATTAGACTCGATGGCGTCAAGTTCTGTGCGGTCAGAGGCTGCCTCGGGCGTGTACCATGATGCGTAAAAATCCTTCCAGACTGCACGAACTTGTTCAGTCTTGGGGAGCATCGTCGGAGGCGGTGGAGGCGGTGGAGGCGGGGTAGCCGGCCGCGGAGGAGAGGGTGGGGGTTGCGGGGCGGCAGCTTTTTTGGTGGGTTGGTTTTTAACCTTGGAGCTTTTCTTTGGTTTGGCCATGATATGACTCGAGCACTGTTAGATTGAACACAAGGACGTTGGATGAACTGTGTTGGATATAGAACGGAAGAAAACGATTGGCTGCCTCGTGTGGGAGTTCTCAATCGTCGCGTGTTCGAGCAGCTAAATCTGTTGTCGGAGGGTAGATATGCCGTTCTAGGCGTTACAGACGAGTTTTCAGGCCGCTGGAAGGGAACGAATGGGGTGGGGAGGGAGCCTTGGGTGGACGTTTGAGTCAGAATCAAAACCTGGACAGACAAGATATTGGCGATGTCATGTGACCAGCTTCAATCGGGCCAGGGCAGAGGGTTCGTTTTTTGTCAACTTTTGTGTCGAGTCCATTTGGATCTTATTCGGTCTTGACTCGGGCCTTTGTTTTTTTTTTTCCATTACCGGGATTTCATTTCACGTCCTCCGCCCCCTGCGCAGTGATCAACATCCTATACCCTTGACCCTTGCCTTGCTCGATCCCACTACTTCTCTGCACGGTCAATATGCGTTATCTGGCCTACGAACGCATGGTCATATACCAACACCGTTCATTTCAGATCCGTTCATCTGCGTCCGCACAACGAAGCATGTGTTTCCTCCTTCTCCTGCCTCCATCATCTGGCCTCGTTGATCTCACGTCCTGCACTGATCTGCGCCGACCACCCCACTTGGAGGCTTTCATTTCCTAAATATTACTCGTACACCTGCAATCGCTAGCTTTTTTACCTGGTTTTAATCCCTCTTCCCTCTAGACCTTTTACGCTTTTCCTCGTAATCGATCACTTACTGCTACCCGAGCGATGATGATAACACCGATAAGACCTGGCATCCCTTACCTTGATCGACATGCAATCTCAACCTGAATAGTACCATTCAAATCGCTATATTCCGGGAGGTCCTTGAAAGTTGTTCCATGCTGTTCCTCGTTCTGCTAGCTCATCAAGGACTACCGTCCGCTGACGCACCATTTCGACCCTCAAGCATACGAGGACCGGTCTGTTATTATCTTCGTCTTCGACCCGTCTTCTATCTCTTCGGCTTCGCGTTGTTGCCTCAGCTCCTTCCTATTCTCCGAAGTCTAATAATGGCCTGAACTTTACCAGTGTAATTCCGTGTCTTTGGCCAATCACTTCATGGAGATTGTTCACTATTATTTCCATCCAAAACACTTTTCATGTTTCGGATTTCTTCAGCCTTGGTTGATTGACGTACACAACAGAGCCGAAAACCCTGACCTTGATCGAGTGCCGTTACCAGATATTCATATCAAGTTTTGTTCTTCACAGCAGAACATTTTGGGACATCTGAACACGATTAAGGAAGCAATGGTCGCATTGCCAACATATCCATGACGGGTCCGAGTGCGACAGACGATCTTTCGCCTGCTCTCCAGTGCCGATAAGATGCGCATCACCGGTTCTTATCATTTCATCAATATAAATGCCGAGGCATGCTTCTTGACACTTCGCGGCGACTGTTAGCCACAAATATCTGCATCCTCAGATATGGTACCTCTCTTCCCTTAGATTGTAGAAGAATTGAATCGATAATGCCAATTTTCTGTCCTACTCTTCCTTTGCCCCTACCGTTGCAAGACTGCTGAATTTGCGTATCCCGCCAGTCTGGCTTGAATGAAAATGAATTATGATCCGACGATGCAGGGTTCTGAGTAACAGCACACAACACGAGTACCACGACTGCAAACTTACCACCACCACATGTGGTGACCGACCAAACCCTGGATTCTGTGATTCCTTCTCTCCAAGTACCTGCATATCTGACGGTCAGCACTGCAATCCAGCCTGTATCGCGTCTTTGCGGTTTCTGATTGGATGAGCAGGTGTCTGCACAGGGTCCTCAGCACTTGTGCCTCGTATCCCCACCTCGCTGTACGGACAATATACTGGCTATCTGGCCTTCAGGACATTCTACTGCACAAATCTACCTGGTTGGTGTCGTGTAATCAGTCCTGATTGTTCACGATTGCCTCGCAACAGTCGCGTTGGATCTCAACGATAATAGGTGCGGCTTCAATAAACGTGCAATGATGGTGGCACTCAGTACCCATTCTAGATTTTCTGTTGCTGGGAAGGCCGGCAACGGACTGCGCCAGGTTCTATAAGCATCCTCTCTTCCATTGCCGTCGTGAGTGTTTACACGTGCTGCAAATGAAACGCGATCTAACTGAATGGTCGGCTTTTCAAGATACACAGGCGCCACATTGTACCAAATATTACAGATTTCGAGTTTCGTGGAAGCAGTGAGCCATCTACACGTGTAGTCATTTATACCCTGATTCCTGATCCTTTACAGTCGTATGCAGCCACTTCCTTCGCCTTTCTAATCCTCAATTTTCTACCAATCCTCATGTCTTCGGGCTCCGTGACTTCAGAACACGCATCATACCCGAACTTGTACGAACCTGATGACCAATGGAAAGCCGAACTCAAGGAGAAGCTCTCTGTCGCCTTCAACGATATGTTATTCCAAGCCAAGCAGAAGCTGGAGGCTGACTTGACAAGGCTTGGTGGAGATAACATTGACCCGGTGGAGAGGAAGAAGTTGATTGACGAGTATCAGGCCAGTGAACGCCAGATCAAGAGCTTCGCAAGCCAGAGCTTTAGAGTCGAGATCGAGAAGGAAAGAGAGCAGAGACGGTGGGCGGCAGGACTTGAGATACGGACTGAATGGAGAGCAGACTTAGAGAACGAGCAGATGGCGATTATGAGCGGCATTCGTAGACAAAGAACTGGCAGTGCCGGAGCAGAGTCAATCGCGAACCCGAAAGGCCTTGACAAAGGGTCGACAGAACCAGATCATTTGCCCAATTCACGGCAACAGACAAATACTACTACGCTTGCATCTGCCGCTCCTCGTCCCTCGCCCATAGCTATACCGACTGCCCAGAGACGGTCGTCGACTTCAGGAACACCTGGAAACTCTGCGACCAAGAATCCAGAGGTGTGGATACCACCCAAATCCGCTGCTGAAGACAAATCAACACTTCTTGGGCGCCGCACGAGCCAGGCCAGTATGCGTACGTCGTCGTCACAGATATTTAGACCATCTGCCCCCATTCCGGAGACTCAGAAACCACCTAGCAATACAGAGAGCAGGTCATCCTCATCGTACGCGTCGAAAGCGAATGCTCCCCTTCCAGAGATTCCTAAACACGCCACTACCGAGCATAATCAGTCTGAAAGCCGGACATCGTCACCTCAAACCTCTCGTCGGCCGCCTGGTTCTACTCTGGAGAATCAGAACCATCCAGACAGAGATAGCCGGTCGTCGCCTTCGCACACGTATCGACCGTCAGGGCCCATTCTGGAGAACAGGCGCTCCATTCCCGAGCATGGCGATGCAGAGGGCCAATCGTCAGCGACTCGACCCTCTCCCCCGATACGTGACTACGAGAATGCAGAGTTAGAGAGGACTCGGATGGATCAGGCAGAACAACAGTGGGTATCCCACGGAAGAGCCAAGGGGAAAGAAGTGGAGGTGGAGAGGGATCGACCATCATCACCTTCACCAAGGTTCGTTTCCATGAATCAAGATTTGGGACCGCCCCCGACCCCGCCTATGGCCACGAAGCCTGCCTATAATCCTTCTTCTCCAAGCCTATTGACAATGTCGCGTCCGAACAGCACACCAGCCACTCTGTGAGTCGCCTTCCTTCTAGGCGACGACCCTTTTAATCTGGTGTAGTCGACAGGTGCCGTCCTCATCCGACGGACATCCTCCATAGTAAGTCAAAGTTGTGTTCATGCATTTCCTGTGACTCATTCTTTATAGTGGGCAGCCTACTCTCGACTCGCCTTCACCCTCCCCGTAGTAAGTATATCCAGTCCTGCTTTCTACCTAACTTTTAGTCATTTATACCTTCTAGCTCTCAACCGTCAGTTCACACATCTTCCTCTTCCTTGAGGTGAATGTATCTGTAGCTTCATCTTATTTGTACTTATCCCCATTCTAGCCGTCGACCCTCCTCGACGTTCTCCCACCACAACCTTAATCACTATCCCCATCCTTCTATGATACCAGAATTTCCGCCACCGCTGGTACCTGCGGATGGACCAGGCGCATATCATTCACGATATACTCCCCTGCCATCTCCTTCTCATTCGACACATACATACGTTTCACCGCAGACTGTCTCGCATCCGCAGCGCCAACCTTTCACACCAGCACAAGGTTCTGGAAGCGACCGACAGGCTTGGAAACATTGGGGAGATGAGAAACAGTACGCAGAGTACAGTGATGGTGGTTCAGAAAACTTTTCGGAGGAAGATGAGACAACATGGAGTTCGGGTGATAGAGATTCGTTTCCGAGGGAAGGGGACGATGTGCACCTACAGGAACCTGTACACACGACGAAACCTCTGTTGAAGCGAGCGGCACTGAGGGAAGATGTCGCACGGAAACAGGATGTGCCGCGGCGGGAGGAAGAGACGAGGAAAGAGCTTGAGAGGAAGAGGGAAGAAGAGGAAAACAGGCGCATTGAGATGGACACAATACGCAAGGCAGAGGAGGAAGCGGAGCGGAAAGCAGAGGAAATAAAGAGGATAGAAGAGGAAGCAGAAAGGAAAGCAGAGGAGGCGAGAAGAATTCAGGCTGAAGCAGAGGAGAAAGCTGCTATGTTGAAAGCGCGAGAAGATAATCTAAGACAGCGTGAGCAAGATCTGGAGAAAAGAGAGGCGGAAGCACGGAAAGCGGAGCTTAAGAGAAAAGAGGAGGAATTGAAGAGAAGAGAGGATGAGATTGCCAAGAAGGAGGCGGAAGATCTGAGGCGGCGGCAGGAGGAGTCGGAAAGGAGAGAAGCTGAAGCGAGACAGAAAGCAGAACAGGAGAGGCTTGAAGAGGAGGCTGCTAAGGCGAAAGAGAAGCAGCAGATATTGGAAGACAAGGCACTTGCAGAGCGTCTTCAACGAGAGCAAAACGAGTCGTCGTGGAAGGAGAAGGAGCGGGCTAACAAGATCAGAGCAGACGAAGAGAGAAAAAGAGCAGAGGAGAAAAGGAAGGCAGAGGAGAGAAGGAAAGCGGAGGAGCGAAGAAAACTGGAGGAGTTTCAGGCGGCGCAAGCACGCGCTCGGCGGAAGGAAGAGGAAGCCAAGCAGCAACAAGCAGATTTTCAGCGACGTGAAGAAGAAATTCGAAGGAAACGGCAAGATAGCTGGACTTCTGAGGACAGCAAAGCTCGCTCTGCAAGTGGATGGAGTTCAAATACATCTGCGTCAGCATCGTCTTCCACGAAGAGTTCTTCGACTGGCCCTAATCCAACCTCTGGATGGAAGCAGACTACGCCCAATCCCAATAGGACGCCTACTTCTCCCTCGACACCAGGGTATAAACCGAGAACAGGCTCTTCTTCGTCATATTCACAGCACCAGTTTCCTTCGTCCCCTTCTGGAACACCCCATACTCCAGTTTCTGATGCTGAGTGGCGACGGAGACAGGAAGAGCAGGCACGAGCACAACAGGAAAAATTCCGTGCAGAGCAGGAACGACTTGAGCGGGAGCGACAGACGAAAGAGGCGGGTAGGATCATGTCGAAGGAGGAGGTCATTCGGCTATTCCAGTCACATGAAACTCAGTGGCAGAAGCTGACTAAAGGAGAGATCGAGAATGTTATTTGGGATGCGTTCCCTTGGCCGATGGTTAAGAAGCCAAAGGACGTTGCGGATATAAATGCTGGTGCGATACAGGCGTATGTGCTTAATCCGCATTTTCCAAATAATAATGGCAAAGGGGATAAGGACAAGATTAAGGAGCAGATTCGAAGGTGGCACCCGGATCGCTTTGAGAGGCTGATGCCTCGGGTCGCAGAGGGCGATAGGGACAGGGTCAGAGAAGGGGCCGGTGAGGTGGTCAGGGGATTGAACGATCTACTGACCAAGTTCAACGGCCCAGCAGGGATGTTTGGGTGAGATTTACTTGTAAGTTTTGGGGTGCATCAATGAACAACGACACAATCTATGTAGCATCTTTGGTTTTTTTATTTTATCATCTACTCACAATGTATATGGACCGCCGCAGTCCTAGTCATATTTTTGGTCTTGTATGAATATATCACCACTCTTGTAACATACCTTTGTTGAGATTGGATTAGTTGGGTACAAAATTGAGGCTCGATACATACTTAGAATCCGCATACCAAGTATACGGAATGGATTCTCAAGCGGAGGCCCCACGGAACTTGGGAACTCAAGTCCCCGGATGGAATCGGCTTCTCTCATACGACACCACCTGTGTGCTCTCGATGACGATGTCATTATCATCTACTTTGTTTATCCCAGCTTCAGAATCAAGACGCTATTCTACCGTAAAATGCTTAGCGCCACCGGCCTTGGAATGTCAATCTGAAATATACTCCGGCGCACTAGATTCTGCCCGAGTTGCCATGATGACCAAAGTCACTTGCAAAGTATTATTTGAACTATAGTAACCGAGGATGAAGCACTGCATCCTTTTGTCTTCCTCTGGACAAGGCCACTGCGACAATAAACACCCAGCCAGTTGGCCTGACGCTTTGTTCCCCTCGACACAGGTTTCTTGTATGCGTGGACTTGCCTTGACCTTGACCACCTTGACCAGCGCTTTGGCTTCCACCGCAAGACACTAGCAAAGACCCTGACAAGACCACTCGGTATCTGGAAGTATAAAATGATACGATATCGTTGAAGAGTATTTCACTCGTTCAGCACTCTAGCTCTTTTAGTTATATCTCTCTGTCCGATCATGCCTTCCAGCTCGCTACTCTCCACCTCCCATTTCACCGAGGAGAAAAGAGTTCAAACAGCTCCTCCAAACACGCAGCTGGGTTCCAAGGAGCACCTCATGCGGAGACGAGAGCGACCAGCCCCCGCCCGAGTCTCGACTCGCAGTTCCAAGCCTGGCACCGTGAGGAAGAGCTTGAGGCACCGGAAGAGGCGAAACGATGTCAAACCTTCCCAGCCGATTCCTGATTTCATCCCTCCAAGTACATCTATCTCGACGCCTAGCACACCGGCATTCATGCCTCGGGAAAGGATGAGTCCACCACTCGCGCCACGAGCTTCGAGGACCAGAGTCGTAGATCTTGGAACTCCCACACCGCTGCCTCGCAGACCTAGAGACGGGCTTCTCACTGTCGGTTTGCTATTCGACGTCAAAGGCTCTTCAACCGTCACCGTCAAACCTGTAGAGGACATGACCGACGATGACTCAGACGCGTGGTACGAGAACATGCGAGATCCGTTCAAGGGTACCAACTGGATGAGAGTCAAACCGAACGAAGGCTTCTAGTGCTGTTTCGGCACCTCAAGGGCACGTATGGCTTCAAGAGACACTCTTTATATCACAGCTGGAAAAAATAAAGGCGTTGAATACTTTACATTAGTACATGTTTTACATTTTTTATTGTACAAAGTATACACCACTATGAGACCCTCCCAGCAGCTAAAGACTCCCTAAGCTGCTTTCTTTCATGGAACGCCGCGTATTTCCCAAAATCAAAGACCGACAGCGTACCAGCCGTGATATCCGTCGGCTTATAACGAGCGATGCACATTCTCCCGGAGCTCTCATCCCATGAAAAGCTGTACGCACCGTTCGCCAGCTCCTCCTGCAAATAGTTCTGGGTCAGTTCATATAACCAGTCCCATTCCTTCTGTGGCGCATAGAGGGTCTGAGAGCCTTTGAGAAGCCCTTGGGAATATTCCATGTTCGTGTTATTGTATCCCCGCCACCAGGATATGATTGCAGGCGCGTCTGTGCGGTCAAACCAGTCCGTGTGGTACGCTAGAGTGCGATACGCCCCCGGGAGAACATGGAGACGACCAGCGGATGGTATCCGACTCCCCGTGATAGTGCCCTCGTTCAGATTGTATTCCATCGACCCTGTTCTGGTATTTCGGCGTAGCTGCAAATTAAGGGTGCCAACAGTACCGTCTAAATGC
Source organism: Armillaria luteobubalina (assembly GCA_030435615.1). Lineage (NCBI taxonomy): Eukaryota > Fungi > Basidiomycota > Agaricomycetes > Agaricales > Physalacriaceae > Armillaria > Armillaria luteobubalina. Next base: position 151,550 of record JAUEPU010000038.1, read on the forward strand.
GTCAAATAAATGGAGATCGGGGGAGTGATGATTGGAGGAGAGTTTGTCCAAGGAGCGCCGTTAGCATTCTTGGGCATGTAGAGATCGGAGATAGAAGCATCGAGGATATCCGTACTCGATTGGCGAGTGATACGCTGTTGTAGAGGAAAGGTAGTTTGCTGTACAGAGACTTCAGGTATAGCATAAAGCTCGATCTGATCCCCGTTAGAATCAGCCCGAACGACTAGAACATGGGCCTGAGCAGGCAGAATCTTGAGCGCGAGAATCCTCTACGAATAAAAAAGGTTAGAAGGACGTTCCAAGATCACTGTGTAGTAGACATTACTGACCATGTTAGGCCCCATGTCTGGGCATATAATATGCGTCGTACGTCGGGTGTCAAAGCTGATGAATACGACTCGATTTTTGTGGCACACAGCAGCACAGGGTGCACCGAGATACTGGCATAGAAAAGGACGCTCCGGCCGTATTTCGCCAAAGCTCACAGTACTGGACCACTGAAAAGGACGAGGGAGTGATTTTGCATACTCCCTGAAGCTGGGCAAAGTAGTATCCTTGTTCGGGTCCGAGAGGTACTCCAAGGATCCTAGTGCGACAGAAGTACAAACGCAATCATAGGATAGAGGGTGCTCCAGGTCTGCGGCATCGTAGCTCATCGTCGACGGATTTTGGCTGAAGGAAACAAGGCTGAGTGTCCATAAACATGCAAAGGCGAATTCAAACAGACCTGTACAGTGCCCCCGTCGGGAAGCCTCGTCGAACATAAAATACTATGATGCGCTGTTCTCCTTGGTAGTGCATGAACCTAGCGCGTAGTTGATAGGCTCTGCTCGGCAATGGAATCTTCGCTAACAGATTATTTCTGTGCTTGGGTTTTTCGTTCACATCAAAAACGGCGAGATAGTACTGGTGATCGTTTACGTCGGCCATAGATGCGATGAGGTACTTGCCTCCAGGAAGAAGTGCTACTTCGAGAACTTTTTCGCCCGGTGTCTCTACAAGGTAGGTGAATCTGATGCATGGTCCCATTTTCCAGTTCTTCTCCAGTGTAAACGCGCGTAAAAGAGCCTGTTCGAGATGGTAATCCCTCGCAGGAGTATGCTGAAAGGAAGGGTGTATAAGGGGGATGGGAAGGTGGAATCTCTTGGCCAGTCGCCTCCAGGCGACAAAATCATGAGTGATGTAGAAGAAGCTTTTGTCTACCTGTGATAAAATGAGCACCTAAATCAGTGAATTTAATGGCAGAACATCACGTACTGCTCGTAGAGCAAGAAGATCAGAGAGGGACAGAAGGGGGAAAATGAGGTCGAGAAGAATTTCGGGAGGGAGGGCATGAATGAGACATGAGCCTCTGAGGCGTGACTTCAAGGGCTGGAGGATATCGGACAGGAACATTATGGAGATTGGGTGAACTTGGATCGAGTGTGATCATGATGAGCATTAAATTAAAGAAAAATACAAGGCTCAAGGGAGAAGAGCAACGGAACAGGGCTGATAAGGTTGCAGTACAACGGACGTCGGATACAGGATAAACACAAGACTATACAAGGATGAAAGGAGGCAACCAAGTACAAGGCAGTCATCCAAAAGGGGAATCACGGTCTTTCATCGACCGTCATGTCGACCTGCTATCTCGACATAAACATCGGCGACGCTCAGCGATATAACGATGACAATGTCCAGTACCAGGCTACTTCTGCTCTGCTCTCTAAGCACGCGTCCACCTTTGGCTTCCCGACGACACCAGAGGAACTATCGGAAGAACAACAAGATATCCTGAGAGATCTACACGTACATTACATCCTGCACGACGGACTTTGAATCTATGGTGATCGTTTCTTAGAAATTGCTCGAACCCCTGCGTTTTACACCACCAGTGCCCCTCCTCGCGGGCCGACTTCGGGTTGAACTGGATCCATCCCCAGGCCTAGCCAAGACGCGGCAGAATTTCATCTCGCTGTGCACCGGGGACAAGGGCTTCTGCAAAAACGCGCCAAATAAGAAGCTCCACTATGCTGGGTGCCCAATTCATCGCGTCGTGCAGGGATTCGTCGCCCAGGGAGGTGACGTGACCCGAGGCGACGGCAGTGGCGGAGAGGCGCGTCCATTATAGTCCCCCATTCTGTCTTTCTGATGCCTTCACACAGTCTATCTATGGCCCCAAATTCGCTTGCGAAAAAGCCGCTCTTCAAACAACTCCATCGCGCGGTAGTCTTGCAATGGCAAACTCGGGCGGCAAAAACCCCGTCAACTCTTCTCAATTCTTCGTCGTCCTAACTGCAGATGAGAAGGCCCTGGCTAAACTTAAAGGTGAGATCATTCGTTGCTCTCCCCTGTGATTGGCCCCAATCTCTCTGTAGGAAAGTACGTCATATTTGGACGAGTCAAGGACGGAGATGAAGATGGAATTAGGGTTTTAGAGAGGTTGGACGCGGTGGGTAGTCGTCCTGGAAGCAAAGATGAGAGACCGCTGGAATCTGTATGGATTAGTGATTGTGGTCTAGAGTGATATTTTTGATCTCAAGAACCTCTCCACAAGCCACTTCCCGTGCTACTCCCACGTTTAGCTTAGTAGGATAGTGGACAGGTTTTGTATTCTATGACGGCAGGAGGAGACTATAAAATGTTCAAGTATCAAACGGGTGAAAGCGACCAGGTGAATGCCGACATTTATTCAATCTATCTGTCCAACGTCAAAGGATTACAGTAATAGCGGCAAGGCTTTGGATATAACATCCGCAACAACCATGCCTGTGCAGTATTCAAGTAAAGTGGAGTTAAAAGGTACATACAAGTCCATTAAACTGATTTTACAGGGCAGTTAAGAGGAGTGTACACTACTAATTTTGCCATGAAATAAAGTTATAACGAACGCCGCCGGAACATAAAGTTAACGAAATAATAACAAAACGGCGAGAGGCACCTAAACAGCGTCCTTCTTGCCAATAAATAGCACATTCTTCTTCTTCAGTGCGGCTTCGATGACCCTCATACCAGCAAAGACCTTCTCTTCTTCGAACCGGCGACCTACCACCTGGACGCTCAGGGGCAGACCGTCCATCTTCTCCGCATCGTACGTTGACCACGCTTGGCGGGCGGGAGCAGACAGCGATTGGTACATCGAAGTCGACTGAAAGTCCACAGGGAGGGAATCCAGGTCCTTCCGCACATTCGTAACCGGAAGCACGCCCGCCGAATAGTCCAGCTGCGAAAAAACCGGTCAGCTCGAGAAAGGAACGTCGGGGAAATCGGCGTACCAGATTAAATAGGAATGTGTAACTAGCGCTCATTAGAGAGGCTTTCTCGCCGTCGCCATTTTCCAGTGCGGGAAAGGGGAACGTGACGGTCAAGACAAAGTCCAGTCCCTCGTTTTGCCATTGGTCGTGCCATTGCTGCCGCAACTCGTCGCGTTCGACGATAAGTTGGCGCTCCTCAACGATATTCTTCTCCTTTAAAATATCCGGATACTCAACCTCCGAGTTTCCGGTGATGAACGACCACAATCTTCGGATGGTTCTCCCGAAACGTGAGCGACTAACATGCTTGAGGACAGAAACTAATGCCGCATTGAGGGTTTCTCCGGGAAGAAGGACGTTGCGGATTTGACGACCTTTGCACATGTGTCAATCAAAAAAGCGGAATCTTTAAAGCTTAACCAGGGCAGAATTACCTCCGTCTGCGAACACTATCTGATAGCCAACGCCCAATACTTCCTCGATTGGCGGTGAGCTAACCCAGTGTTAGTGTACCGGAAGTGCCAAGAGTTAAATAACTTACAAGTCCACGACTTCATGACCATCCGCTTTGAGAGCCCCAACAACGGTGGATAATGCACGTTTACAGGCAGGTGTTGGGGGTATTGTATCTAAATCAACACCATCACGAGGGGTGTGGGTACGACCATGATTCACGTACTGTCGGACCAAATGACACCCCATTTCAGCTTTCGACCTTCTTCCAATAAGTCTAATGGACGCCACTGTAGAGGAACGCACTAGGATAATCTCGTAAGGGATAATGCCGAAACTAGCACAAAAAAAAGCATACCGTATGGTCATACGTCCAGGGCTGCATGTCAATGACCCGTTTGTAGAATTCCTCTAGGTTGTCCAAACTGTTTGCTAGTGGTCCGGTCAATATAGGCACCGCCTCCAGGCCTGTCATCGGCGACATGTTGCCCAAGACGGGGAAGCGTCCGACACTTCCCTTCATGCTCCATATTCCACAGGTGTGGGCGGGGATCCGAACGCTGCCTGCGACGTCGCTTCCGACTTCAACCATGCTCCCGCCCCAGGCTACGAGGGCGCCGCCGCCACCAGTAGAGGCACCAACGCCATGGGTAGCCTTGTACGGGTTGGTGGTTCGCCCGAAGAGATCTGACTCTGTTTCCATCGAGAAAAGGGCAGTCGGGACGGTGGTCTTGACATGGATGAGGGCGCCGGCATCCTGCAAGAGACGTATAATGGGCGCAGAGGTCTGGGCCGGTTTGTTTGAAAAACGAGCAAGACCGATGGTCGTGTCGTGACCCTCAATGTCGAAAGAATCTAGGCAGGGTCAGAAAAGTAGCGGAATAAGGATAGACGCGTACCTTTGACACTAACGGGAACGCCTAGCAGAGGCCGTGCATCTGAGGCATCTGAATCTGCACCTGGCCCGCAATGGGCGAGAGACGGTGATTCGAGGGCATGATGGACCATGATATCAGTGATGCAGTTGGATTCCTTCTGCGCAACGAGCATCTTCTTTGCATACGCCTGCATGACGTCCGCAGGGTTCAAGAGCCCGGATCGACATTGAGTAACGAGGCTTGCCAATGGAAGGGCATGGATTTTCTCTTCTGCAGGGGTCAGAGGCTCCTTGTACGTGCCGGGGAGCGCATCGATCTTGCGCTGGCGGTCGTCTCGCTTCCACGCACTGGAGAACAGTGAGCCAATATGTCGCGCGCAAAAAACACAGGACTGACCAAGCACGGTGGAGGGAGCCCATGGCGGTATGGCTGGAGGGATGGAGGATGGGTTCTTATAACATTGCTGCCGAGGAGTTAGGGCGCCAGGATAGCAATGATAGAGGCGATTATAGCGGAGATCCCGGGTGCTTGTCGTGGTCGTGTATCGTTAATACAGTAAATGGGAAAGCTAGAACTCCCATCAACCCAAAGGCGATTAGAAATTACAGAAGACACTTTGATCGGCAACGCCCGTTATCCCCACTCCCCTGAGCGTAACCGCTGTTTCCTTGAGCTTGCTCCCTCGCGCGATCCTTTGTTTGATCACCGGCCCCCCTCGAGCGACCTCCAGCTGCACAAAAAATTGCATTCAATTCCACGAAAAACGAACATAAACTCGAGATACAACTGCAGGCGGCCCCGACGTGTCAGAACCCCGTGAGTGGCAGGCATGGCATAATCTATAATAGTAAGCAGGATGCCCAAGATCCACCCCTGGCCCTTGACAACTCGATAGATTCAATAGAATTCGCCGAGCTAAACTTCACAGCAAAGAGTATCCCCAATCGCCCTAGGTTAGCGGATGAAAGATGGACGGCCTGCAAATAGCAGACAGTCAGAATGCAGTCTTCCTGCCTGCGCGGATGCGACCACTACCCGCGATGCTCATATCCATGGCGTTTTCTACACAGAACGACGAGGAAAATCGTACCAACTTTGTCAACTGGGAGGCCATCTCCGCCGGCAGGCTAGAGTCAGTCTGATGTGCAGGGAAAAGGTTCACTTCCGATAAGCCAATGTGTACGAAAACTTTCTCCACGGGGAATGCCACTCCCAGGTCCTGCTCTCAGCGAGGAGTTACTTCGTTCATAGAAAAAGTACGTTAGAATGCGGAAAAAGGTTAGACGCCTTACCCATACCAACCGCACTTACTGTACCCAGGGCCAACTTGTCGTAATAGATATTCCTTTCCGTACTCATCTATGCCGTTTCCATTGGATTAAAAACTCGTAGTTGCCGACGATCGTGCACGAACAGCCGTAATTTGTGGAATCGACATATTTGGTTATCCATTCCAAACGGGCGCGGTGTACGCGCCAAGTCTTTCTTCGACGCGTCATCAAGCCCAAATCCGAGGATACGAGCGATGGATTGGGCAAATTTGGACTTGCGAGCTGGAGACGCTCTGGATCCATAAGCTGTATTCTTGATCCCAGGTGCTGCGAAGAGGAGATTAAAGGCCTTTCTTTCTCTCGCAAACTTGGACAAGTGGCAAACGATCCACCATTCCCGGTCAATAATCCGCACCGGATCAATGTAATGCACAGGACGGTTGAAGGGTGTTTGTACATAGGTCCGACGAAGAACGACGCTGCAGAAAAGCGGCGCATAAATGGTGCCTATGAGAAGAAGGAGATTAGGGTGGGTATTCCTCGATCAACTTATTTTAGAGACCTACTAGAAAGCGATGCATTCCAATGTCAAGACCCAAAAACATATATTTATAGTATGTAAGGCCGGAGTCTTAGGAAAGCGGGTTAATAACGTCGGGAACATTTCCTGACCGCGTTCCGACAAAGGACCAGCTGTTTCTACAAGCAGCAACACAAGGCCCTTCTTATTCAGGATTTCGATAAAGTTGGGGATCATCGTCAAGAAGCATGTCGTCGGAGGTTCTCCCTTCAGATGGATACAACGATCCGTTGGACCTGGGATCATCATCCACTGACAGTTCCATTTCTGCGAACTTGAATCGAAGAAAAAATGCCTGCATTAATGCAAATTAAGGCCGCACGAGGCTACCAAGTTCGATGGAAGTAAGGAAACGCCGGACGAATCGACGGATTTTCATTACAGCCTTCGCATTGACATTGATAGATGGATGGCCTAGATTTCAGACAAAGCGGTTCAATACCTTCTGAAATCATGAAATAAGCATGCACATTTCCGCTATTTGCTGGTACTCCCGTAGACGTCTCCCGTGCTAGGAGCACTTCCATACATACGAAGCGTCAGCGGTATCTCCTCATCAAAACTCGACTCATTCGACTCCGCATCGGAGTCTACATCAGTGAATCCAGCCTGTTGCGCCCATTCCAACAGCCGCGAAGAAGATGGTCTAAACTTCGTGTGACGCGCACGCCTACGACGACGACTCATCGGGTAAATAACGCGGATGACGATGAAAGACCTATCAAAGTTAGCGTTGGCATCAAGGGAGCCAGTATTAAACTCACGAAATAGCGAAGAATATGAGGAATAGCGGAAGAAGTCTTGCTTCATGAACGGGGACCTCGTCAGGATCGCGCGGGGGTTCCGCAGGAGGATCGGGGTCTGGTTCTGACGGGTTAGTTGGGGATCCTGAGACTATGGTTGAGCAGGCGTGTTTCGATTTCCATGTGAACGCGTGTGTGCCATTAAAGGACCACGCGAATTCGGGTTCAGTAGGCTAAGTTGGTTCAGTTTATACGTCGGTTGGATACCATTACTCTAACTTACCTCTTCGGCATCATGGTCGCACACAAACTGAAACGTAGCCTTCTGCTTCACATTCCTACTTGTGTACGAGCCGCCGTGGAGTGTCACTTGTAACGGTGCTAAAGCACTTTTAGATACAAACGCGCTTCGTTTCGCCATGGAAACCTACGGTGACGGTCGTCTAGCTTCGCGTTTGCTCCAAACTTAACTGTGGGATTGAGATTCGGATCGACTGCTATAGGTATGACATTCGTGACGCGGGTGGGCTCCGAAGGTCGGTTTGGCCGTGCATTGGTAACTATACGTCTATCTTGGTGAGTTCCATATTCTGCGTCGAACGAAGAACCGACCGGTCAGGCATATCCAAGTTCGGTCAGGACACTCGTAGGCAATCAGGACGAGAGTCGCTTCCGGCAAAGTGTGTGTGCAAGTACCTGAAGTTCTGCTGGTAACGTTCCATCGCGATTCAAAGGGCCGTCAATGCTGATACTGTAAGTGCTTCTCGTACGTGTGGGAGGTGTATCTTCATCCAGAGAAATTGTCAGCGGTCCTGGATGCGACGCGGTAATAGGGCATAGATCGAACAGGTGGTCGTCGATTTGAAAACTACATCGAAGCGCAGTAGGATCCATCTTGGCAGTAAGGCACTAGCAGTAGTGGGTGTACTTGATAGCTAAGCATCGCCAGTGATAACGAGGGAATAGAGAATCAAATCCGGACCGACGGCAGCGTCACGAGTTGGCATTAATAGTAATACTGCGAAGAAGTGCCAAGATTTGCGATGCCTGAAAGGCTGTGTGGTATTATCGCGTGCTTGTGGCGATCTCTGTGCAGGTGGGGCCCTTGACTGTCGCACAACCACCGCTCGGCGCCCATGGTAGTCAGATTCGACATTGAACGTGTAAACGGCAGATCGTGCCGACAAAATAGTGGAGTATAGTCGGAATTCTAAACACATACCGGCATTACGGCTTTATCGACCATTCTTACACTCAAGTGAGCAAAACTTTGACGATGTCATTCAACGATCTACGCGCCTCCAGAAAAAACAAGTCCTATGTGACGGGAACACCTACGAAGAAGGACGCCGAGGACGGTACCTTTGGAACAATCACCATCTCCTCTACTTTACCAGCGACTTGCCGCTTAGCACAGAAATTCGAACTTGTGAATCCTCAGGACGAGGTCTATGGAGCAAAGCAAATATCAAAGCAGGTGCGTTTACCTATACGCAAGGCTCAGCGGAGGCGCTGACCATCTCCAAGGCCAGGTTCTGTTTACTGTGAAACCTCACGTCGCAGTGCTTTCTACAGACAAGTTGGATGGCTACTGCTCGGCGTGCTTTGGAGTTGCACCTCCTTCCGGTCTGAAAAGATGCACCCAGTGTCGTTCAGTGTGGTACTGCGATTCGGTAAGTGGTGCTTCCATTTGTATCAGTCGGGTCCCTCATCCGTTATGCAGACCTGCCAGACTAGGGATTGGTCTATCCACAAACATGAATGTACATCTCTTCAGCGTTGGTCTAAAGCAGCACCCTCTGACGACCTTTCGATACCTAGCGACGCCATACGATGCATGGGTCGCGTCTTGTGGAAGAAACAGAAGAAAGGACTAGATAGTGTCTGGGTAGATGGCGATTTCACTATCCGTTTCTCCCCCTCCTTGCTTAACTCCTATTCAGACCAGACAGCTGGATGCAATGCAATCTCGTGAGTGATCGCCCTATTCAAACCGTCCCGGTCTCATTCTCCTTCCAGACCGGAAAAATCTACCGCTTTCTACCTCGGAACTGCATGCCCATCTTGCCCATTCACTAGTTCAATATCTGGGTCTCTCTTCCCCCGATGAACTACGACAGTTTGGAATCAACTCGTCAGGCGACCTTGTGGATTTGATATCACGCGTGAGTGTCCCTGCTTTCCATCATCTCATGTGTTTTTAATGTCTGTCCTCTAGTTCACTACGAATACTTTCACTATCACAGACGCCGCACTGTGTCCCCTCGGCGCATCTGTTTCGCCTACAGTTGCACTCATAAATCACTCCTGCGATCCGAACGCCGTCATTGTGTTTCCCCGAGCATCGGCGAATCCGCAAGCAGAGGAGCCACTCATGCACGTTGTCGTGCTACGCAATATTGTACCTGGCGAAGAGGTATGCCCTCCCTGCAGCTCCGTTCTTCATCCCTAAGTGTATTTGGCAGATTTTGACGGCTTACATCGATACGACTCTGCCGCGATCCCTACGCCAAGAGAGCCTCAAAGAAACTTACCACTTTGACTGCAGGTGTCAGCTATGCGGGTCCCCTCCAGATGTCGATCCTCGGGAGTCCATGTGGTGCTCAAAAGCGTGCGGAGGGATGTGTCCACTACCGACAGAAGGTTTGACCGGGTTCTGGCCGTTGCACGCTTCCTCGTGTTAACCTAGTCGACAGAGAACCCGCTTACCAGATGCAATGAATGCAAATCGGCTATTCAGTCGACTGATGCGGTGTTAGATGCTGTTCGTGTAGGCCAGGAAGCACTCGACAAAGCTACAGCCGTACAATTCAAAGGTGAAACCCTTCCCCCTTCCCGTTCGTCGACTGATTCTTTTGTATAGATCCAGCTAAGGCGAGACAACTGACAACCAAGCTTATTCCTATACTCACCTCTGCCGGTCTGACGCCATCTTGCCATCCTCTCCTCGGTCTAACAATTTTACATAAATCCTTCCTCATATCATCGTTCCCACCAACATGCACCCAAGAATATCTTGATGATACCATTCGTGTGGCGACAAAAGCGCTTACAGGATTAGCCAGCATTCACAGAGAAGGCCATCCGGTCCTTGGAATTGCGCTCGCCGAATCGGCCAAGATACTTGCTGTAGATGAGCCTTCTCCGCGTGAATCAAATGGACCGGGGATCTATCCTCCGTCTGGTCCATCCAGGTTAAAGCTTGCTCTGGATACGTTCATACGCGCGAGGAATTCACTCATGATTGGGTTCGGGACGGTAAATGAAGGTGGAGAAATTGGCCGTCATGTTCGGGAGGCTATCATATCGTTGGAGAAAGAGTTGGGTGTGTGGAAACAGGGTGTACAAAACGTTTTGCAGGATACTCCGAAACCGAAGTGATCTTAGCCAAACTGACAAGCCGTTGACTGAATATAGTAAGAACTCGCACGAACGGAACGGACTTAGAATATTTCAGAAAATTTTCATCATTGTAAACATCTTCTCTGCCATCCGTGCAGGAATGCATGCTGTAGCTCCATTGGAAGTGCACCAAGCGCTGGCAAAACGGTAGGTACAGGTCGGTGCATGGAATCTGTCTCTGCCAGTGCGTCAGGGAAAATGTACGAGGATAACGGATCCACCCATGCTCAAGTATGAACCATTGATCACGTCTTCACCAGAGATATCTTGTTTATTTACCCTGCTGAGTTGCGATACAATCGCACGGCCTTGGTTTGATCTATCTGGAGTTCGAATGGGTCTTAACCTTATGATGACAATACCATCTCCACACTTCAAGTCTCCGGAGTGTTTTACTTCGGCCGTTGAAGCGCAAGTCATGTGTTCGGCTCTTCTGGACTCCACGTCGTGCCTTTACACGCGGTCTACCCAGTCCAATTACATGGCTCACTCCCACTGACGCAGACTCCCGCGGAGACGATCCGACGGTGAGACTGGTGCACCGCAATTTTATCGTACTGCGAGATTATCCTACTACCACCAGGAAAACTTGCTCTAATCCTCAATACATTGAAGAATATATGTTCGGACGGGTGAAGTATATATCTGATTATGCTAGTGAGTTGCATTGTGGACCCAGGAGGCCAATGGACGATATCCTCGTCAGGGCAGTATATCAAAGGGTTAATAAACTTCGACATTAGCACCGAATGTGTGTATTGGAAATTTGAACCTTGAGGAGACGACATTTTAATAGTTGAGATAGCTCTAGATAGTGCTTCATCCATTTAATCTCTATTCTCATATCTGAGAAATTTCATAACCACATTACTCTGCTTCATCTCAGAATTATTAAGCTTTTGCACTAACGTATGCAACTCTATGGGGACAATCATGTGACCGTGTCGCCTCCTCAAACGCCACCCGTGACACGGATGTGACCTAACATGTCGTATATCTTTCAAATTATTACTTTCTCGCGTCTCCCATGATCACTCGCCACTTGAGTCTTTCGGTGGGATTGTAGTGCAGCTTCTGAGGGCTTTGGCTCTTCTTCAGAGCATCTGTAAGTTTTACCTGGCCACACAAACTTATCTCCACTGGAATGATCAAGTCGATATCAAAGTTTGCCCTCTAGGCACCAAGGTCGGGCCTCGCGAGATATATGGCAACGTTCCTGCTGGGAGAGCGACTTCCTTTGTGATCCTTCGAGTGTGCGATAAAGACGGCGTAGAATTTTTTGAACGGAAGAGAGGCAAGGGTGAATGGCGATTGCGGTGATCGCTCTGACGAAAACGTCGTTGCAGATACAACGATGACAGTGGAATGAAGGTGAGTAAGCCATCGTCCATCAACCAAACTTTAGTGACGATATCCTTTAGAAGCCTCGCTGACCACGCGAATACTCAGTTATTTATGCCGATGATGCGATGGTTAATAGACCCTGAAATGGAGGATGGGGGGCTCCCAGTGCGGGGGCTGGTGGGAAGCAAAATTGAGCCTGCCGGCTTTCTGGCGGCAACGACTGGCTAAATACATCAGCGAACCACTCCCAAACTATCTAACTTTCGAAGATTATGAGAGGGCTTTGACAACTTGAAGTTCGACAGAGAACCCTCGCTTACTGTGATCAGAGAGCTGATCAAAGGCGGACCGCTTTGGCCCCCTGGGGTCGACCCTGAACAGGAACGATTTCAGTAATTGAACTTTGATTCGAAGACAGCAATGGCAGGACGATGAGAGTTGTGTATGATGTCATGTTGAAGGTCACCGCTTTCCTTACTTTCCTCTTGCCTTGCTAACAGATTTCCCCTCTTCAGCATGGAAGCGAACTACGATTAAGCGACCATGCGGATTGAATTATTTTAACTTCGGATCAACCTTCAAGCTCGTCAGATCACGAAGAGCTTTAGTATATCACGAGTGGCCTCCCCAAATAGCCGTGAACGCGCCAACACGAACAACGGGTCTTGTGATATGTCGACAATTGCCAATGCGGCCCGCTACGAGTAGAATAATAAAATGGCATCAAACAGAACCCATTTTCTCTCCGTCCTTTCTTGATGCCCAAACCACGAGCAGCTGACGGTGTAGCTTGAAATGGGTTGATGGTGGAGCGCCCCCAGTGCTTCCTACAGGAACGTCCTTCGGCATACCTTGGGCGCAAGGAGAGGTTGACCGGACGACTCCCATTGCTCTCATATCCTCCGGCGTTTCTATACCAATTCAAACATGGCCTTTAGCCTAGTAAGCCTTGTCAAAGTATCTTTTTTTTAGTATCGCTAAGCCCTCCGCAGTTGGCCAGATGGCAGCTTGAAATGGACGGGGCACGCACTGGCGGCTGATAGTCCTTTGAGCGATACATTTGATATATCGACGGATACTCCTACAGAACCCACCTTGCCAGTCTCTGTATCCCAGTCTTCTACGCAGATCACCATCACCACCGGTTCATTCACAGGTGAGGTTATTCCTCTTGGGGTTAGGGCACTTCACGAAACTCTATCTGCATTAGCTATCTTAAATAAGTCTGGCGACGTGTTGATTCAATCGCTTGAACTCGATAGACAAATCAAGGCGCAGAACGGCTCCCTCGTTGTTCATCTTCAAAACGGTCCAGACGAACCGGAGCTTGTAGGAGATAAACCGAGCGTTTACGCCCTTAACGGAACCATAGACACTGTTACTGTTGAACAAAGCGGCCCTGTTCGTGCAGTTATAAAGGTCTGGCACTCTGAGCTACTTTATAGCCCAGTTTCCATAATCCAATCCGTTTATAGGTTACTGGGAAGTATTCAGGGCAAGGGCATGCCCCATTTCTACCTTTCACTGTCAGATTTTATGTTTCCGCCGGCGCGACTTCCATTCGCTTGGTCCATTTTTTCATATACGATGGTGATCAGACGCAGGATTTCATCAAGGGACTAGTAAGCGAAAGCTATGACTCAGTGATCCACCTCTTACATTTCGATTAGGGCCTGACCTTTGCAACTCCTCTCAGTGATCTACTCCAAGATCGACATATCCGTTTCGCCACTACAGATGGTGGTATATGGGGCGAAGTGGTTCGCCTATTGTCCGGCTTGCGTCGAGACGCTACCGACGCTGTTCTCGTTCCTCAGTTTGAAGGACAGGCCACCCCAGACATATCGACATGGCCAACGACAGTTTCTTCTGATATCAATGATCTTCCTGTGTGGGCGGACTTCACGCTAGACCAGCTATCGCCAGCCCATTTCACGATTAAGAAGAGGTCTACCGGAGGGAGAAGTGCATCATTCATTGACCATGCAGGCTTCGGAACAAGAGCGGCAGGGGTTGGATATGTCGGGGGTGCAAACGGAGGTGGGACTCTATTTGGATTCCGAGGTCGGTGGAATGCTGTAGGTCCATGAATCGTCTGATGAATCATGATTCACTAGATTTTTGGCAAGGCGCCCCTAGGGGCCTTGATATTCGGGGTGCAGGGGGTGATACAGCCGCAGTGACTTTGTGGGCGTATAGTCCCAGAGTGAGTATCATTCAAGGTGTAATTACCAGCTCTAACAACGGATTAAAAGGCTCCCGCAATTGACTATGCGGCATTATGATACCGTAGCCCACGGTGTGAGTTTCTCTTCCTCATTAAATAGATCTCTCCCAATGCATTTCCCAGTTAGACTTAACCTACGAGGATGTAGGCGACCCAGACCCAAATCCAGTAGGAATTGGACGGTCGTATGAAATTTCATTGCAAGTTGTCAGCTCGACACCCTCTCGAGACTCAATCGCCCAGTGGGCTAGTATCATCGTAAGTAAAATATCTGACGCATTCTACAAATTTCTAACTTAGGGAACAGACCAAAGTCCCCCAAATTGTGGCAAGTCCTGAATTCTACGCATCTCACAGTTTATTCGGAGGTCGATGGCAGGTTCAGCCTTTCTATTTGGAATTTGTTGGCTAAATATTACTAGGGCTGTTCCGAATCCGACGACTAGTGGAGCAAAAGACATCGAGGATAGAAAGAGTGCCCTGCTTGACTTCTACGTTGCAGTACGTGGTTTCGCGATCACGCCAGGAAGGATCCCCAACTCAACAGCCACCGTGATAGGAAATTGATCAGAGACAGTTCTATGGCTTCTGGAATTATGGGGATGTGATGCACACATATGATGAAACTCGCCACACTTGGAGGTATGATGTTGGAGGATATGCTTGGGACAACGGAGAAGTTTGTAGGTCCTTGATTCGGACAAGCAAGATGAGAACATTCATAAATATATTCAGCCTCAGACCTCTGGCTTTGGATGTCGTTTCTCCGCACAGGTCGCGCTGACGTCTTCCACCTGGCCCATGCTATGACTCGCCATCTTTCTGAAGTAGATTTTCATCACATTGGCCCCTTTGCGGGCTTGGGAAGTCGACACAATGTTTCACACTGGGGCGATGGCGCAAAAGAGGCTCGTGTCGCAGGAAGCACGCTGAAACGACCCTTCTACTATCTCACAGGTGCGTCCATGACCGGAGTTGCAGTCTCATTAATTGACGAAGATTAGCGGACGAGCTCATCGGCGATATCATGGATTATTCTTTACAGGCTGATGAAACGATTGTGATCTGGGAGCCTCTGAGAAAAGTTTTGGCTCCTCCTGATCCCGCTGCGGGACCTGGACGGGTGAGAATTGGACCAGATTGGACTACCTTGGCTGGAAATTGGTTCACTAAATGGGAACGGACTGTGAGTGCATCTTCGTTATTCGGATTGACGTTTACATGGGCGATGTTGAATCTTCCTAGAACGATTCACATTGGCTCGACAGGATCAAGACTGGGATGGTTAGTACTGACGTTTTATGGATGATATGGACCTAGAAAAATCTTTCAGCATGACATAGGCACCTTCAAGTACGGGCTTTTCACCGGATATACGGGCGCTGTAGGATGGGATCCAAGCACAGCTCATCTGGTGGATTATGGCACGGGCCCGGAACAATCGTGGGTTGTCAAGTTGTCCCTCCTGAGCTAGGTTTTTTTAATGCCGGTTAGATTCAATCTCTCAATGGTTTTTGGCGGCGGGGAATTCCTCATGGAAGCCATGGATTTAATTACGGATGAACCAGATTTTGACGCAGCTTGGGTGGACTTTTGCAGACTCGTCGTTGCTTCCAACGCAGAGTAAGCGGCACCACACCTTCTAGTACTTGCCCTGACTTTCGCGTAGCCGGATGACGAGATATGGCATCTCGTTTAATCCCAGCGCGTTTGCATACGTGAGTCGTTGAAAGAATTACGACCGCACTCACGCCCATTTGCTTCTAGTGGTATGCCAAATTACAGGCTTATGCTGGTACTGTGATGTTCCATGTGATCGTCGACTTGCTAAAATATTACAGGCGAACGACTCAACGATGACTCAATAAAGCAAGCCGCTTGGACGTCGTTGAAATCCTCGGACATTGGCATTTGGGATCCTGTTGCACAGATCGGTGGAACGGATGTGATCAACCCCATTAATGAAGTTAGTCTTGGGTTTTTTGGCGCAGACGAAACGAGACTCAATTTTCATCAGATCCCGAATCTTGCTACCAACGACGCTGGTCAGCTGTCATTGACAGAGTATGCGGTCCTGGCTATTGCTCCATCGTTCGCGCCAAACACCGCTCGAGTAACCGTAGAGAACAAGCAGCAAGAAGATTGGGATCGCTCAACACTTGCTTCGGAAAAGGGGGAATCAGTCAGTAAGGAAATCTCAACCAAATCAACTGGTAAGAAGCGGGGCTGGAAAAAGTTTTTATGTATGCCATAAAACATATTTGGAGTGTGATGTAGCCACAACATATTCCAACTGAGCTTCTTGTAGTTAGCGGCATGTATTTAGCGTCAATCACTTCGTGTTGTGAGTACACAGTACAAAATACGGAAGTTGTATCCAGTCTAGCGAATTAGCTGATCGGTATAGAAACGGACACGAATGGTTACAGACCGGACAAGCACAACAGAGAACCAATATCATTCAAGGAGGTTTCACACACACACAGAACTAATCGGTTCCTTCTCAGGTAAGGATGTCTTTGAGAGTACCTACTCAAGTTGTATCTATCACTTACTGTTGTCACATATGTAGTTGTCATGACTGACCGTAAATACCGAACACACTAGTGCTATAAAGGACTATCAGGCTGTTTCCCACCGGGAAAACATTTGTTCTACCCGCATATTCAGATGTTTGATCAGTACCGGTCATGCGCGAACCGAAGTTCAACCTTAATCGACGAATCCGTGATAAAACGTGGCCCAGTAGCAACAGAGACGCCTCTTTCGAAGTAAACACCAAAACAAGGCTGCACTAGGCAGAAGGTAGTAAGTATAATGAGGTCAAATGCTACGTAACGATATCCAGTCTGAGAGAAATCCTATGACATATTCATAAAAAATCAAGATAACCACCCTTTCTTCCTCGACCAATCCTTCTTCCCCTCATCCTCATACTGCAAGAAGACTTTACCGTTATACATCGTCAAGTCAATTTTATCCCCATCTCTGGACCAATCTCCCATCTCACCTACAAAATAGGTCCTTGTTTGTCCCGTTTCAGATAAGATCGTTGAACCATCATACATCCCGATCGATAACGCAATGTGATTGTTCAGGTCACCGGCACTACAGTTGATGGCAATTACACCATGGTATGAACGGGGAATGTGGAAAAGCACGAAGCCATCGAGCGCCTTGGCGGTTACATGAAATGCCGGGCGGTTCGGATTGGGAGTGTGCTAAAGCATGGGGTGGCGTTAGAATAAATAAAAATCGAATTCTTTTCGAAGAGAAGCGAAGGAGGCTTACGATTCTAGCAATAATCGGGAATGTTCCCGCGTTATCTTTAGCACCAAATAACCCGAGGTGTATGGTTGTCCGAGGAATTGGAGCGTACGTATTCAGAGGGGGTTCACCGACGATGTATAGGTCAACGTCAATTCCGCCGTTTTCCACCTCTAGCCTGAGATTTTTCCGATCGACCTCTGTCTCGTTCCGCCGCAGAGGCGGTAAGATCTCTGCAGGGATTTTTAAGAATGGATTGACAGTAAAGGATGCCTTTTATTGAAGAGTCGGAGCGCGAAAACATGCGTCGGTGGGTGGGATTTTTGCGGTATATACAGGCATAATTGGTTGCATTTAACTTAGTTGGTGAGGTGGAGACTGGGCGTTTACCGGGAACAAGAGTGGCAGTGTCGTGTCCGCTGGTGGAAGGGGGAGCGGGTGGTTGTGTCTGTATTGATATCTGTGTTTGGATTGAGGGATTGGGGGGATTGGGGTGGGTATGTGAGAATGTATCCTTGAGAGGTCAAGGCAAGAGTTTGGGCCGACGGATATAGTTGTATGTCGGAGGTAGAAGGAGACCTGAACACGCGGCGTCGCCTGCGCCGACCGCGCCGATTCTGGTACATAGCTCTGTGGTCTTGGCGAAGGGGTAGATGGTCGACTAGTAGCTGATACCAGACTCTCGCATCCACTGGCGCTGGGACTGTCATGAAAACTCTCCGATATTGGCGACAGAGAAGAGTCTGGCTGGTCAGAGGTGTAGATTGGAGGAGGAACGCGTTCGACTGACAGACGTGTCATGTTGGTCGAAGAGAAAGCCATTCAAGCGAATGGAATCAACCAACATGTTGGAAAAGTCCGAATAGAAGGGTCCCTCTGATCCGGGAATTTCACACGTATTGCTGCGGTCCTTTGGCTCCGAGTCGGCGGCCAGCAGGGATGCATACCGCGACGTACTGCTGGCTCTCGGATTACCATGGAGACGACATACTACTCAGATATTTTCCAACTTTAACCGGCGCAAGCCTGGGCCCTCTAAAGGTACTGGGTACAGAAAAGAGGGCTCATGAAGACCTCTCACAAGACAATTTACGTCAGCATCCGAAGAAGATGGTCTAAAATGGCAAGCTGCATAAGTCAAATGATTTCGCCGAGCATGTGTACGTACCTCAATTGTAACACGCTTTCAATTGCTTTGAAGTTGAGTCTCGAGCACATCTGAATTTGAATTCCGTGAAATCGAGTAGGGAGCAGACCTGAGCAGACGTAACTTTCGTCGACGTCCAAGTCAAGATACGAAGTCCCAACGACTTTCAAGCTCAAGTTCCAACACTTGGCGCCACGTCTTCAGACATGATGCATGACAGTTGAGACGTTATGGCTCTTTTACATAAGAGTCCGCCACCATGCCGCGTCGTCCTAGCAGCTATAGAGAGTGAGATAGATACATAGAGGGATGATGATGGTACGAGTTAGAAGAGGAGCGCCGTTGGCGGGCCGGTCGCCGCTCGATTTCCAACAGGTATCGGACTTCAAAGCCACTAGTTTTATGCCTAGAGATATCTCTGAGTGGACTTAATAAGATGATACACGTCCATATTTGAGAGAGCTAAAAGCGCTCTCGAAAAACTGACAAATACCTATAAATACAGAATAAATGCATATGGGAGAAGAACGAGTGTATCCGTTAATGTTGTTTGCATGTAACACCAAGAACATGGAACTCTTTCGATTCATCGCAACCTGCCTTGTCAAGACAGAAGGATTACAGTAATATATGTCTAAGTGAAAGTGTCTGACCATTATGATTATCTGTCGACAGGGTTGCACACGGATTTTCCATAAACGTTGTAGCTCGAATATAGGACATGTATCGGTACAAGCACCCGGCAAGATTCCAGACCATATGGAGATACCTGCCCAGTTTAATAGCGATAGAATCAAGCAGAAGAACTTCCCAGGAACAGTAAGCACGCAGCCAAAGATTGAATGAGAGTTTTTGGTGACATAAAGCTGCCGATTAATTGAGCACTTGACTCTGGTCGTGTCCGTAGTCGCGGAAATTTCAGCGATTGGTTCAATATAATAAGGATGACGGAGGGTATTGAAAAAAATGTCGGTACACTAGTTCCTACAACATCTGCGATGAAATAGCAGAGATTGTGGTTTGATTGTAAGCATCAGCGTCTGATAGCAGTGCAATTTGAGAAAGCCGGGGGACTGTAGTACAGACGCCGGCACGCTTCTGTCGAGGAGCACCGTCAGGTAATAAACCCTCCTTCCTTCCTTACTCGCTATTCAGTGCCTCGTGCCGGTCTGTGAAGGAATCACAGCAATATTCGAGTGCAGTGACCGACTAGGAAGATTCGGAATATTTTGGTACCATTTTCCTTTGTCTCATAGCTCCAGAGAAGAAATCCCATTGCTAAACGCGAGAAAACACGTAGAGACGCGTCGAGGGAGAGAGATAATTCTCACCACGGCGTCAAAGTTCGGCAGCGACCTGCCGGACCGAGAACCCAACGCAACAGCCGTGAGAAAATACTTCAGAAAGTTGATTAGCCACTTCCAACGGTTATAACCCGTTCATTGTTGCGTTTTTCGGCTTTCAAGGTTTATCATGTTTTCACCACCTCCATCTTCTTCTTTTGTTTCTGCTATCCAAACATATATGCCGGCCTACTGCGGGTCTCTTTTCAACTGCCTCCAAAGGCTAAACCCGACCAGCGACGTCCCACTGCTTCGCAGCAGCAGAGACTCGGATACTTCGCTTTTCCACAAGGGCCGACTGCCCACGCTACCAACTTATTCGCACCTGTGCCTGCTCCAGTGGTCGCAGAAGAGCAAACGCCACATGATGAGCAGAGCACTATTGACTACCTTGATGGGCTGAAACGGCAGGCTGAATTGCGTAGAGCTGCAGAGAGGGCCGAGGCGCTTCGAGGGGAGGAGAACTGGGTGCGGAACGGTGGTTTACTCCGGGATGCTGATGGAAACAGGGACTACGCCAGGACGAACGCGATTCGGGAGGAGCTGAAACTGCGGGATCTTGAGGAAAGCCTGGTCAACCGCTGGAACGCTTATGAGAAGGCATGGCAGGATATGGTGTCGTCCAGTGGCCCTCTTCGGTTTTCGGACATACCGTGGCCGGTCACTGTCGTGTCTTCTTCCCCGTTGGCAAAGGATCTAAGTCCTATACCACTGAAGCTAGATGAATTCACGATCCCCAAGATTGAGGACCTCTTTCTGGGCGATTTGAGGGTGAGAGGTTGCACTGTGACTAGGAAGGAGCGAATCAGGAATTCTTTATTGCGGTGGCATCCCGATAAAATGACCGCGATCTTGTCGAGGGTCGTACAAGAGGATGTTGGTGATGTTGAGAACGGCATTGGCATTGTTGTTCGGTGCTTGCATCACCTCAATTCAAAAGACGCGTCATGATTGCAGTAAGTTTTATTAATACCTGTTAGTTATTAGCAAGCCTAACTGTTGTCCACAATCAGATGCTCAGCTTTTCGATTTACTGTCAGTGTTGTTGCTGTGTCTGCTATCATGAAGGTTTGTAAATAGTTGTTCACTGACAGTATATCTACTGGATCATTGATGAAGTTAAACAATTTTCGATGCGATGTTCCATGCGGAGCAGGACCCGACGTGAGATCCAACCTCTGAATCACCGCCCATGCCGCTCGTACCGCCCGTGTACCTGTTCATCAACTGTGATCAGGTGTTACATCTTAATCGTGCACCAGCATGCCAGCATCTAAGCGCTTATCCTCATAATCCCCTTTTTTTCCTCGTCCCCAGTCTATTGACTGTCTGTCTAGTCTCAATTCTCACGGGGCTCTGCTAGAGTCGACCTGAACACAACATACTCTCCTTTTGACTAGTATTCCTCTGAGTTTTATGGTCCAAAGACAGGTCTGCGCGTAAGCGCCAGGAATCATAAACAAGACTTCTCTCCCAGTTGCGCCGGGAGCGCACCTCAATAAACTTATTCTTAGCCATGCACACATTCTCAGTCGCAAAGTCACGCCCCTCGACCGTTGACCCCGCCCGCATCAGGTTGCATGATGGACCAGACCTACTTGACGTGAGTTCTCACTATCATCGGAACTTCCTTTTT
Source organism: Armillaria luteobubalina (assembly GCA_030435615.1). Lineage (NCBI taxonomy): Eukaryota > Fungi > Basidiomycota > Agaricomycetes > Agaricales > Physalacriaceae > Armillaria > Armillaria luteobubalina. The sequence continues at coordinate 173,077 of JAUEPU010000038.1, forward strand.
TCCTTCAACTTAAGCTTCAAATTCTCTCACAGCCTTTCTCTCTTTAATACAAGCTTTGCACTGACATTTGTTCATGGCGGCAGGCTTGAGCATCGAACACCGTAAGTGCCGCTAATACACATCGATAATCTTGTTCATCTCACTGCAGGCACGGACGACACTGTAGGGGAGGTTCAGGATTCTGTCATCCACACGTTCGACGCCCTGGAAATTTTGGGCGCTGTGGGTTTTTTCCTCGTCGCATCAACAGCCTTACTATCTCGCCGTGTTCAACGCCATATCACCTGGTTCAGTTTCTGTGTGTCTTGGATAGTGTCCTGCATTTCATACACTCTCCTTGTTATTGCTGGACAAGCATTAAAAACACAACCAACATTTGGTCTTTGTGTCACTCAAGCGGCTCTGATTTATGCGGCTCCTCCTTTGTGAGTGAAAATTTCCTTACTGGTGTATATGCACTGAAACTGTTGCAGGACGGGTTGTACAACTTTCTCATTGGCCTTCTATGTGAGCGATATATCCTTGACAATAGAGCGGATCAGACTGATGGGAATGACTTTTCCCAGATGCACACCCACATGAGGTCCTCTCCTGACGGTTCGCCTGCACAAGGGGATGCCCTCAGTATGAAATTGGTGGTACATTGTTCTTTACCTGATGGAACTAGACCATATTCACGGCTCGAAGCTTTTACTAGGTCCTTACCTGGTCTGGTTTGGGATTTTGGTTGGAATTTTGGTTGTGCGTTCCAGGCTTTTGCACTGTGACTATTCTTCTCACTTTCCTCATAGTCTGGTACCCAACAACCTCAATTGGTTCGCAAGGCATTGAACGGAACCTATTGCGATCTCAAATCGCATATACCGTATGATCATCATGTTCCGGGTCTCTCGGTCGATGTCCTTAAGTTCGGTATAGATCCAAAGTTTCGTCACTGGTCGTTTTTATATCCACCATGGGAGTTATTACCATTTCAGGTATGTTATCGGACCTTTTCCAGAGATGATTGTCAAACTGAGTGACGATCGAGTGTTCGTGGTCGTTCAGTTATACCGTAATCGTAGAAGACTGGGATCTAGCACGCAATACGTGGCGTCCGCCGTCCGAGTGGTAACATTCAGTTTAGTCGGATTACTGGCTTTGATGTAAGAAAGCTTGTCTTCTCACTGATCAAATGACTAAGCCCAAGGAACCATAGCGTCAGTGCAATTTATGTTTTCACCAATAGACAGGGCTCAACATTTGACATCGTGCTGGCGTTGGGTAAGTTGACTGGGACGTACAAACCATTATTGGTGTTGAAGCTTGCACTAGTACCCAACTTTGGTGTAGTCATTTTCGGTAGCCAAGCGGTGGGTCTGTTGTATGGTGATGCAATTGAACGAACTAAACGACTGGCAGGATATCGTGCGCGTCTGGATGACGCCGCTTAAGATCGGAAATTCCCACCTTGAATTCAAGAGCAGCGAGACGGCTCAGGATCTGATACCGCATAGAGAGCGTCCGGGGCTGAGAAATCTGGTACTACCGTCCGGGGCTGGCTGTACGTCAGTGCTGGAAAGGCCAACTGAGAAGAACCACCAACCTGTTCGCGATGTGTAGACTCATCAGTTAACTATTTGTACTTGTATCATTCTGACAATGAATTGGTCGCAATCGAAAAGGAAATCTTGTTTCGTCTGGTCACTACGAGTCTGGCATGGACGAGTCTGGTGATTTCTACGGCTATAAATTCCCTTCAGAATCCCTCGAAAACAACTTGGACCCACAATATTCAGCTCAGCGACGATGCACAGTCAGAGGATGCGGGCAGATGCTCGATGCAACTTCCCCAAACAAGATGTGTGAGTCATGTAGGGGCAAGGTATGTCCCGCTACAGCTGACAATGGCAAACTCGTCTAACGCCTAGGTCAACAGCATAGAAGATATGCGTCGACAAAGCGCGCCAGGAGGAAGCTCGAGAAGGCAGCAATATCCGGGCAGACCATCATTCCTATTGAGCAAATTCCGGGATCGACTGCTTGGATGCCAGGGAATCCAACCGTAAATGAGGAAGACAATCAGGTATGTCGGCTTTCTGTACACTGAATGTTACTCTTATTCTCTGTAGCCCGACAGCCAGAGCATTGAGCCCATGGACCCACCGCCACAGACGTTCACTGCGGCGTTCGCCTCTGAAGCCCTTTCACAGCCCGGCACATCTAGCTCGTGGGATGCCAGTACCATCGACCCTCGCTTGTTCAGGTCTCAGTCGAACAGTTCCAGCTCTGAACTGGCTGGTGCCTTGACACTTCCTTCACCTACAAAGACCAGCACTCACTACAAGCCTCCAACCAACGAATACAGCGAAGGCGAATCCTTGGAGCCGAGGACTTCATATTATCGTGATCCACCGCCGGAGCCGCCCCCTAAGAAGCGCAAGCGGCGCGCGCCTTCTGTAGTACTACCGGAAGTCCCAACAATGAATGAGGACGGAACCCCTTCTCTTCCCCCTAGGTTTTGTTCTGTGAAGGGATGCAAAACAATCATTGCCGGTATGCACATTCGAAGACTTGCTATTTTAGTTGTTAAAAGTCAACTTAGGTTCTTATGCATACAAGATGTGTGAACCATGTCGCAATCGTTATCGTTCCTACGGCATCACCAAGCGCGCTAAATGGAAGGCTGAACGCGCAGCCTTCGAACAAGAGCTGGAAACGCTGAGAGAGGTGGAAGATGAAAGACGCAAGAATGCAGGATTGGCTGTAAGCTCGCTTTATTTACAATTCTACCACAGGGCTTATGCTTCTGTAGCCTTTGAGTGAATCTCCGGAAGATCTCCAGGCATGGGAAATGTCAATCATCGACGAAAAAGTAACTGTACCCCAGGACATCACCGGTCTCTTGACGGCATACTCGTCTCTTTCTCCTGCGACTTTAATAAGGGCAACAGGGAGTCAGCAACCCATCGGATCACCCTTAGTCTCAACTTCCTCTGTTGCTACTGACCAGCCTGCGGCAGCTGCAGTGAACCATTTCTTCCCACCTGTACCTGTCCTCCCTCCCCGAATGTGTACTGTCTCTCATTGTCACAAGATTCTTCCTGGGCATTATATGTTCAAACGCTGTGAGCAACACCGGCTTCAAAATAGGCATCACAGCAAACTCAAGAGAGTCAGGGAAAAGGTGGTGAAATCTGCCGGACCTCCGGAGGGTTCGATTGGCGAGACATTTGAGCAAGGCAGGGATGATAGTATGGACCCAGAGGACGAAAAGTTTGAAGATATTGGCCCAGAGTCAGAAACGGACGTTTCAACTATTCCATTTATTCCAGACAAAGAGGTCCGTGAATTCGTGATAAACGTTCGTTGCATGTCTAACATCTCTATTTCATTCAATCTAGGGGAGGAGGTCTTATAGCTGCACCGCCAAAGACTGTCACAATCTTATTGGCCCTGGTGTTCGGTGGCGTATGTGCGATCCCTGCAGGGTGCAAAGGAAGGCCCTGCAAGCGCGGCACCGAGCGGAAGTTGAACAGGAACTCAGGAATGCAGAGAAAGCCTGGCGGCTTCAAGCGCAGACTGACGCAACCGCTTCCACTTCGCCCTCCGTGGATACCCCAGTCGCTGGAACGAGCGGCATTGCCGCGGACATGGCTAAATTATCCAGTACCGGAGATGTATCGATTGATAGCGGGGAGAACGCAAATCAGCTGATTGCAAAAGCTGACCAAAGTCCTATGGGCTGTTTAACACCAAATGTAGAAGAACCTCGCAATTTTTTTCTTAATGGCGTTGAACCAAATCCTGAACTTTCTGCCCCGTATGCAGTTGAAGACGTCGTAAACGAGGCGAACTCAGTCTTAGCAGCACCTACCACACCAGTCATTGACCACAATACGGACAGACAGGCTTCCAACGGATCACCGAAACAGGTAAACTAATCTCGTTTTTTGCATTGGATTCACTCACCAAGGAATCTTCAAAATTTAGACCGCCGACAAGGAAGTAACCCAATTTACGCCTGCTGTCAATGAACCTATACCTTCTGCGACGAATGACGACGTCTTGCATGCACGTAAGAAGCGGAAAAAGAAAGCAGACGGGGCTTCCGCGTCACCTATACCCTCATCCACTCCCGTCCCCGCACCGAAAGCGTCAACGTCCACTTCGTCCCACCATCATCCTGAAGCTTCCCACCCTATTGCTTACCCGTACCCCCCTCCGATGCATGCCCAGTATCCCTACCCGTATTATATACCACCCTATCCTTATGGTCTGCCACCACCCGCACCTACTGGGTCAGGAGAGTATCCCGTGTACGCAAATGCTCAGCCATACATGCATCCTTACCCGTATCCATATCCACCACCATACCCAATACCTCCTTCTCAATACCCATACCCATCTCGTTATTATCCTCCTTATGGCGCAGGTCATTACCCGTCGTACCCTCGTCCGGTTGCGGGGTCTTCATCAGTCTCAGCACCAGCACCCCCAGGGCCCTTCATTCCAACTCCCGCTCAAACAGTTCAGCTGTCAACTTCGCAGCCCTCAAGCTCGACGAAGACGTCGAGTGCTAAGCCATTGTCACCTCCAACAAAGCCTGATGCCCTCTCAAACTCGCCGACCTCCTCAAATTCCACACAGCCGACATTGTCTACCGCTCAGTCCGGAGCTTTGCCGACAACCGTACCACCTCGCCCACCTCATCCGCACCACAATGTGTTTCGACCATCACCTTACACATCAATGTCCACCGAACCGCCTCTTATCACAGATCCAGCCGTTCAGGCATCGACTTCTCAAAATAGGTCATTCAATTATTACAACCCAGACGTAAGTCTTCATACCTCTCTGAGGATCGGTGTAATGACCATTTTTGTTGTAACCAGGCCAAGGTTCGGAAAAGAAAGCCTGTGGATGGCGAATTACATATACTTATCCAGGTTCCTCGAGGCGCCCCAGCTCCGTCACCTACGACTCTCACTCACCGGTTCATAAAGGAGCCGGCCACAAAGGAACTCTCTATGAAACCCTTGGAACTTCAGACATCATCTGCCGCGCCTGTCATTGAGAATGTCCCGTCCAACTTCAGGCCGGCACCTGCGGACAACGAAACGACACCGCTTTCCGCCGTGAGTGCATCCTTTATTAGTGTATCCACCATGACTATTGACAATTTGAGTAGCGTGCGTGTGCGAACAACAAATCATGTAATCGCACAATACCAGGAAACGTTCAAGGAACTCTGTGCGAGAAATGCAAGATAAGAATCAAGAAGCATCAAGCCAAAGCCAAACAGAAATATAAATTGGAGCCTCGGAAAGCTATCGTTGCTACCTCTATTGGCGGATCAATGAAGAACTAGAGTAGGACTTATAATAAAAAATCATGACAAGGAGATTTAGGATACCATCACGCACGATGTAGGATCTTTTTATATTTTCATCTATATATTATATAAACTATATACATGACTCGTATGCTTTATGGTTGCGCAGTCCTCTTCCAACGAAGGTTACTATTTGCTCGCGGCACTATCTTTCACAGCGTTATGTTTGTTACGCGTCTAAAGCACTGCGAACATCCGTGCAATGATGGCATCTATGCAACGCACAGTTATCCCTATCAGTAAACTGCTCGCAATTCCAGGCTTGGTTCACCTATAATGTTTGACCCAAATCTTTGTACGAAGCCCACACATTGGGAAGAATTTCTGTCACAATAGCAATAAAATACTACTCGGAAGCATCGCAGGAGCAAAATGTAATGATGACAGACGAACAAATTTGAAGTTCTTGGTTTATGATAGAGTCATCTACTATCAACATTCCTTGTGACTGATTGGACCGATGATTTACCGAAGCTCAGTTCCTTGCCCAGATGCGTCGCGCTGCGAATCCACGGAAGAAAGGAGGCACTGCTCGGTGAGAGTCATATGAGATATTGATAATTACATGCCGTAAATGACTTCGAATCGATAAGACATTAAGCCATATCGATGTTGATACTGACTAATACAGAAATTGCTTGAGAGGCCGCGGTAAGAATGGACTTCTATTCACTTCGAACGGAATTGTCAGGCGTGAGGGATGGCGTAGAGTCTCTGCGATAGGGTATCTTGGGAGACTTCACAAGTCGACTTGTCCATAAGATCCAGGTACGAAAGATATCCTATGCATGCGACGTCAATCTCCTCTGAACATCTGATAACAGGCCAACAAACCTTTTGCATCCCGAAGATAAGCACCCCGAATACAGGTACTACGGTGTGAATTAGGATAAAAAACCATTGAAAGGAGTAAATGCAGTCATACACCATGCCATGATAATATCCACAAAAGGTCCCGGAGATATGTCAAATATGTATATAACACCTTCGCTGATAAAATACCGTCAGGTGTGGTGGACATATATGGAGCAAGAGAACACACGCAAATGCTACAAGGGTGAGAAAGCTGAATATCATGACGCGAATGACCACTTGTAACGTAGGTCTTGATATTGTACTTCTCGAATCGTTATGGTAGAGGTTCCGGCAAAGAGACAATCCGAGAGACGCTGAAAGAATGTCAATGAGCACACCTTGAGACACCTGCATACATGTGGAGCAAACCTTGCACTGGCAGCATCGAGGAAGTGATGATAACTACAAAAAGGGAGGACATTTTAGCCCTAGACATTGTTTTAAAGCTGTCATCGTATGTGGCGGTTAAGTCACTCACGGAATTGCACTGGTAATGATACAATATGACGATTTACTGAGTCGATTAACGAGTGGCGAATGTGCTAGACCGAACTGAGGAGATGATGTGAAGAAGCTTAACAGACGTAAACCGCCGTAACGCACCAAAAGGAATCCGAGAAACATGAAGAGCCAGATGATATACGGTGCCACGAGGAGCTACGCAGTTGTTTACGAAGCATACATCCGGAAAGCTTTCGAGACTTACAGTGATGACAGTCTTATAATTGGCCTCTAAAGGGGGCCTCGAAATCCCAAAATGAACATTATACCAGCTCTAGAGAAGCTTGTCTGAGTGAAGGATCAAGTCAAGAATTCCGAAGAACATGCATGGACCAGGAGCGAAAGTGTAGTGAGTGCGGTGCTATATCAAACAGAAATTAGGAAGTACAGTATGTCGCACGAGATTTACCCACAGAGTTGGTACAGAGTATATCAGTGCCGCTTGAGTGATACAAAGATTCCGATTTGGGACATGACTCGGATCGCTTCCGCCGACAAAAAACAGCAAAGAGTACGAGAAGCAGGAAAGTATCCACGAGACGCAGAAGGTGTACCAAGTTGAGCATCTTTTGACGAGAGGAGAGAAGACGACCGTTAGAAAAATAAGCAACATTCCGATAGCGCCTGATAGCTGAAGGCCTATGAACGTGTAGAAAAGGGTTTGCATGTTTTGTTATAGAATGGCGACACGTCAGTTTGTCCAGGAAACGCGAACTAAGAGCATCCAAAGAGAGCCTTGCTAGTCTACAATCAGATAACACCTGAGCATGGAGAAGGTCCGAGCGGTGACATACGCAAGTTTTGATTTCAGAAAGCCTTAGAGAGGGGTTTCAATTGTTAGAAAAGCAGCAGGAAGAGAAGGAGATTGAAAGAGCCTTACAAGTTGTTAGGCTGACAAGCAAGCGCAATTATCAACACTGCCACTCGGGTAGAGCCGAGAACGATTTAAGCCTAAAAACGCTAGGACCAATTCGAAATGCAGCCGACTAATGCGGGGTCTGGTGAATATAACTGGTTCCCATTGAATAACGAGCGCTTAATTATAAGCCTCATGAAACAGGCAGGGTACCTAATTGTAGGTTATCAAATACAGTTTCCTACCACCATTGAACTTAGTATTGCCCCGAGCCGAGTCAACGCACCCTCGATGTTCAATACCTTTTGGTTGAGAAAAGATGCGACGAGGACGTTTAGGCTTCATCGATTATACATTCTGTTCCACTGCCGAACTTTCGAAGTGATACCGTGACCTCAATGATCGCATAATTTAACTCAAAGGCTTCGGTTTTGCTTCGGTTAACTCTCATTTTGGTTTCTCCTTGTTATGCGGCAACTTGTGCATCCCATTGTTCGCGTTCCTTTATTCTGAGGATCAGGGTGAATCAAATAAGAAGATGGTAGGATATACCTAACATTACTTCAGAATGAATGCAACTTTGATGCAACTGGAAGGATTTAAATCAATGCCGAGATATGCCGAGGCGCCGCTTGTGGGAACTGCCGAAGGGCAGATTCTCTCACACCCAATAACTCGAACTACAACTCTTCTACCAGGATTGTATCATAGAGGAGAAGATACCGCCATCATGACCGCTCTTATCCAGAGACCCCTACGAGGCTCCCGAATCTCTTCATTCTACCCTGTGAAAACCATTCCAACCCTCGCTTCACTTGACAGCGCTTTCCAACTGCAGGAATACATTTCGCTTTTGATTCGTCTGGACGTACATGACGTGGACTCCATCGTTGCCGTACCTGGAAAAGCTGGCAGTAAGGAACACAGCGAGGAAGAAGCCAAGACTGAGGATAAGGATGGAGACAAGGAACGGAAAGGCGAGGTTGTAGTAGACCAAGCATGTTGGATTTACGAACAGTTACGGTGCGAGATTCATTGCTTGACGTCTCTACGTTTCCCTTACTCTACGCAGCCGACTGGCACAAGATTTGACCCACCCTCTAATAACAACGCTGCAGCAAGAATGTACGCGTTTGACGTGTCCTGAGATGAAGGCCGGAGAATGGCTGTACCTCTGTGTTGCTCATGGTACGGATGGTGCTATGGAGGTCCGTCTTTCTATATTTTCTTTACTTCTTTCTCTCACTGTTACTAGCAATGCTGTGCCATTGATTACATTCTCCACACCTTGGACAGTGCAACTGCACTTTTAAATTCACCACGAGCGTTCCCTTCACGGTAAGCCACCACATCTACCCTCTGTCATGTACTTCAATTGCCATCCAGTCTGCACATCGATAAAACCTCCCATCGACACTTTTCTTCCCTCGCGCGTCGGCTAGGTCGCATTTTCTCACACGCATACTTTCATCATCGGGAGGCATTTGAACAAGCAGAAGCTGAATCTTCGTTATACGCTCGCTTCCTTGCCCTCACGACTAAGTTTGAACTTGTGCCCGCCGAATTTCAGGTGATACCACCTCGAATATCAGACGCGGATGCTGAGGTTCAACCCCCGCGTCTCATGGCTGCGGGTGTAGATCGTAATTTGGAGGCAGAGGCGATACATCGGGACGACGTAGAGGAAGATTGGACCACTGCAGAAGGCAGGCCAAAGAGCAAGAGTCCGCCGGGTCTGAGGAACGAAAGTCCTCGGAAGTTTGGGCGAAATAGGACAGACACAATGATCCACAGTGAGGCGGCCAGCGTGGCAGAGGAACTGGCGAAGGAAGAAGAAGCTATAATCCCTGCGGTTGAAAGACTTCGGAGCCTATCTCCAGAAACCATCTCCGTGGAAGAACATCCACCTGTCGAAACACCTAAAGAGGAGTCAACTTCCCCCGTCACGGCCCCTCCGATTGAAATCGGACCCGAACTGCCTGCAGTAGAAGCCGTTCCTCTACCGGCTCCCGACGCTTTCGAAGCGGAGGCGCTTTTGGAACCCGAACATACACCAGTACCCCCTGAATCCATGGAAGCTTTGTCGACTGACCCCGAGTCAACTCCAGAACAGGTAGAACTCTCTCAGTTGGAGTCGCCTGTTACCTCTGAAGCCTCCGTGGAGGCTGAAAAATCATCTACAGACGAAGCGATCCTACCTCCCATCGCTCAAGTAGCCTTGTCCGCCGAAATTCTACATGCGGGGCCCACTGAAGAGTCACCATCACAGCCTGATCCTGAGGAGACAGTAGATGGTTCCGATATTGTTGACGAGCCCCTCGAGACGAAAACTGAATCGGCAGTCGTCGAAACATTGTCAGACCCTCTTGACGCCCCTCCTGACGCCCCTCCTGAACCCAGTATGGATTTGGACACCTCCACAGTGCATGAAGTTCCTATCGTTGCGTCTGAGCCCACTCCATCTCGTAAGTTTGTTTAAAATGACTGTGGCTTTTGATTAAATTATCCTGTTTTAGCCGATTCGAACACGTCAGAGCCAAGTTCTAGTTCTAGTACTGAGCAGACTATTCCGGAGTCTGCTGAGGTAGAGCACACAGTTTCAAGTGAGGGTGTAGGATCATGATTTTTTGTTTCGTCTTTTTTTCCCCCAACCTTATGATGCTGATCACCGGTTTCGTGGTGTACAACCAAACTGAGGTTAGAAACCAAGTTCGACCTTTAAATGGTGGTACAGCTCGCCCTCAAACAACTCTACGGCGATGCCTTGAACTCGGTTGCACCATGGCAAAATCCTATTTCCATAACGGATGTGTTAGATCAAAATTCGGTACAAATTTGAGGATCACGTACGTACCCGTGACGCGTACGAAGGACCATCAGGTCACGATCTCTATGATGTGTTGAACAGGAGATCTATGACCGTCGGCTTTGAGATTCCACCATGTCGTCCAGTGAGGGCCTGTTGCCGTGCGTGTATCGCAGCTCCAGCCCACGGTGAAGACGGAGTGGACGCATTGCGCACATCACAGTTCGCTTCATGCTAGCCTTCCCCTTTGGGCATGCTCTGGGTTTGCGACTCGTTTCCTGTCATGATCAACGAAAACAAATACCTAAGAGATGAACGATCTCGAGGGCAAAATCAATGTGCTTGATACGATGCATATGCTCAGTGGGCCATCGTGGTGGTCTTAATCTTTTCATTCTTCTTATTCTCCATTTTATTGTCTATCCCCACGGAACAGGTTGACACGCAGCGAACGCAAAGTATACGAAAAGCATGACGCCTCGTGTTCGGAACATGAGGATCTCTGAACGAAACGATCATTTCGACAGTCCTTTACCTGTATCGGCAGTCCAGTCTCCACAGTCGCAGCTCTGGAAACAGGCTTGGCAGATGGCAGAAAATAGTGAAGAAACAAAATTCGGCTAGACGTGTAATCTAGTCCCAGGTCAGTCGGTCTCAGTGTAATTCTTCTCGACCGAATTGGGAGTTCTGAAAGCTTCCTCGGTACCTATGCTATGCGCTGCTGCTGATTGGTCTAACCTCGGGATACATCTACGGGAAATCGAGATCTGCGAATCGTCTCTTAACTATCTGGCCTGAGTCAGTCCGTCATAGTAAGGTGTGTCCGATGGTTTAGTAAACACCCACCTCTATTAGTTGACCACGGTAAATCGATGACAGAGCTGGCAGTAACGATACCTACTCATAGGCTCCTTGTCCTGTCTGGCTCTATATGGCCTTCTCGTTGGGCATTAATCTATGGCTTTTTTGGACTGTGAACTCGATGAAATCGTCACTTGACACTAATGAAAATGATGCCACAGGAAAGCTTTACTTATCGGATATCGACTTGCCCAGATTCTGCCGCCGTATCGGACTCACTGTCGATGGCTTCTACAGCAATGCGCGTACTCACGAACAGCCGCTCCCGAAGGTCGACTCAGAACCATGCAAAATTAGATGAGTTGATAAGTTAGTCTTGAAAGTCTTCTTTTTTGTTCGCCACAACCCACCAGCTACGACTCGGCCCACACGATGCGATCCTTACTGGGCCGAGCTTTCACTTGCGATCTCTCGCAGAGAACCTCCCCGTCGAGAACCGTTGGAGTTCTTGTTAATTTTCGGACACGAATGCTCCGGGGCATTTGCTCTCTTGCGGAAGATTGCAACGCGCCAAGAAGACAGAGTGCCCAGAGAACGGTCAGTATCGCTTTCCGAGGTGAGCTGCATATCACGTTGCTACTTGATGTCGATGCTTTTTGGTGGGCCCTAATCTTTCCAAGTATATAATCCAATGGACATGCTAATGCACCGTATGATTACGAAAAGATGGTGAGTAACACCTTGGCCGTTGTCCGACAACGTTAAGTCATATTTTGCTCTGCTCTTCATTTAACTCGAGACGCTTATTTCTAGTTGGTGACTCAGCACGGCCGTCAATTTCCTAAGAGCTCGGATATTGTTTCGCCATCACAACATAATTAAACGCCCATAAACTTTGCCTCGAAGCCGTCATCCATTTCTCGGGCGTCCATCATTCACACAGGAGACTCCATGCTTCTTTAGTTTTCCCAATCCGCTGTCGTCGGGGCATTTTGCATTGAGGTAAATCAACGTCCTGATTGCCGCTCCCGCTCTGTGTTCTTTCAGACCGCCCGAGTGGTTCGCACTGTGAAGTGGGACCCAGTTGGCATGCTTACCGGTAAATTTCTCTGCTAATTTGGTAAGTTGACACTCCGCAGTGAAGATCAATGAAGAGTCTGCCTCGAATTTATCCGAGTACCTTTTTTCAGATTTCAAGCTACCAAGCACTAATGACCTTTTGAGTGCAGAAGAAAATGGCTTGTACCTTCCATACTTGTCGATCAGACTCAGGATGAACGATTTTCTGATCTATGCTCGATATTATCCATGCAGCGGAGCTGATTCCCCTTTCCTTCCGTGCGCAACGCGAGAATACCACGAATTTTAGGTGAGACATCAACTGCGGCACTTGCCTCCAGCCGTCTCGGTTGTCTCCGAAATATAACTTAATGATAGAATTCGGACTCTTCCGAAGTGCGCCAGCACCTTGTTCCTCCACACTGACATCCTTGAATGAAGGAAATTACTTCGGATTTCCTCCAACAGGTTCTGAGGACAATGTTATACTCTTAACAGCGTGTAGCATTCATTCCTCAAATCAAAATGTCTGCGGGTTACGTTTGGTCTCGCTCGTCCATAGCTGTTTGATATGTTCAAAAGCGATTCTTCTCTCTATACTTAGTACCACATATTGACAGATTTGCCGCATATGATTATCATGATCGATCGCCATCGCGATTCCTTCACAGTGCCAGATGGAAGAAATCCTACATAACCACTTGTCCGCACACTCTCGAAAAGTAGGCTCTCCTAAAAAGAATACTACCATGCAGTGATCTGGTTGAATTAAGATTTATTTGAAGTAGACCGCATGGCCAAGCATACCTAGTCCAAAGATACCGGATCCAACCTCCCGTCAGCGTCAGTAGTATACACGAGGTTCTCACCGTAACTACACGTCCAACATGGGGTGCAACGGACGAGATCCAGGTGTATCGAGGCTTGGGCGTTCTATCGATGTGCGTACCTTCAATCATTAAAGGATGTCTACGGAATTTCAAACGCAAATCCTAGGCTGTTGTCTTCTGCTGTCCTGTCTACCACAGTATGATGTCTCGTCAGGAACCCCTCAAGTGTCAAAGTTTTGCTCGTAGAAATTTGCTAAAAGGTTGTATATAGACGCAGGAGCTTCAAACGATATTCCTCCCATAGGCCGCGACCCTTTCACAAACCCCTGTGTATAAAAACCTAAATATTGATGGTGCACATTTCCTCATATTCCGCTTCCAATATTCATATGATATCCCTCAATTGGAGGGTGCTTCCATCACTACATCCCTGTCGCGTATATTCGAATCTTTGGAAACAGACAAATTGTCGCAACCCTAAATCCCGTGCTGGCCCATGGGGTCTGGCCTTCAACGTTCAACCGGCACCATCTGTCCTGAATCTTCTGCTTCTCCGGCTGCGTTTACTGAGGGAAGGGGGATCTACGTGCTCACGTGAAGAAGCACTCCCAATGTGCTCGCGCTCGGATCTTCAGACAATTTCCTAGACAGGAATGTGTATTTTCGACTACGTGCTCTGCTGCTCTCATTTTCTGCGACTTGTCGGTCTCTCCACAAGGCTTATCAATCAGATCTGCCCTTATCTGTCCCTTTAGCTTTGAGATTGTAACTTGGCATTCACGGATATTTTGCACAGTCTTCGTAGAATCGATTGGCGCTCGGATCTAGACCAAGTCGCTAAGCGCAGATCTTGTTGCGAGTCTTCTCTTCGTGGGCCGGGATTTTGTTTGGGATACCGCCGTGACGCATCTTCCACCACCTTCGACTTCACCACAAAACACCGGTGGTTGTCGTTCATTGGGCCCAGAAATGGAGTAGTACCTTACGACCTCAGTATCTATACCTACTTCGTGACAATCCTGTCATGCATATGCACTTCTAGTCGATCTAGCCGGCACCAGCGGTACGTCTTGAGGAGCGAATCTGATGCAGGGTCTATTGACGCCGCGGCTCTCACTCTCGAAGGTCGGCTATTGAGCACTGTAATGTTCCAGTGCCGTCGATCTGCGACTGTCCACGAGGCGGACATTCGGCTAACACGAGGTCTTTCCATGATAAACGAGGCTATTCGAATTGCTGATAACGGTGGAGGAGATTGTCTATTTACTGGTCTTGCCCTCCGCGGACGACCAGGAGAATCAAGAGTTCCTGACAGGTTCCAAGTGTCAACGGCAATTCTTCATGACCTTTTGGACACTTCGTGTCCGCTGGATGTCTATCAATGATTCTTTAATTTTGATAACCACGTTTATCTGTAGTAGCATAGGACAGCTGAAACATAACAGCCTTCTACCAGTGAAGGTAACCAGAGACGTGACCGCGGGTGTATCCTCCGCAAGAAGCATTCTTTGAAATTAGAAGCCTCTCACCTGTTCTTTCTAAGTATTCGTCTAATCCTAGATGCTACTGTAGAATGGTGGGTTGTCAAGTCAACAAGCATCTCATTATTCCGCGGGTCAATATCGTGGAATTGCTGATATTGAGTATCTGTCTTTTGGCCTTGCGCGAGTTTTATCTTCAAATGTTTCTATGCGATAATCGGGAAGGTATCCTACGTATGGTGCGTAAGTGGCAAAATTTTTCAACGGTTGACTGGTCTAGTGGTTATGATTTCTGTCTTACACACAGAAGGTCACAGGTTCGATCCCTGTGTCAGCCATGTTTTTATCTCTTTTTGGTAGAGAGATACACAGAAGACCCCACATCTCATGACATGATGAATACAACATACATAGAATCTCAGGTAGCCAGGAACGAAGTTCATCAATCCCGAAGCAATGGAAGTAGCGATGTTAGGCGCTCACAGCTCGGGTACATGCCGGAGACCTCGAGGACAGGAATGTACGTATGCCGGTGGTCGCAGATCGAGTCGTGGCGGAGCGCAAGGGACCGGCTGTCGGTGTGTGCCTGCGCTTCGTCGCGCACAGGCGCCGCGTCTGAGTGTGTGACCCAGGACCCATGAGACGAAAATATCAACGAACCTTGGCGCGGGGCTACGGTATCCAAAACGGTAACGCATACCCAGGGATATGAAATTGTCAAGAAGTGTTTGTCCGGGTTGCGTAACCAATTTAAATTATCCGCATCCAGATGTAGCTAAATCGGTGCCAAATCTGATGTGAAGGCCAAATGGATCTGAGGGAAAAAACATTCATAAGGAGGGGCCCGACGAATCGAAATTTCTACCCTAGACTTGACTTTTGGCCCTCCAACACACCCGCCGCCCAGCATCCACTGTCATTACCACCAAGTCTAATCTCCATGGATATTATCCGTCCCGACTCTCCCATCCAGGGCTTCCCGACAGTGCCCTCTGCGTCGCCCAACCCCCTTGTCCGCCCGTCGCCCGACTGGGTACGCGCCCTAGCCATGCAAACTCCCGACCAGGCAGATCCCGACGCGCCTGACGACGTCCTGGGCAGCGAGGCTGAAGCTGATCTCGTCTCGCTTGTCCATCACCTTTCTTTCCCATCGCACTGGGATGATGCTACTGCATATTCTCCCACACTCTCAAGTCGTATTTCAACCGACTCGCTGCTTACCGTTGCTCACTCCCCTTCCTCCGCCGGCAGCAGCTCGCATACACTCGTTAAAACACGCTCCCTCGCGTCGCTGTGCCTGTCTCCCAGCGGTAAACGAGAAGCCGTGTACATCGTTGAGGATGACGATGAAGATGATGATGGAATGGATACAGTGGAAGATTTTACACGAGGATGGGCATACAGCTGCGAGGAAGAGATGCTGCCGTCACGGTTTTCAATGGACGAAGACGACTACATCCCGTCACCACAGCCAACCTCGCCTATCTCAACGCGATTTAGCGTCAGGCCAATATGGCCCACACGGTCTCGTGCCGTCTCATTTTCCACACATCCACCACCACCACCTCCTCCAATGCCACCATCACTACCACCATCACCTTCGTCGAAGAAAAGTAAACGCAAAACAACACTCAGTGTCCTCAGCAATATCCATCTCGGCATGTTTTCCTTCTAGACTGTATATTTTATTGCATCCGGATCTTTTATTGGGCATAGTTTCTTGCTTATTCACTGGACCTGCGCACACTCCTTCTCTTCGCTTTGTTGAACATGCACACTCATTTGTATAACCACGCTCTTTGCTTCATCTCTCTCACCTTACGCATACATTGACTTGTTACTGTACCGCATTCTGTTCCGTATGTATTGATATGTATTTTAGTCGTGACATTAGACTCGCAAAAAGATTTTATAAGCTTCTTCATCGTGAATAGTGTGAATCGTTCACAGCATACTTTCCGTCTTTTCCCCGTTCCCTTCCTGCTATGATCGGTATCTCTTACGGGATTGATGCATCATGTGTGATGGTACCTTCTCTTTCAATACGGGATGTAACACGGCCAGTATACTTGACGCCCAAACGTACACCTGGCAACCCTCATCCAGCGGATCTGACCACAGCCCGTTCAATTGCATTCTGCCAGCATCCTCCTAGAAGGACTGTGTACGTTCAATTTAATGGTCCTTTGCCCATTGACGAATCTCCACACCCAAATCCGGTTTAGACAAAAAAATAAGTACGTAGCAGATGCTAGGGCCATCTCTGATCTATTTCGCATGTGTCGTCAACTGTACACAACCGCTCAATCTTTCTGCCTGGACCATAGCTTCCGCCGCACTTCGGCATGCCAGTTCTTCAGGATTCTGTCTCCACTTCTGTTCGTACTTCAACTTTCCTCTTTGGTAAAACTTGGAAAGTGGACTCTGATGCTCAAGATGATACCCGAGAGATCGTGCCTAACAGTGTCTGGCTGCTACATCTAACTCTGTGCTGGTATTTCATAGGCTGGTGTTCTGGACTGCGCCGGCTTCCTTGTGGCGCAATCGATATGAAGCATCTTGAATTTCACCGGGCCATTTCATAAACTTCCTCAATTCCGCCCCCCGCCCTTATCCCGTCGTCCTACCTTGTCGTTATCGACGCCAGCAAGCTGAATACCGAAACTTGATGTGCAAAGTCCATTGCTAACTCTGGGACTTGGTCTACGAACTAGATATCCCCCCGACTTCAGAACACCGGTTTTTGATGCTGCATTATTGCGTAACCACCACGGTCTGTCGACCGAGTTCCTACCTCCCGGTGCTCGCAGAGGATTCGCAGGCACACCACTGTGGCCTGTGAATCATTGATGACCTTCGCTGACACTTGTAGATGTCGGTTTTCCGAAGCCAAAGCCCGATGATGGATGATAAGCGATGGCAAAAGCCGCATTCACTATCGTCCCTCTGCCTCCATGTCTTCACCGAAGAAGTGTTGGCCTACTACCGCGGAATGATAACTCTGAAGACCGACATTTGCTGTGCTTGCTGTGCATACGTTCTACAGATGTGCCTTTCCGCGCATCGTACAGGACTGCGTGTCTTGGTGAGTCCTGGCTAGACCTGTGGCGAAAAACCTCCGACCTCTCATTGACATTTCGGGGATGTTCGGGATTCAATGAAACGGCGTTTTCTGTCGTAGCTGCGTCGCTTGTTTGGATTCCTCGAGCCGGAGGCAATATGTATGCGATAGGATTTTAATGCCACAATTGTCATACGGTCCTTCGGTCCTTCTTTGTTTTAAAGTTGAACATAGCTTTTATTGTTTTCATTTGTTCTCACACACATCCGACTTCGTTCTTCAAGCCCAGTCCCTGAGGATCGTATCGCTGATTAACCATGGCCTCTCCTTCCTGCTCTGCACAGCGGCCGCGCAAGAAACGCATCACCAGGTACTAACCTGTGAAATTTTTTAATCTCTTGCAGTCACCGGCGGCTCATTGGCAAACTCTAAAGTTGAAACCTTTCCTGCTCGCTTTCACCGTATGTTCTTTGCGGCGTTGTCACGCGCGGAAACATCGGCTAGCTTCTTTCAGAACACGGATGGATAGACCATTACACTTCTATCAACGGACCTCGGCTGGGTGGAAATCGAATCGACACGGAATGATGATCCGATGACTGTTCAGCATCATACGCGACTTTGTTATGGCCCTCCATCTATCTTGCGGCGTTCATGACATACTGAACTAAAGATATCTTTTATATCCTTCGTCATCGAGCCTGAAATGCGGTCGGAACTGCATCCCGATCATCCCGGGTATTTTGGGTATTTTTTGTCCTGGCATGTTCTACTCGCGCATCCGAAGGTTAAGATATAAGTAGAGCACAGTTGACGCTTCGCGTCCGAACGTCACGATGCTCATCGAAGCACCGTTGAGTCGGCACGCGACGTCTTTTAATTGCGACAAGAAGTGCCAAGACTGGGGACTTAATTTTCCCCGCTACTGATGTTGACGGGAAGTGCTCCATGGCTAAGTCAGAATTGTAACATCTTAACATCTCCGAGTCTTTTTTGGCTTCTCCTGGTGATATCGTAAATAGCACTCTCAAATTTTCTGTCCTCGTCCCGAGTCCAATATGTTAGCATGGATTTAAGCATGGGGCTTAGGTGAAGCACATGGACATCCCCCCAGACCGGTTCCGAGCATGTAAACTGTTCTTCCGATTGACACTCTCACAAAGGTTCTCACTAGGGAAGCCGTCTAGACTGACAGAACCAGCCGCAACCAAGTAGAATGCCGTAGCTTTCTACCTTCTTCAACCGCTGAATTCCTGGAACTGCTCGTCGGCCTTGGACAAGACTGCGTCGCATGTGCTATTTTGAGTGCCGCATGTACCGAATCCTCTTCGATCCTCTGTGATCGTAGGTGACATTCTCCATTTATTCGAAGGACTGATCTCATGACGTCGTTTGGAGGTGAGGCGAAGTAGTTGTTCATCATTCGGTACCGTGCTTACAGTTCGGAACGACTTTTTGGGTCGTCCATCTTTGTCTCTTTAATGCCTTTGACGCAGGTTAGTGCTATGCTTTATTAACCGATATGATTACATCTTTGGTATATTCAGAAACTTAATCATCCTCCTCTATACTTGTCCAAGACCAGGTTAGATATAGATAGAAAAATGAAAGATGAGTTGCTGAGTTGTTGTCTTGTAGAATACCAGTAACCTTAAAAATGATCAAAATGCTCGGATGCGAAGACGTCTAACACCTTGCAGGTATCCATAACACAGCATGCCCCAAGGACATGCAACCTCGAACTTGATAGAACAGCGACATCATTGCCGCAGACCGAAGGTAGTGTGTGGATTGAAGCCTCACATCGACGATAGCTCGCCCATGGTGGCGTGTTTTCTCCAGTGAGACTACAGGGACATATACAGCGCTTTTGAATCACTGTAAACATTGTGTACTGATTGTACAGATGACCTTGAAGCACATACCTAAACCGGTATCACGATAGACATTCACATCAAGTTCAAACTTTAAACCAAATTCGTTCAAAAGATGGATTGAATCATCCAGAGCGCTACCGTAAGTAGCTCGATGTTGCGGCATCAGCGGGCCTGGGAGGTAAATTGAGAACGCGGGGCAAGAAGGGAGCTGGGGGGTAACGTTACTCAGTGATGGCAATTTACCACCTCGTTGCTGGCGGGAGCAGTCAATTTTGAAAGTCGGGTGCGGCCGCTTTGCAAATAATGCAAATAGAACTGGAGGAGCTGAATTATTATTATTAAAAATCATGATGGAAGATACGAATTTTTACTCCGTCATCGATCAAAGCGGTACGGAATCCCGCTGAAACAGAGAGGCGGGCAGACAATTGATGCAGAAAGAAGGGTACTCACGGTTTTCAATTGAGGACGCCTACTATTGAAGAGGCCGTAACGAATGGTCAAAAATACCGATGACACTGGAGGGGCCCAGCTGACTAGACTTGTCGGATATTACTTGAGAAGTATCGCAAAGTCGCCTATTCCTTTCGTTTTTTCGTGGAAGCAAAGATAGACCCCGACCGAAGTTTTTAAAAAGATTACTGCCAAGACGTCGAGGCTTGCGTTCTGAGAGAACCGCATGCTTAATTATTGCGCGAAGGACTTATTTTCGAGAGTGAAGCTTGACTGGCAGAAGATGAATCTGCTCAAGAGCGGCTGTACATCCCTGAGGAACCCCGATTACAAAGGAAGACAGATTTCGTATGTCGGATAATCAACTTGAAGGGTATGAGAAGGATGACAAC
Source organism: Armillaria luteobubalina (assembly GCA_030435615.1). Taxonomy (NCBI): domain Eukaryota; kingdom Fungi; phylum Basidiomycota; class Agaricomycetes; order Agaricales; family Physalacriaceae; genus Armillaria; species Armillaria luteobubalina. The sequence continues at coordinate 193,423 of JAUEPU010000038.1, forward strand.
CCATCTTAGATAACATGAATTTCTCGGTCTCCTGGCACAAGGAAGTAGCCCATATTGGTGAACATCTTTTGAGTTGCAGTTGACGCGGATAAAAAGAGGTAGAAGCGGTGACGCGCCCTAGCAACGAAATCATAGGAGTGCCAGTGGTCAAAATATGAACTGTCTGACGTCATAACCCGCCAACCTTTTTTAGCCGGTCCGACCTCCGAGACACTTTGCCTCTCTCTAGCACCCTGTCGGCCTCTTGATAGTAAATAGTACTGCATTTTTCTTTGGTATTGCTTGCTTGAGATACTCGCCCCTCAAGCTACGCCGCCAATACACTGCACCTTCGCGCCACAACGAAATTAAACGGAATACAATTTATGTAAATTCAAAAGCTGAAGGCGGGCTTCATCAGTGTTCTGTATACTACTTATGCTTGCACTTTCAGAATAAAGCAATATACTTCCAATTTTGGTTAGGCGATGTTTGAAGATCGAGCTCCTCTACGGCCCCAGCTGTCGAACCCCAGTTCACACCTTGCCAGTCTTCTAAAAACATCTTTGAAACACACTGATATCAGTACTCTAGGGGAAGATAGCGAAGGATAGCGCATGGATGGTAACCACATGTCAGGCTACATCTGGGGTTCGATGACAGCTGGGCAGTAGGCACATCGTGTGTGTTGACTCCGAAACATCAGAAAAGAGACATTGATGGATAGTTCCTGACAATCAGGAACCAAAGGCAACAGAGCGTCACGACGGGTTAGATAACTGGCACTCATCCCAGTAAGTTCGAAAAAACTACCCCCATGAATCTGACGAGAGTGCCTAAGGAGTTGCCCATTGCCCAGGTTGCTTTTTTGGTACGTATGTAACAGGTTCAATGTCAACTGATGTCAGTGCGACCGAGGGCCGACGCATTTGCGCAGACGGTGCCTCATGACCGTGAGTGACAGCACCGGCGGTGCTATTGCCTTGTGCCATCTGGTGGCAGAGAAATTTGCTTCGACCGTTGATAGCATCGTAACGTCATATTCTTTGTATTGATGACGCATCGAGCTACCTTCGTTCAATACCCGCATCGGAGGGTCCAATTCGTATTTAACTGGCTCTTGTAACGTCCATGCCATCATGATATGTCCTAATATGTCCGCGGCGCCAGCGAGAGGCACTATGGTTGCGACACAACATAATCAACAAGAGAGTTGATGTCATTGATCAGGACTACTATTCTGTCAGAGCCATATGGCGGCGATAACAAAGAATTGAGTCTCATGGTGTGGGTCAGTAGTGTTGCATTAGGCTCGCACGTATGATGTGGGCTTGAAGAGAGAGCTTACGTTCCCATCGTAAAGAAAGAACTATCCGCTTTTGCGACGGTCATCCGACCGGCTTCAGTCGTCCATATATGAGATACAGACATGTGCATCCGCTCTTGTGCGATCTGAAAATCCGCTCTAAATCTTACTTTGACGGAACTCCGTGTTCAGTCGACACTTTGTTCGTACCGTTTGAATTTGAGGCACGTCCCAATGTTGGTATCGCCATTTTGAAACATATAAGACGGTGCTCCTCTTCGGGGCTGAGGTCTGCCCCCTCATTGTCCAACAAATCTTTGGTAGAACTTAGAAGTGATCACTTGTTACAAAGATATGGTTACCAGTTCGCTTTCCCTGTATACCGAAGGTTGACCTGAGATTTCTGTTCCTCGCCGTAGGTGGACGAGTATCAGAACACAAGGAACGGAGATACAGAGAACATACCTCTCGATACTGATGCCGGTCAAGTCGCACGATTCGAATATCTCCTTCAGTGCGAAGGTCTACGGAGCCCGTCGAAATGATTCCCGACCTTGACAAAAGGCGCCCAACTCGGCGCTAGCAATATTCAGAGCCTAGACGTCTGTATAGTCCAGGACCAAAATATAGAAACAGAAGCATAAGCCGACCAGAAACCGATCATAGGACAGCCAGCCAGTCCAGTGGCGATCCTGTCACCTTGAGAAGTTGGTGGTATCATTATTGTGAACAATGGTCCGTACGCCTGGAGAACAGTCTTTCTCGCTGGAACACCAGAACATACCATACAGGGAACATCCAGATCGTCTCCCCACTCGCCAGGAATTTGATCGATCGTACCAGTCAGACGATGTGCTTGCACTTTCGTGAAGATGGTAGCTTTTAGGTTATCAGGGTACAGAGAAGCAAATGCCGTTGGCAGAATCCAGGAGATGACGAAGTCTGCCAAGGTTTTGTGAGCATCGCAGTTTCGTGAAATTATTTAGACATATCTAGCAGGAACCAGAAGAATGGGCAACGAAACTGAAGGAACACATAGTCAGCGCCGACAAGAGTCTGTTTACACTGGTCAAGATACAGGGAAAATCTACAGCAAAAGCTATCGGGGTTCTCGGCTGTTGCAAACTGATTTGGCAGCGCCTAACAGAATTGTAGCTGTTATTCAACGGGTTTACCCGGTCCAAGTCGCTGCTACCCAGGAATGAGTGTGAATCCTATCCAGAAGTCGAGATGAGAACATCAGCCCCAGTAAGGAAACAGTAGAGCTGATTGTTTCTCATGTATATGTCGCCGTCAAGAGCATGTGCTGTGAACATCAAGAAGTTGGATACAGCGAACTCTTTGGAGTGACATTCTGACGACCATCAAAGACCTTGAGAAGTCGGGCAGAACTTTTCGACTAACTTTCTTCACGCAACGGTGACTGATCCCCAAAACAACCGGAGTACGAACGTAAGTCTCTGCAGGAGCCGCAGATGAACCGACCTTAGGGCAGAGACGAGAACACATGATATCGCAAACGTGATTCTTGCTCAAGCAATGTCATCTAGTCAAATCGTAATTCTTCTCGTAACACCGTTGTCGATAGCGGAAGATGAGGGTTTTAGACCTGCTAGAACCTGGCATATAATACAATGGAAATTCACAAAGAGTGGCGAGGCCCTACGTACCGACAAGGGAACATCAGCGAACCTTGCCTTTCAATTGTCAATAGATGCTTGACTGATCGTTACAATTGGCCTTGCTAAGTGACATTCATACTGCACGAAGCTTTCAGTTGAAAGCGAGACGAAGGCTGAAAAACTCACCGTAATTATCATCAAGTACAACCCTTGCCCTAATTTCGCCTCTCTCAAGTCTAATCCAAGTATTCACGCCATCTTTAGGATCCGTTGACGTAAATACCAGATTGCGAACGCCAAAGCCCCACCAATATTCTCCGTAACCACCATATCTGCAGCATTATCAGTTTCCAAAAACATTGATCAGGCATACAGCATACCCGGAGTGCTTGTCGAAGCAAAATATAACATTCTTAGCCGTCTCCCGAGAGCACCATTCGTTTCCGTGATCTACGATGTACCATTAAGTCGATGGCGTCAGAGTAACAATCCGATTGTCTCTTACCATGACCAGAAATCACAGCATGAAGATTTTTGACATATCGGTTCAAGGCATTCCAGAATGGTTCATCTTTGCCAGCGTCTGAATCCTGGGTGGTAGCTTGTGTGCTACCTTGCCCCAGAGTGTCCTCTGTATGGAGAGCATTGGGACCGGAGAAAATGTCGAAGATAGAAGAGCTTGCCATTGAGTCCTGGGTTTGAAGTATGGTTCAATGTTGACTGAAGTGACTGCACAACACGCCTAAACTTGAAGGCGTGAGCGGAAATAATTGGAGTTCGAGAAGACTGACGGCGGAATATGGACAAATGCCAATGCTCCTCGACTCTCTGCAGGCCCCCACTCATCTTCCATCAAGGCAGTTTCGCTCTCAATCCATTCTGCAACGGAGGAATCGACCCAATCGGGCACTGCTGTTGAACTTTTACCGGGGGAAAATCCACCTGTTTACCTCAGCAGGGATTCCTAAGTAGTACCTCATCAATTACCTCGAGAGTCGAAGAACCATAGAATCAGGACGGGATGTTGTCCTGTCGAATGCAGAAAATGAGATTTTAATAGTTATTTAACATATGTACAATCTCACCTTCTCCGTTCGCATACACCTCAGATTGAAGTAAGGCGAGTATTCTTTTGAGTCAGGCATCCTCGACTTACCGGGACCCAATAGTTTCCTGGCCCACCCTCTCCTCCCACTCCGGGTGGCGCGAGACGAGTGTAACTAAAAGAGCTAACTTGCCGCTCACGAATGATCTCCTCAAGATGGGTAATGTTGACTTGGTTATCATGGTTCTGTTGAACTCCATGATCAGTACCTGCATGCACAAATGAGGATATGGCAACTAACGCCCTGCGAAGAAGCAAAGGGAACGCGAAATTCGTTAAAGGGAGCAACAATGCGGTCTACAAGTGTCGTGGAATTCTCTCTGAACGTGTCTGGGGTTTTTGGTATCATCATATCAAAATGTTAGAGAAGAAAACCGACTTTCACCCGTAATTAAATCGCCGTTGATTACACTAGTCAAGGTATCTCTTTTGAACTGCTGATTGGGCGATGGCAATACTCACGCAAAATCAGGCTTTTCCTCTGGCAGGACTTTCCTCATGAGCCGTGTGCTGTTAGAGTCCTGTTCAGGGCCCCAGACGGTTTCAGGTCCCTCTCCAAAGTGCAGATCAGAGAAGACAGTAATCTTGAAGGTTCCATCCGGGCGAAAGGTGATGCGTGGCTTGTCGGGGTATGGGTTCAGGTTACCGCTCGTCCGAACATTGCCTAGCGAGGTTTGGTCGTGTTTCACCGCTGCTAGAATCAGATATTAGAGACAGCGAATGGCCCGGATAAGGGATCTTTCAACCAGTAGGAGCAGCGTATACAAGCCGTTCCAGTGAAAGAATTGTGACCGTGAACACAACCATAAAGTAGGTAGAGCAGGAAATTGAATAGCTGGACATCATGGGCGAAAGATAGGAAAGAGTAGGCGGATCGCCACTCGTGACAAAGGTATCCCCTCACTGCTGATTGTACTGAAGTCTGCAACAAGAGTCATGTCCCGGCATGATCACTAACAGTATGTGAAAATGGCACCGCACGATGAACTGTAATTAGCGCAAGAAGGCGAAGGTATTGAGGGGCGAACGCTGGCACGATGGTACGAGGTAAGCACGTCCGGCATATTCCGATTGCTGCTGCGGATATGCGGACCGGTGGCGGTGCATTTTTTCTGTTGTACACTCTCATCATGGGTCGTCTAACCAGCTGAATGATCTCGAAGAGTCCATTTGTCGTCGTCTTTGTCATCCTCCGAATGAACATCTTCATAGCCTTCGTTCTTACTCTCACGGACTCTGACAGCCACAGCATCTCTGCTCCTTGACAATCTAGTAACGAACGTAAGTACTCTATGTCACTCTTCATTTTCAATGGTATCTACAGATCTATCCTCTATTAGCTCTCTCGAAAAGTGGAAAATACACGCTTCCTCTTTTTTTCGACGGACTCACAGCTTAACAGCTCCATTGTGGGTCTATTCTCCTCCCCGACTAGCCGACATTCTATCGATCATGAAATTACGAAAAAATAATCCTCGCAGAAATACCGCACCAGCTCCATCCCAGATATCCCAACCATCGTCACCTCAGAAGGCACCGAAGGATTTAATATTACCCTCATACGAGACTTCCCCTATGCCGTCGCGGCGGTCGAGTGTTGTGTCCACGGGTGATCTTCCGTCCAAAGCAGAGCTCATGAAAGGAATGATGCGCAATCCCTACGTAAACCGACACTCGATGACCGCCAGAACTTTACAACAAAACGAAACCACAAAATTACCGCTTTCTAATATTTCAGGGAAGCCTCCTTACACAAGATCCTTATCCCTCGGCGCGACCATTATTGCACACCCTAAGCCCCTAGACACGTCGCGCTTGAGGGAATCTCTTAAATGTGCTGTGGTCAGCGTCCCATCGGAGGCAAAATTGCCACGGTCCAAGGCGCCGGGGGGTATGCGGAAACCCTCGTCGGTAATTGCTCCCAAAAAGGCTCGCATCCCCCAAGAGCCTCCTCGTGGCCTCGGAGCAAATGGCTCGAAATTTGTAGAAGCAATATGCGACTAAGTCTGTGGCTGAACGTTTACTAGGGTAGGCCCGTCGGCATTCTTATCCAGATATTCTCATGCTCATGCAGGTGATGATCCAATACAGCTCTCTACGAGATCAGTCTGTCAGAGCAACGGGGAACGTAAGTCATTACATACTTAGTGACATGCACCGTCCGAGTAAACCAATTAGAACGAGCAGTTTGGCATTCGAATTGTTTTTCTTTATGCAACGGGCGAACGGATTGGGATTTTCGCCTTCCTTTGCCGGTTCGTCGTAGCCTTGTTCACGTCCACCAATGTCTATCTCTCATCAAGCCACGGATCGTACTATGTCTTCACGTATTCTGTTGACGTCCACCCGACACGAACTTGCGTTCGACCTATCTCCACCGCCGTTCTCCAGCTGAGTACGCAGGGAACTTTGTAGGTTTCTCGTCAACCATTCGTCAGTGATCAACATACTGAGGCGACTTCTATAGTTCGAGGCAATTGCAGGCGGGGCAGGGCAGGCAGATGGTGTTGGAGACAATAACAACACGATAGATATAGGGATCATCAGGCATGGTTGAAGATGTCATATAATATGCCGTCTACCGACCTGGATATTATCTTTTCACAGGTCTTACCACGAGTTTCCTATATGAATAGTCGGTCACCAAGGATCAGGTCGAGACTGCACAGAGACATGCCATGTAAACGATGAATCGAAAGCTCAATTCCTTTACTCATTATCCCCGGTTGTTACTTTCGGTCCCGTTGATTTCTATGTACTTATTTAATGTCGTACGGTCTTGTTGGTAACCCTACAGAAATTCTTCGGCCAACCGGCCCGAACTGTGTTTTTGTCTGAACGCCGTGAACGGTCAAGTTATACTTATCCCTCAACCAGATGGACACCTGCCTTTGAGTATCTCCCTCGTTGCTATCACCGCACTTCACACCGGTTCGGTATCGCCAATACAAGCGGTTATCGGCATGTGAACCGATAGCGTGAAGAAGAATCTTCTATCTCTCTTGCTTCTGAACGTGAATGGCGCCGTTCCTTAGTCATTGGAAAGCATGGTGGGGCAGATTATATTTCTCTTTAATTATTGACTTATGTGCTAACTTGCTGCAGTCGTGCAAAACAAGAGGAACGCAAGAAGCGTATCGAAGACTTGGACCCCGCTTATCGTGAACCTTTGAGCAATAAAGATACCGAGATACTCAGTCGACCGATAGCGGATTTAGTTGCAAGTGTGCAGAGTGGAGCATGCGATGCAGTGCGTTCACTCTCGTTCTTGTCGATCGTGTACTGAAAGATAAGACTGTGCTTAGTCCGACATATTGTTGGCGTACAGCAAGCAAGCACTGAAAGCCCATGCTATGACCAACTGCCTCTCCGAGGTAATGATTGCTTCGGCGGAAGCTTGGGCGAAGGAGTGCAACAAGAAAGGGCCATTAGCTGGAGTTCCAGTCAGCCTGAAAGACGTGAGCGTCTCATAAGATTCAACTGCTGAAACTTGAACCACTGCGTCTCAAGACGGCAGGCATTAAAGGATGGGATTCCACTATCGGATACTCTGCTTGGGTTGGGCACCCCGCTCAAGAAGATGCTCCACTCGTTCGGCTTCTCCGAGAAGCAGGTGCCGTTCCGTTCGTCAAGACCACCATACCCATCACCCTACTCTCATTCGAATCATCGTCGGACTTATTCGGTCGCACGACTAACCCACATAACCCTGCTTATACTCCTGGAGGATCGTCTGGCGGCGAGGCAGCTCTACTAGCCTTTGGCGGGTCACGGATAGGCAAGAACGGTGTCATCGTGTTCCCCATCGACGACTGATCTAACTTTCAGGACTCGGAACGGATGTTGCAGGTTCTGTGCGTACACCTTCCCACTATTCTGGTGTATACACCATTCGATCATCCACTACTCGATTCCCCAAGTTGGGAGGAGTCACAAGCATGCCCGGTCAAGAGGGCGTAGCGGCAGTGTGGTCTCCTATGGCCCGTACTCTTGCAGACCTCGAAACCTTTTGGAAAGCTGTCGTTAGCCAGAAGCCTTGGGATTACGACCATACCGTGAGTGCTGACACCGATGACACGTTCTCTTGATGAAAGAACGTTTTAGTGCTTGAACCTCCCATGGCGAGACATGAATGTCAGCAAGAAGAGCTTGAGATGGGGTGTGATGTGGGACGATGGTTAGTCGCACATTACTCCGTTTCATTCTTATCACGGTTTTAACGTTAGACGTTATCAAGGTGTTGTTCAACCTTCACCCGCATGCAAGCGGGCATTGTACTCTGTTGTGGAGACGCTCCAGAACCACGGACATGAAGTATTTACGATGTGGGTATAGCCGCATTTTCTTCCTTCTGGAGCTTATACGATAGCTTTAAGTCCCGCTCCAAGCCCATACGAAGGACTGAAGATTGCCTTTCAGCTTCTCCTTGCTGATGGAGGTTTGCTCTGATGTTCATTAACTGAACGAACTTTTACACATATCTTAGGCAAAACGGTAATGCAGCCATTTCAGCTGAGCGAAACCAATGACCCAGGTGTTAGCCAAGCTAGAATCATGTTTTCTCTCCCTCGCTGGATGCGGTGGTTGTACGTGTGGTATCTCCGTTACCTACGGGGTGACGAGATATACGCGGGGCTAGTGGAGGGATGCTACGAGAAAAGTATTACGGAGTACTGGCCCTTAGTTGTTCGACGGGAGGCCTACCGCCGACGATGGTTCGATATGTGGAACGAGCATAATTTGGATTTCCTGTTAACCGTTCCAAACGCACTCCCAGCTGTACCTCACGGAGGCATGAAAGAAGGGTTCAAATCCTGCGGGTATACATTTTTATTCAACCTTGTAGGTGTTGTTCGATCCCCTCTAGAATTTTACGCGCCTAATTGACCAACGCAGTTGGATTACACGGCGGGTGTCCTTCCGGTAACTCACGTCAACGAGAAACTGGATGCGCTGAAAGGATTTAAGCCACGAAACGCTGTTGAAGCAGGTGCTTATAAGGACTATGACTCTGTCAAGATGAATGGGTTGCCCGTCGGTGTTCAAATAGTGGGAAAAAGGTTGGAGGAAGAGAAAGTCATGGAGGGGATGAAGCTGATTGAGAGGCTCTTGAAGGAAGATGGTAAAGCCTACGAGTTGCTTAACGTGTAAAGTATCCCATTTGGTGAGTGTACGTGAGGTTTCCGTACAGACGGGGATTCATATTAACATGTCTACGTTTCAGGTTGACTGTTCTGGAAATGCTGAAGGCGCCGTGTCGTGTAATGATGAGATGAGATAGGAGAGAACAGTCTACAATTTGTAGAGACTCTTTTTTCTGGTCCGCACACTCCCGTTATCTGTCGCGTTAATTCATTCGTCATCCGCTTGTAACCTCCCAGGCTGCAATAGTCTCACATTAATTAACCAAGGAGAAGTAATCAGTTTGCACTTAACGGTCTGTCGATACTCGCTCGTATACTTAACTTCGTTTAGGGTTACTATCTGGAGCCTGCATGTGGTCGTATACTGATGGATCACTATGTTTGTCAAAAAAGTCCCTTCCCTTATCTCTTTGGCGAGTCGGGCCGTGAACAAAGCTTCTGGCGTAGCTTCCATTGCCCTTTATCATCTAGGTGCGCTCTCACTCAGAGCTATGGCAACATTCATATCAATTGGGGTGCGTTCTGCATCTTTTACTTCGGACTCGAGTCTATGTTCGACCATTTCCCGAATGCTGGCGTACGTTAGCATGTCATTGACAGCCGCCAAGCAAATGCGGCGAATTCATCGTCTGTGCTTCATAAAGAACTCTTCGGTGTGTACGCAGTTGCCTGGAGTTTGATATCGTTCCTCGATATTACCGCAGTATTTATGGTGCCCCTATACCCCACGTCTCTTTCGCAGCGGAGCCCCGCAAAGGTCGATGTTCCATTTCTTTACGACATGACCCGAACAAATTAACAGTAATGACAGTCCTCTGGCACCCCTTCTACGACACCAACGTGTTGATCTCGCGCGTTGGCAAGACTGGGAGGCTTGGCGTTAGTGGCTTCTTGAAGAATCTATGTTATGTATGCTTGGCGCCCAGCTTCGCGATAATTCATCGTGCTGTACTGATGTGAGTACTCTGTTGTTACCGTTCCAGTCTAAGATACTATAGTGACGGCGGAGTTCCGTCCCTGCTCTATCGGAAGAATATGTCGAACATGTCAGGCTTCTTAGCGCCTTGATACAAATACCACCGCAAATCTTCGTGATACTCAGGAAGTGTCCCCATTCATGTCGCGGCCAGGAAATAATGTATACGGCACATCTTTGTAGACACGATGCCGCGTTGATAAAGCGAAGCATGACCGTTGCGGATCCCGGCTGTTCTGGACTCTGGACATTGAGCGGTGATTGATCAGAGGGCCTGCATCTTTGCCACATAAAATTAAAGATTCTTCATGGACCACTTCCCCGCATTCAGGTCGATCTCCCTTCCCCACAACTGGCGGGATACACTGTGCACCGGTTGCGGGATCGGTCAGCAGACATGGCGATGACATTGACAATGCACGATCACGATGCTTTGCAAATCGGGAAGGCACCGGAAAGCAATGACAAACACTTTCTTGCCGAGCATGAATTCAATCAGCCCATCCAGTACGTCAACACCTTAACCTCCCTTTTATACCTACCAACACATTTACCCAGCTTTCGCTCACTCTTGGGCGCATACCACACTTTTCCTTTCTCTTGGCCGATTTCTGGTCTCGATTCATCTGTCATCCGTCGGCAGACTTCCCCGCGTTTCGATACCCAGGATCCGACAACGGCCCTTCGAGAGTCTGACATGACTTACGATGCCGGACACGGTCGACCCGACATTCATCACTCTTTCCCTGCGACGACCATGGCCCCTGAAGAAACGCTCGAGTGGAATTGGGACGTAGAACATGCAGACCGGCGAAAAGAGAAACAGGCGGATGCTGCTCTCCACGGTGCATTACCATTCCTCGTAGACAGATCCGTTCTCAAAGACGTCGTCCGGGAAAAGTTCGCGACAAGCCCCGCTCGAATCACGTTTCTAAGCGCAGGTATGTCGCCGTGTCTCATTATGGTTAACAAGTCGCTTATCTTTACGTTTAGGAACTTTCCACAAGGTTCGTCTCTCACAAACTTTATCTCGCCCAGTCTCACATTTACCCATAGGCTTATCTCGTTACCCTCGTCGATGGTAGGCAAATCGTTGCCCGGGTAGCCCGTAGGTTCATGCCCCGACTCAAGACCGAGTCGGAAGTGGCGACAATGCAGTACCTGTGGCAACACACTAATATTCCGGTGCCGTTGGTTTATCACTATGACTCTAATCCGTATAACCGGCTCGGCGGAGAGTACATTCTGATGTCCAAGGTATGCATTTTACCCACCCATAACTTCGTATCCCACACCAAACTTCCAGGCACCGGGAACACCCCTTGCGGAAGTTTACCATTCCCTGGGCTATAATGATCTCGTCAAACTTCTTAGGAATATCGCGAAGATGGTGTTACCGCTGTTCGCTCACCGCTTTTCCCATTTAGGCTCGCTCTATTTCGGCCCGAGCCCTTCTTCAACTCCAGCTTTTTCGAATGTGGCGACGCCGAAGGCGGTACAAACCTTTTACTCCGCCTTTCCGTTTTCACCAACACTAGCAATGTCCAATATCGCGTCCCCCACTATCGCCACCCCCAAATCCCATGCCAAGAAAGAGTACCACGTCGGTCCTATCATTTCATGGCCATTCTTCGGATCCCATCGAGGGGACTTGATCCATCCTGACGAAATTAATCGTGGTCCTTGGACGACAAGCCAATCCTATTTCGAGTCTTGCGCAGAGAGGGAAGTAAATGGCGTCATACGTGAAAACGAAGGCAAATCAGCGCCACACAGACTCCATCTTGACCCCGACGAGATAATGTCGTCGCGCCACCATCAGCTACAGGCCCTCCCGGGAGACCAGAGTGACGACAGTGATGAATGGGATCTGGAGGAGAGTGAGGCAGAATGGGATGGGCCTGGTGATGCGATGTATCGTGATTATCGGAGGATGCAGCGAAGTACATTCTTGATCGCCCATCTTGAACAACGGATCGAGCGCGTTCGGACAGAGACCAATAGGTGGCTGAAACTGATGGAGAAGCTGGCCGCTAAAAAGAAGAAGGAAAGGTCTTCTCCGGAGGCGGAGATGTTTGGACTTGACTGTCATGATCTGAGTTTGGAGAACGTATTTGTGGACACTGAAGACCCCACAAAGATTGTAAGTGCCTTGTCAATCTCTTATCCTTTTCTCTCTCAATGACATATCTCTTAGGCGTGTATCATTGACTGGGAGTCAACTACGACTCGCCCGCTCTGGGCTTGCGCGCATCTTCCGGCTTTTCTTCAAGCCAGTCCTTTCACAGCCAAACTTTTTCGCGACATCGTCGTGGAAATAGCCTCCAACAGCAAGGATCAAAACGCACCTCTCGCGAAGGACTGGCTGTACTATGAAGCCGCTGGCGCGCGTTTGCGCATGGCTCACCGTTTCATCGAATGGGATGGCTGGGAAGAAGGCCTGGTTGACAGCATTTTAGGTCCTGAAGAGTCTGAAGGGGATTGGCTCAATGACCCTGTAGTTATTCCCGAGCCTGAGTCCCATAGCGCTGGCGCTGCAGGGAGGAGAAAACCTTCGTCGAAGTTACCGCTACCTTTAGAGAAGGAGCTGGAGAAAGAACAGATGCTTAATACGACGGGGGATATATGCGGCGGCCGAGGTGGTGAGCTCGGAAGGAGACTCGAGGCTTGGCTCACGGTGACACAGCAGTCACAAACGGACAGGTTTTTGTGGGAGCAACAGGAGGAAGAGCACCAACATCATGATGAGTTACCGGTCAAAATGGGCACGTTGGTGATCTGATTGGGACTCATGCAGCGCGATTAATAATGGTAGTGCTTTGGATTCATTCACTTTCATCTATTGCAAGCTTTGTATAATGAATGTAGTACCTATTGTCGAGAGTGCTGTACATACTAGAATTAGTTATCAATTACGATGTGTCATGAGAAAACCCTAACCCCGAGACCGAGTTGACGGGTAAAGCGTGTGTAGTCTACGGTCCTCTCCTTTGTTTTATTTAATTGTAACATCTCGCCCCTTCCTTCGAGGTTCTTCCAACTATCGGATGGCGCCTAGGAGTACGGAGTAATACCAGGACGGAGGGCAATCGGGTAGACGCGGCGTGAAAAGTCTGCAGTGGAACCCCGCGTATTAGGGAACTCGGAAGTATCACCGTATATCGCGCATTTCTATCATTTCTATGGCGTTCTCTGTCACTATTGTTAGCATTCTCGCAGCACGGAGTCGGCTATAGTTAGCGCTGTGTACCTGAGTATCCACCGTTGTTTCCAGGGTCTATCTGGATAGGCCCTGCGGGTCCAAGTCTCGTAGGAGAGTCAACAAAAGTGGATATCATAGGGTATTCCGCCACTGTCGTACTCAGTGGAGTACGAACAAGCTTTGGATCCCTGATATTTAGCATGAGTCGTGAGAGCATCGTACTTGAAATTCTGGGGACAGGGTTTTATCAGCCATTAGTTACAGAATCATCAATAGCGGCACGTACACGTTCGTAAATGTCGTGACTACCCCTCGGATGCGGGCCTATACAAGAAACGGGGTGAGGAACATGTAGATTGAGCTGTAAACGGAAACATACGTCTCCGAGCTAACGGTGAGAATCGGTTAGCGTGGTTTTATATCTGTCATGGGACCACCGGACTCACAAAGAAGGTCAATATATTGGCAAGGTTGGAGGCAATAATAACACTGTTGCAGTGATTATCAAGATGTGACATCTACCCGAGGCCCATGGAATGCCTACCCAAAATAAACCGAACCTTGTACATTTCTCAACGTGATTATTGGATTGATAAGGATGAAAGTACGAACCATCTCTCAGCAGTAGAGTCAGCAAACTAACTCCACCAGCGCGCTGAAGCTGCAATGCCTTGTGGAGGGTAAGGGCGAATACCATGATGTCGAATACCAGCATGCCACACCAAGCGATTCCCAGGCCTGATGTGATAGATATCAACAACTGGGGCGGAAAGAAAAATGGAAAAGGGCACGAACGCACGGCGCTACGGCCAAACATAGCTAGTGAATAAACTCCCTGAATATATTAACGGCACATACGTACGAGTCTTTTGTTAGCGACGTGGAACAGCCAATGAACGGAGTGACATCGGCGGGAGTCTCATCAGGACTTGATTTTTTACCCGACGCGACTGAGTACTAGCAGAACTTGAGAAGTAGATCAACAACAGGGAGATACACTCACGGCGCCCAAACCAATAGCCGTTAGGGTAACGCAAATTTGCACTATGAGAATTTTGCGACTTCGGTCATATAGTGCATATGTGCGCATGATCAGCATCACTGGACGGGAAGATCAACATAACACGATGAATGAACCGGTTGTGCATACCCGCGACCACGATCTGAACAACAATAACCAAATATTGGTGATACATTTGGAGCTTGAGGCATCTAAAATTGACGCGTCGCTAAGTATATAGCCTTGGTCGATATGAGCATTTGCCACTGACATCTTCCAAAAATGAGCTTGGTAATATAGACTAAACAAATTCCGACTCACCTGAGCTTTATTGGAAGGATACCCTGTCCAAAAGTATTCCACAGCAACCGGTATATGCCCAAATATCCCGAGATAGCGATTCAGATAGAAAAAGAAAGCGGCCCAGGAGAACCCCCGGTGTACCCAAAAACGCGATACTTCCAAGCCAAAGGTGAGGGCATAGTCGTAGTACAGTATCGCTAATAGAGACAGTGAGTGTTAGGCGCGACAGAAAGTGTCAGCCTCACATAAAGCCACTAAGGAAAAATAATAGTTAACGTTCCTACACCGAGTGAGCGTCATTTGAAAATGGAAATGATCATTTCAAACGCACAAGTCTTGATATTCCAACGACAAGCTGCTCGAATCAATCACTGACATTGGTGACTTGGGTCGAGGGAAACATAGGAATCTTCAGGGCACCTCTGGAGGGTGATGAGGCTGGGGCGTACTGAATGGTCAAGCGATTCGGGGACGATAAGCATGTTACGGCACAAACAATTTTTACATCGGCTTATAGTCCTTCGGGTCTGACTAGACTATTCTGATCTGCATCTGATCTGTCCAACATGAATGACGCATGATCATCACCGCTGCTTCGCGACACCGCGATCTTCTTCGCATAACTGGGCGAACATGTCTATGTCCAGCCATAGAACGCATATGAAACACTGCTCACGATGTTACCTTGGTGTCTTTCAGTGTTGAAGAGAAAAGCATCGATGAACATCACTTACTACGATCATTACTCAACGTAGATTCAAAGGGTAGGCATCCCCGTACCAGTACATCAACAGATGGAACACAGGTACAGTCTATATAGACATCAAGAGGGTTAATAACTTTGCGACTACTCTGGGCAACTACAGCGCCTGGACCTCAAGTTGCTAACCCCGAGGACAGACGAAAGTATCCATCGCTGGCCGTATTATTCACGCATTGATCTGACAGCGTCCCGAATGGCGACCTCGACGCGTCAGACTTCAAGTTCGTATTGGCCATGCATACAAGATGCCACTCGCTTTGGACAGGACTGGGCAGTGAACATCAGGCCTAAGTAAGCATCGGTTGTAGGCCCCGTATGTATGCAAAGAAATAACGGCAGCGAGTAACAATGAGCTAGGGACGGCTTCAGGTCAACTTCAGGTTCTGATCAAGGATTCAGCGCTCGGGACCGCAGGATCATTCAAGTTGTGCAAAGCGCGGCAAGGTCGGGCCGACAAGGTAAGCCGAGACCGCCGGGAAAGCCGTGTCACGCTCGAGCTTCCACCGCACAACACCCGTGACGGTTGTCTGCCTCAGTGTTTCCAGCTGTGAACCATCTGCGTAAGACAATGTTTGATCTTTGACTAACTGACCACCTGCAGACATTATCTTCCGTGGGCGGCATAGTAGATTTACGGTTGCCGGTGATTGATGCGCCCTACACGGTAAGTATGTTATGTTGCGTATGGTGTTTTCGTATGTTGTCTACCTTCCATCGGATTATTGATGGCTGGATCTGCGTCAGTGACGCAGATCAGCCGCCTAGCTCAACGACGCAAGCTTGTGCCATTCGGATTATATCTGTGCGTTGCAGATATAGAGCATTCAAGTCTCGAACGGCCTGCACCTAGCCAACATATCACAAGGTACCGATGTGTGTGTTTAATGACTTCATTTCCGTCCGGCTTCTTTACGTATCACAGAATGAACGCTCCGGTACCAGGTCCGAGGCAGGGCCTTTTCTGATGAAGTGCCGATGATTTTAGAGATGCGGTAGCTCTTCCACGTACGAACTGACACTCACATGATATCAAGATCTCCTGCGAGTCCGACCGGTGTCGAAGTTTGCACGAGATCTCCTTCAAGTTCTCGAGTTTGACATTGCGTATCAGCCGGTCCAAGCAAAACAATAGTATATTTTTCGGATCAGCCTGTACTGACTTCCATAGCTCACCATGCAACAGCCAACTTGGTGGGCTGGGAATCTTTCAGGACTCATTCGTCCGATGCTATGGCCTGCTGACCTTCTGTATTCTTGTGTTCGTCCATTGCTCGCCCTATGTTCCGTGCTATTGTCAGCATGGCCTACTCTGGAGCAGATCCAAAGAATCCTTTGCTTTCAAGTACTCATGCTGCATCCATCAAAGGGAGAGGTAAACGGGGATAGGAAGGATCCCGATTAGTTCCATAAACATATGGAGGCTAGTTCTCCGAAAAGATCTGACCAAAATACTCCAGCGCTTATGTCGTGATATCGGCAGGTGCCTTTGGAAGTGGGAAGCGGAGGTTTAACGGTGATGATGATCCTTCAAAAAGACGTCTGAAAGTAGCTTGTTGTTTTTGCTACCCTCGTGGGATCGCGCTGAGCTACCCTTCCATGTCGTTGAATGAGCTTATTGCTGCTAGCCTACGGGACGACCGGTCAACCCGGTGTGCTGCTCGTGAGTGACTGCTTCGCTAGGCGGACGCGTGGTTATTCATCGCATTTATTGCATTTTCAGTGGCTTCGGGTGTAATAGTGCTGTTTGATCATCGTAAGTACTAGCGTTGCGACTTGTTCTTGTGATCGAACTAGATGTCTTTCTCTACGCAGTGATTACACTCGATGACGAGGTAAGCATCTAACCTTTCTGATTACCCAATTCATCTGATCTGACCAGGTAGAATTGGTCTGGGTACGTGCTACCTAGTCCTGAGTGCTGGCGTTAATGACTGCTCATATAGAGGAGCCACTGGTCAATGGGCAAAATCTTGTTCATAATTGTACGTCTTCATGTAAGTTTGGGTCTTGAGCGTATAATGAATTTTTGTTACTTCAGAATCGCTATTACACGCTATCATCTGTCATGTATGTTTACTTTCTTCCGGAATTTGAACCTCATCGTGATGCCTTTTTTTAAGTATCAATTGCTATGGTTCGTGACCCATCGAACAGAGACAGCAAGATTCTGATCCAGGCGCGTTCAATCTACTATAGGCCTTTTCACGACGTCGCTGTCTGAGTCGGTGAGGTTCTGCCTCAATTCCTTTTACATGTCTCTCAACAATTTCCCCTAGTTGTAAGTCTTCGAAATTTCATGCCAACCGACGTTGGGATGCGATTTTTTTTACATAGTTGTAAGTTATCATCTTTTAACCTCCCGTTACGACTAATCTCCTTGCAGGTCACCGTTTCTATCAGTGGCAAGGATGGACAGGCCTGATTGCGTGTATGATTGCGGAAGGTTCGTCTGTTCTCCATTCTTGTCAACGCGTATCTATAACTCTGACGACATAAGTGATATTACAAATGCGGCTTTACGCACTGTATCTCCTCAACAAAAAAGTATTAGCCCTCATGGTCACAAGCTTTATTATATGTTCAGCTAGCGCAGCAGTTATCATGGGCATCGTTCTATCTAATATAAGTAGTACGTCCTATCCTGGTCTTCCCTCGACCCAGATAATTGAAGATAAACTCGCAGCGGCGCCGGCCGTCCTTCCAGGTACCTCTGTTTGTGCATCGAGCGGCACACCGCATTATTTCTATGCTTTCTGGATTCCCACCATCGTTTTCGAATCCCTGCTGTGCGGGCCAGCGTTGTTTCGGGGATTCCAAACGTTCAGGTCCGATGGACCTCTCTTTAGCTCTGGACGACAACTTGTTAGCATCCTTATCCGAGATTCAGTGTTCTATTACGTGGTGTAAGCACGCCACCTCATCCTTCCTTCTTCTGTCTGATTATCTTTACAGCATGTTCGCAACATACCTTACCAATCTACTTGTCTGGACTGTTGCACCAGTAAGAACTCAGGATGGGGATATAATACAGCATCATCTGACCACTGACACAGGCCGACCTTCTGGAGATTCCTATAGGGTTTTCCGTCACATTTTCGTGCGTCATGTCCAACAGAATCATCCTTAACGTTCGTCAAGCAAGCCAAAATTACATCGAGTCCAAAGCTACTGGCCATACAGAGAAAGACTCGAATAAACCCGCGGATCTACTTGTGGACGAGGGATATGTGTCTGATATTGAAATGATGCAGTTGCGCTCGATGCGTTCTGAGCATCGACAGCCGGCCATTATCATTTAATTCGTTATTTGTAACCTATAAATTATCAGTTCACTCTATCTACATCTACTTTACAAATTAAACATTCATCGCTCAATCTCGAATAAAAATGCGTTCCTCCCATTCGCGGAACTGCGACGGCATTTCTGATGCACCATTGTCCTGAACAATCAGTCGGATGATCAGCAAGCCAAGAAGGGGAGAATCGTATGTCACAGCCTCTACTTGCAATCGGGCGTATTGATCCCCATCTGTAAGAAGGCTTCGTCCTCATCGATGGCACTACGAAGAGTTCGATATCGAAAAATTGCGGGAAGGTGATGTTATGAATCCGACATTACTATTCCTTGATACCAACTTCTAGATCATTGCCCGTCATCGGGCAGATGGATGCTGTTGTAATCGTGGATGGCGTTGACTTCTCAGTAGAGCGTGTGGACACCGGAAACGAGGAGACTGTTTATGTTCCGAAACTTGTAAGACATGCATGAGCGAAAGCGGAACACAAGATGCTTACTCGCAGAGATATCCGAGTGCCGGACGAAAATATCTTGATCTTCGCCTAGAAGAGAGACGGCGACCTCGGTCTACCTCCTTATTACAATCCTGATTTTCTGCTTAGGCACATACTACCGAGAGTTTCGCATGAATTTCGACATGCTGTTAGCAAATTGGTTTTTTGGAAGCAGAAACATGGGATGAATTATAATTATAAGACTAGTACGTTTTTCCAGTCGGAGGCACAAGCGCCTCAAAGCACTATGATAGGCTGTATAGTAGCCAGCTGATTATGGGCTTATAGCGCAGTGGTAGCGCGCACGCTTTGCATTGCATGATCATGATTGCGTAGCCAGCTGTGTGAGGTCCGGGGTTCAATCCCCCGTGAGTCCATCTGGTCATCTACTTGAGTTGACTACCTTTTTATAAAGTTTTCCCGGATTAGTGGCAAGTGTTTTGTGCTGTGGCTTGTACAGGGCTCTAGGCTATGGTCCGTGAGTTGTTGTTATAGGTGAAGAGATGGATGAGAGGAAGGCGCCGAACAGTGTTAATCTTCGTATATGGAATCAAATGTAAGCTAAAGCCACGGTACGCGCACGCTTTCAGTTCTCTAATAATTCTGAGTTCATTGGTAGTAATGTCCTAAGAGATCTTTTGACGGTCAGAGGCACAGGGCTTTTTCTATTCACCCAGCGGGCGGCACAAGTTTTTTAATGTCACTTTTCCTCCCATCTTTCACCGTTCCAAGCCACCTCGACACTCCATTTGTCGCTGCCAATCCATTGGTCTTTCAAAAATCCATCCCACCATTTTACATGAATCTCGCCAGCGTCATCAAACCAATATCCAGCAACTCGTGGATCTGGCCCTAGATATTCATTTCTAGGATGCACAACTCAGTTCGGTTTATACCTCATGTTATAAACACTTACCGTTTGGAATCGATCCCGTCCGCATGTACAAAGTTTGCGGCTACCCCTCCGCCTCCCCAGCTTTCCAAATAATAGATATGCACCAGTTGATTGATGTCCGAGCCTGGATAAACGATGCGCGTTGTTTCCCCGTCCTTAGCCATGTACGACGCGGGCAAATGTATTCTTGTCCGTTTGCTTGCCACCATCTTTACTAACGGCCATCGGTTAACCTCCCAGGCTTTGGCGCGTCTTTGATCTGTAAAATTTTGCACCGACTCCTTCTTCTTCGACAGATCAGGAGGAGACTTTTCAACGTCGAGACTTGACATGGACCGTTGAGGTTAGGATCCGGAAAATATTCGCGATCGATCATACGCATCATGATGGAAGCGAGGCATCGATTGTGAAGGTTTCAAAGGGACTTGTACATATACATAACAAGGCCATTCTATAACTTGTTAAACAAACCATTCTAGTATCAGATGATAAAATCTGTTCGGAATAACTAACAAAGAGGTAATTCGTACACCGATATACAGTACTAGTAGCTAAACAGTGTCCTGGGAAAACTCGAATTTCGTGCAAGCGATAGTGATAGCGATATATAAAATAGCGAAAGAAAAGACTATGCTCCCTCTGCAGACAGACCTTGCTGCTGCGAGAACGAGCCAACAAACGGCGTAGTAGGGCTGAGAGTAGCCCCGGACCCACGGGAAGAGTAAGTCAAGGCAGGTGAAACAAGCGGCGGGGATGACTGCTCGACGTCATAGACATCGCGGTCAGGATCCGCGAATACGCTATGAGGGTATGCCTGTCCGTCGTAATTGTTCTTGAAGTCGTCGCCCGCCTGAATATTACTGCGATGATGACGGAGCATAACAGAGTTGCTGGCATTATTTTTCAGGTCGCCCGTGTAAGAGTCATTGTTGAACAGGCGGTTGCCATTTGGGTGGATGTTATTTTCGCTGTTGATGCTACTGATAGAGTTTGCAGATCTGTGCTGTTGGGCGCGCTGCGCAGTCGCACGTAGAATTTCCGAGGATATATTCCTCGATTTTGGGATACTCATGCTGCTGTGTTGATAGTGACGAGAATGATGCTGTTCTGCAGAAGAAGTCGAAGTAGAGTGCGGAAGGGTCGAGGACCTGACATGAGCCTGCTGATTATTATGCTGGTTGCGATTTGACACTTGCGAAGAGACGTGAGAGGAGTTCTGAGAGTATGATGAGATATGGGAATGAATCTGGTCAGCGTCACGGTCACCAGGTAGACGAGAACCATTCACGTTGGATTGGTGAGTGCTTCCGTTTCGAGACTGCCCACGAAGAAAGTTCTGCCCCTGCTGCATCGCTGACGACGATTGGAACTCTTCCTGTAAAGCGGGAAGAGAGCCGTTCATTGTGCGGGGAGAATGGTATGCATCTTGCCGTTGAGCCTGTAACTGAGAAAGTGAGATGGTGGAAGCTGGCGCGCGAACACCCCTGACACCCACGTTGTAGTCGATGGGCTCTCCTTGACATTGTGCCTGAGCTTGGGACAGATCCAACCTCGTCGGGCGACGACGCTGATTCGCTAGATTGCTTCCGGCAGCATGGGCCTGTAGGATGTATTCCTCGGTTGCAGTGAATCCATTCCTTGCTTGAGCAACACCACCACCAATGACGGGATGGTGGTTATCGTATCCCAAGTTGATGTCGACGTCACCAAGGGCGCTGCGGAAACCTGCTACTTGAGGAATGCCGCGATGGTGGACAAGCCCGTCCGTGAATCGATCATCAGTACTGTTATAATTGCCGTTGCTACGAAGGGTATTGATCAAAGCAGCGAGTTCTTGGCTTTGAGCGGCAGAAGAGAGTTGGTCATACGGCGACTGTTGGAGATCACGAGCACTTATAGGAAGTCTTGAAGAAGCGAGGGCTGGATTGGAAACGATGGGGATACCATTTGCTCGGTAACCAAACCCAGCTGGTATGGCAGGCATTCGAGGAGAAATCGCGGAAGGGAGGGTTGACAAATGTGGTCTGATCATAGTCGACGCCGATGGGGGACGGATAAATGCGACTGCCGCCGACAGTGAGAGGAACCTGCGTCTGTTGAGATCGCAGTTGCTCTCGGCCGTGCAGGTTCAGGAGAGCAGCTTGAGCGATAGTTAGCCTCGACGGGGACTGATCATCCTCTTTCACAGAGCGCTCAGTACGCTGAAACGAATGGATCAGACGGTGTTGGGACCCCAAAAGAGGCTCCTTACACGTAACTCGCGTTGCTCAGATGTATCGGCAAAGCGAACGGAAATCCGGCTACCAGGGTCGTTCCAGCCTCTCACCATACGTCCATGGAGACGCTCAATAACTTCCTCGGCACCAACGCGGGTGTCCAATCTAAATGTACGCATTACTGACATAAACGGAAAAGTAAGCCTAAAACCAACCTCACAAAGGCTATGATTCTTGGGGGATTACTGAGTCTTGTCTGGAAGAATCTACTGCTCTTGATCCTGTGAGGCGACACCAGGGCACCGAGAGACTAGAGGATGACCAACGTCAGATTTTATATATGATGGACGGCACGAGAGACTCACGGATTCATCGATGCTCAACGGTAAGCTGTCATTTGCATAAGTACGGTCGTGCGTCAGAACGGTGTGAAGCAACTCACCCTTCAATGTACAAATTGGTGCTATTGGGATCGTGAAGTCTTTCCATTTTCGCTTTGAACGAACTGTCGTCGCCTTGATCCACTGATGAAGCTGAATGACTGGAGGAGATCGACGGGGCTTGAGCGTAAGTCGTTCCAGGAATCTTGTGAATTTGCTGTTGTGAGAGATCACTTAGTAAGGATATAACGAAGAAGAGGGTACCACTAACCTTCGAAAATGTCGGATGCAGATTCCTGAAACGTCTCAAAGACTGGATACATTTTTCCGCGGCGTCAATTGTTTCGAATCTGGCAGAGGAAAAAAAAGTAAGAGAATGCATATGGATTGGGGATATATATGCGCACAAAACAAAACCATATCCACTCTCTTTCTCCCCTACATGCCTTGTGAAACTCCTGACGCTTCTCACAGGGCCAAAAGGTGCAGCAAGCTCGAAGAGTTGGTCCTCGGGATAATTTGGAGGTAGTCCGTTAATATACACGTTTGGAGTCTTGTTGGAATCGTCGTATGGATCACCGCCGTCGCTCTTGTCTGAGGGGGCAGGCGTCCAGTTACCACCAGTGGCCTGTAGCACTGTTCATAAACGAAGATGGAGCCGCTTGAAGAATTTCAATGTCTGGCAAAGGAATGTAGGTTGCCTTCTTCGATGGAGCACTGGGCACCACTTCCGGAGACGACGGAAGAGCGGACGGAGATGCACGGTCGCCTCGGCGGGGCAACGGCGTCACGTCTGCAACCTCGCCCAGCTCAAGATCTACAATGAACGTGTCAGTAAAACGTGAAAAAGGGATAGAACGACACGTGCCAGAGGTAGGAGCGGTTGTTGAAGGGCTTCTGATACGAAGTGAACGAAGAAGTGTTCCTACATCCTCTGAAGCAGAAGAACCAGTCTCTGCTTCCTCCAGCCCATCGCGGTGCTTGTAAGAGTGCGCGATCTGGCTGGGGCTACCAAATGACGAGTGGTACGAGGAAAAAGACGATTGGGTTGTCGAAGGCGTAATTGCTGATCGCGAAGGATTGCTGGAAAACGAAGCAAATGTTGAGACTGATGGAGCTAATGTGAACGAAACTGAAGTCGATGTCGAGGAAGAGCCTGGCGAAGAGTGTACAGATGCAGAGGATGGAGAGTTGGAATGAATCTTGTATCGAGAATCTGGTAGAGAAGATGGTACGAAATCGCCTGCGTTGGGGTTAAGAAAACCCGTAGATGAAGAGACGACCGATTCTGGAGGAGAAGGAGGTGCCCGCGTTGGTGGAATCGGCGTGGAAAGAGAGGAATGAGGGGAGCCGGACATGATGGAAAACGGCTTTATCGATATAATATGGAAAGCGACAGGGGAAAACGTCGATAATGTCGGTAGTTGAAAAGAGCTTGGAGCTGGTACCGCAGCCGAAATTGCGTACAAGGTACGTTATAAAGATAATGTTAAAGTAGAGCTAGTTCGAGTAGTCAACGTAAAAGGCGAGGGCGAATAAGCGGGTATGGGTGCGGACGGGTGTGAGGGTAGGGAAGAAAGAGGCAAAACGGATCTCCTTCAACGATCCCCCGACTTTATAACCAGTGCGATGGGACAAATAATGGCCTTTTTGAGCAATTTCGGCCATTTTTTGAGGAAATTTCCCGGCCTAGCTTGACTACGACGCGTCGTGCACTTCATAAGAAGCTTCGATTGCTCGGCATCCACCGGCAGCGCCTCTCATCGACCGATGCAGGCTTCGCTTCCGACTCTAAAGGGAACCTGCCAGCAAGTCAGGCCTCCGAGACGTCCGAGGATGTGCGACGATGCATAGCAGATCCACCTGTCACACTGCTGTCGAATCAACAGTTTTGTTGTGGGACAATCAGGAATGGTAGGAGCATATGTCACCAGGTCGATACAAAAACGTAGTTACACAGGTCCCTACATGAATTGACTGTTAGGGCAGCAGTCAAATCCTGTGTATGAGAAGATATGGCGTACTTACTCGTGCGTGTAGAGAAACTAGCTGCCTGTCTGTGATCAACATAGAACGTGCTGTATTCTACGCAAAGGTCAGGATGATCGTGAGCCCATTGTTCCGACACCAACCTTCGTTTCCTACTGTGTTTGTAGTGCGACGTTGGCGCGTTGAGTTTTCGGCATGGAGGGCAAAGTATACCGCACGTCTTTATTGGGAATGAAAATCATCGCCGACAACAGATAGTGGATGATAGATATACCGTAGTCAAGCCTGTGCGCTTTGAAAACGTCGAGTTGGTAGCTATACATCCAAAGGCTGATCGACTTCAGCGTTCCTCTCAATCACTTCCAGTGTAAAATTACCACAGGACCAGCCAATATATCAGCAAATCGGATAGAAATTCCACTATCGAGGTAACGAATGTACAGCGGTTATCATATATACTCCCATTGGAAACAATCCTGTATTGACAGTATGAGTAAATGACGCAAACATGGATGAAAAGGAAGCATACGGTGCAATCTTCGTCCTCATCAACAGATTCGGGGACTTCTCTTCCCTCTTCCCAATCCTCGTTGAAAAGATTGTCGATGATCACCTTGATAGGGTGGTTCTGAACGTTGACGCTCCATCGAAGCTTCTTTACCGTATCATATTTGATGAGTTTGCCCATGTGGCAACGTGACTCCAGCGCATACCCACCCGTCGCACAGGTGGATGTAACACCTGTGCATGTGCCCATTGGTATCGGCTGGTATGGAAAAAAAAACTTCTGCATTAGATTGAGTCGAGAACGTGGAGCGAGCGGACAGACATCACCGGTATTAAACACATGTGTTATGTGCTGCGTTGAAGGCTGCAAGGGCGGTCAGCATCGATCGTAAGTGACATAGGAGAACCTACAGGTGAAGGCAGATGCAATCGACGAGCTGCCATCCTCTCGCTTGGAGCTTCGAATGCGACCACCGGAGCACCGAAGGTCGTTCCTACCAGAGAAGCCAGGGATCCACCAAGAGAATGCCCAATAAGCCAGATATTAGCTTCGGGATACATATATGAGATGTTGTTGTAAAGATTCTATATATCCGTTATAGCCTTATCTCAAAACATATACACAAAACATACCGTTCCGATAGGATAGAAGAGACTGTCCTCCACCAAAGTGTTCTGGACGCAATCTAAACCGCATTTGTATCCTCCTTGGTAGCACCCGCAGACCGTTGACCACGTAGGGCCCACTCTAGCGCAGCAGCACGAAAACAAAAGGTTGTCATTCAACTTGTCTTTGGCAACTGTTGGTCCACCTCCTAACCATGGCACAGACGTGCCCTTGATGGAAATTACTACCGTAGACTCATCCGTAGACACAAAGACATGGCCACGGAAACCATTAGCATCGGGTTCCCACCCATAGGAGTATGTCTGTGTAGCATTAACGTAACTGCAAACACGAGTCGGAAACGCGACACATACAGCATTCCACTCGTCCCCCAGATCATACCACTCTTTGTCCTTTGGTTCAAAGTAAGAATTAGATGTCATCATCGCCAGTTGCCGTAGCGTCTCTCGTTTCTCCGTATGCGGCCCTGTCGTTGTCTCGCTGACCCACACCAGCGGCTCAAGCTCGTTCTGCAACTCCATCATGCTGCGACGTCTTGCACTGGAGTATGCGGTCAGCGAAGATGGCTTACTGACGATTAGAGGTCTTGTATTGACAGAATACGTTTCGGAGACGAAGCCAAACTTAGCAGCGTCTGAGAAGACGATCCTGGAACCATTGGATACAGCATGTGTATGTCTCAA
Source organism: Armillaria luteobubalina (assembly GCA_030435615.1). Classification (NCBI taxonomy): domain Eukaryota; kingdom Fungi; phylum Basidiomycota; class Agaricomycetes; order Agaricales; family Physalacriaceae; genus Armillaria; species Armillaria luteobubalina. The sequence goes on from JAUEPU010000038.1 coordinate 219,913, forward strand.
TTGGAAGTGTAGCTCGTTCGCAGGTACCGCATCATGTGAGAGGAATAAAGAGACCAGAGCTTGGAGAGCAGTAGGGAGGTACGACAACATGTTCAAAGTTTAATGCACGAGAAAGGGGAAGCGCACTGCGTGGAGCACTCAGATAGGCAATCACCACCCAGCGATCGAGAATTCCCACGCTTCTGTCCTGATCTCTTCAGCATTTCCCACTCCGACGTACACTTGTTCTTGATAACTGTGCTTGCAATATTCGGTATCGTAGGATTCCCAGACACGAATTTGCAATCAAATGCGCCTTCTAGCATGGCGGCTTAGACCTGTAAATCCGTGCGTTGTTTTCAATAGCAGATGTCACCATCGAAAACTGACGGCTTAAACAATCACTTCGTCCAATATCTGCACCATTTCATCAACTCTTCCTATGATGGAATACTACCTCTCCATCCTCTGCCGGTCTCCCAAAATAGAACGACTACTCACTAACCACCAGCTCCTTGGACTTTCAGGTAAAAGCTCGATCTCCGAAACCAAGTCTAGTATCATCATCGACCCCTCCGCATGCTACAGCACTCTCATGTGACACATATCTTGGAAAGGTTCAATGCGAGGGCATAAGTGTCGACGGTGCCAAAGTTGTGAATGTCAGAACTCTTTAGCTGGAGAGCTTTGAGGTTTGGGTATTGTCGCGGTTCATTCCATGTGGTTGACTAACTTTGAAACTAGAAGAACTGTTTCTTCGAATTCAGCTCTCGTGACAATGGTCAATACAGCGGTCCGGAATGAATCCTTCCATGGTTGACATATTGCCGTTTGTAACCAGGCTTGTATGAATCGAAGACAGTACAGCGCGGCCCGCTATACTGTCTAAATCTCGAGCCATGTCACGTTGACCGCCCCGTTTCTATCATAAGAGCCTCTCTCAAACGTCTGGAGCCTCAGAATCGTCATGAAGTTGCTCTTTGTCCTTTTAGCTGTCCATCTCGCCCCATCGGTGTATGCGGTAAATTCCTCGTCCACGTCTTCCCTGGGCCCTATTATCAATCTCGGATACGCATCGTATGCTGGTAATACAACTTCCTCAGCTGGACTCGAAGATGGACCGGTTGTTTTCTACGGCAATATTCCCTACGCGCAGCTGCCTGTTGATGACCTTCGCTGGAGAGCACCACGAATGCTGAACGAGGAAGCCCAGACAAGCGAGGTTGTAGACGCGAGGGGCTGGGGCCCGCCGTGTTTGCAACATCCAGCCATGGTGGGAATTGGTTCAGAAGGTTTGACTCGCTACCGAGCTTCGGGAACCAACCTGAATAGTAGCAGATTGCTTAAAGGTCAATGTATGGAAACCAAAGAATGTTTATGAAGGAGACGCCCTTCCGGTTGCCGTTTACATTCACGTGAGTCATTACAATTACAATGATACCAGCAGTGGTACCTGAAGCTATTCTTGCCCATATCTAGGGAGGAGGCTTTAACGCTAACGTAGGTTTTCTTTACCCTCCTTCCCTTTTGTGAATCGAAGGTATTATGACCTAGTCACCACAAGGATTTCCGCTGTATAACTGGGTGGAACAACGTGGCAAACTAGTTGGCGTTTCCATCACCTACCGCCTTGGACTTCTGGGCTTCTTGGGCGGCTCTCTGCTGGCCACTGACGGAGACTTAAATGTCGGATTACTCGATCAGCGTGCTGCCCTTGAGTGGATACAGCGACATATATCCAAGTTTGGCGGCGATCCGAACGATATTACTATCTATGGAGAAAGCGCGGGGGGTGCTAGCATGGTTATGCAAGTCACTGCGTACGGAGGTTAGTTTTCCTCAGTGCTCTTGAATCTTGTCGAACAACAGTCCTTTTCTCAGGTACAAGACCAGTTCCTTTCAAGCGTGTGGTAGCACAATCGATAGGTTTTGGCCCTACGCTAACCGAAGCCGAGGTGGAGACTGCGTTTCGTGAGTTTTTCCGTCTTTGCTGTTCACACAGACTCACGATCAAATTCATCAGTGCATGCTTCTAAAATTATAGGATGCTCATCTAGCGATAACGTCATGTCATGTCTACGCAGAGCATCTCTCGGTATATATCACTGAAATTAAAAGCTCAGCTACTGCGACTGAGCAACTTACTCCAGGAGCCCTCGTCAGCGCTATAAACAGTATGCCGACGAATCCATCCTATCAATTTTCACCTGTTATCGAAGGCCCTGCAGGGTTTCTCCCCGGTCTCCCATCTCGTTTGATCCAGTCTGGTAATTTCAGCACCGTCGAATTCATCGGCGGACACTGCACAAATGATGGTCGCACGTTTGCTGGTGGCGCCCCAGAAGACTTCGTCACAGATTCCGATATCAAACGTCTAGTATTCTCCAGGTGGCCTGCTGTTGTACGCTACCTGCCTTCCTTTATATCGTCTCCCTTCATCTGACCAATATTTCTACACAGTCGAATGCCACGATGGCGAAAGCTCTGACGCTTTACCCCTCCCCGCAGATCCCGGGTAGTCCTTTTGCGACCCAGTATGATCGCGCTTGGACAATGGCTGGGGAGATAATTTTCACATGCATGTAAGTCGATCTCCAAAGCACGTCTTTGTCGCCGAAAAGTCGAGCAACTTTGTAGGGACTGGTATCTGGCGGAAAGTTTGGCGAGCAGAGGTGTTGAAAATGTGTTCTCTTACTCGTAAACCCCTCTTTCGGTCACTTTTCGAAAGAAATCTGACGTACCCGTCAGGTGGGACGCCCCAGACACTGTGTTATATAATGCAAGACCATATCTGGGTGCCATGCACACTTCTGATCTCTATTATCTGTTCTCCGGTAAGGGTTGTGATTACTCAGATTAACCATGTATTTCTTACCTTCTGACCAGGTACCAAGTAAGTCATGGGTGGGACTTAGAAATTGTTGACATTGATGAAGACGCTTCATTCAGTACATTCGGGAATGCAGGGAATACTTTTACACCTTTCAACACCGTTCGTTGGTCTTGTTCTGGGTGTATCTCTTTTTACTGATCTATACTACGTAGAGCGAAGCCTACACTCTCACGAGAAGCTATCAACTACTGGACTGCATTCGCTAGTACAGGTGACCCTTCATCTGATCAGGATGCTCATGTACCTCTCTGGGAGAAGTATGTTCGGTCCGACACTCTCCGGCGGATGGACCTCTCCCGTGGGAATGATACAGTGACGGGATCTCGCATGGTGACAGTCCCGGCGAATGAGATAGCCCGTTGTAAGTTTTGGATGAGCGAAGATGTGACCGCTGAGACTCGGGTATAGTATTTCTGTCATATGACGAATCCATTTTGCGTTACAATGATATGCCAACGATGTCTTGGACCTCCAGACGAACCGTGAGTTTGGCGGCAGCCGAGTGCTTTCCCAGACTGTACTCTTTGGGACTAGCTTTAGCTGCGTTTCTCCGTCATCCACGGTCATCCAGCCAAAATATGACTGTTATCAAAACCAATCGTATGTTTGCGTGCTTGGAGGACTATACTATAAAGAATGGCGATCATTACTTCCGCCAAGTAATGGACCTGCTTTTCTTCCTCGTTCTGATACCCTCTGTCTTTGCGCTAGAAAACTTCACGTCGAATCTAGGACCCATCGTCGATCTAGGATACACGGCTTTCGTTGGCAATGACACGTCTCCAAGTGGTATACAACACGGACCGGTCGTCTTTTTCGGCGGCATTCCCTATGCTCAGCCACCGGTAGGCGCTCTTCGATGGAGAGCTCCTCAATCAATGGATGAATATGTTGTCAATGATCACGAAATCGTGGATGCTCGGAATTGGGGACCACCTTGTATACAGGTCCCGGCAATGGTGGGCATAGGTTCAGAAGGTAGGGACTTGAACGTTCTCTGTCCTGATACTAATTTGAGTTCGTCATGAAGACTGTTTGACATTAAATGTGTGGAAACCCCGAAATGCAAACAACGGCGACGCTCTTCCTGTGGCCGTCTACATACACGTAGGTTATCATCACACTCAAGTCGCGTTTCCTGTTGACGCATGACTTAGGGTGGGGGATTCTCTTCCAACGCAAGACCAACTTCCTTCATAAGATTATGCAGAAATCTGATCAACATTCCAGTCGCCTCAAGGTTTTCCACTGTATGACTGGGTTGAGCAACCTCACGGCGGATTAATCGGTGTCTCCATAGCGTATAGACTCGGGATTCTGGGATTTTTGGGCGGGCATCTAGTTACAGCTGATGGAGATCTGAACGTCGGCCTTTTAGATCAGCGTGCGGCTCTTGAGTGGATACAACGACACATACATCACTTTGGTGGCGACCCCAGCAATGTCACTATATACGGCGAAAGTGCCGGAGGCGCTAGTGTCATGATGCAAATTACTGCTTACGGTGGTATGTCAAGGTCTGTAAGAGTCTTTGTCGCTCACTGATCTTCGTCAGGGACACGACCTCTTCCCTTCAAGCGAGCAGTAGCGCAATCGATCGCATTCGGACCCACCCGTACAGATGTCGAAGTTGAGGAAACTTTTAGTCAGTGCTCACTGCTGATGGTAACTGCTATTCCCAAAGCCCATCAATCGTTTTCAACAGGTAACGTCGCGCAACTCATCGGGTGTCCGATGCATGGCACGAATGCTTTGAGATGTCTTCGTAAAGCATCTCTTGGTAGGTTCAATTCTTACAATTATTGTAAAGCATCAATCAATGGTCACCAGGTGCTATTGTCAGCGCTAGTAATCGTCTTCCGACCACAGAGCCTTCCCAGTTCGCACCAGTGGTGGAGGGACCCGTGGGCTTCATGCCTGGACTTCCAACTCGATTGGTAGCGTCCGGTAATTTCACCCCTGTGGAGTACATCGGAGGCTATTGCACTGGAGATGGTCGTACCTTCACTCTGGGCCAGCCCGATGACTTCCAAACCGATGAAGATGTCAAGAATTTAATCCTCTATTGGTGGCCAGCACTTGTCCGTACTACCGTGTTATAAGTTCATACCTTGTCTAACATGCGTATTCTCCCAGTCTAATACTACCTTACGCAAGGCATTGAAATTGTACCCTTCGCCGGATGTCCCTAGGAGTCCTTTCTCTACGCAATGGGATCGTGTGTCGATGATCGCAAGAGATATCGATTTCTGGTGCTTGTGTGCACAGTCCACCTCTAGAGTTTTGAAATATCTGATTTAGCCATAGGAACTGGTTTCTTGCTGAGAAATTGATCGATTCCGGAGTGGACAACGTTTACTCTTATGCGTACTTATCCCTAAATTCCTTGCATTTCCTTCTGTCCTCATGTCTAACATAGGTGGGACGCACCGGACACCGTTCTATACCAAGCTCAACCATATCTTGGCACCATGCATACATCGGATCTCTACTATCTTTTTTCGGGCACAAAGTGAGTACAATGCCAACTCACAACCTTCAATATTGACAAGAGTTTCTACCAGCACATTTGGAAATGCAGGTAATACATTTACCCCATTCAACACCGTCAGTGTTTTATCTGTCCACGCAAGTCGCTTTTAATAACATGCAAAAGAGCGAGGCTATCCTTGCTGAAGAAGCCATAACATATTGGACAACATTTGCTTCAAACGGGAACCCATCATCGTTCACGTCGACCACGTCTTCCCTTTTTTCTTCATCCTGGGAGAGATATGTCACACCTGACGATACTCGACAACGCATGGTCTTTATTCGAGGAAACGATACCAATACCGCATCACAGATGAAGTCAATCTCTGGTGCTGAAATCGATCGGTGCAAATTTTGGATGAGGGAAGATGTAATAGCGGAGTTACGAATCTAAAGTTTTAAAGATCTACTGTCCTGTTGATTAACAATCTCACAGCTAGAGCAAGTTTGCTTTGATCGATCATCATTCGTCACTCCAGTGCAACAACACGACATTTTTTCCACGGCCAGGTCCCAATCCATTGACTGGACAACGTTACTGTTAGTCGACGTCTGCAGTGCGCGGATCCATCCCTCTTAATGCTCGTAGATTCATCACACCACCGGCGACTGAACTCATTGCATGCCCGTAAAAGAACGCTGCACGGGATAAAACGATCTGCTCCACCAAACCACGAAAATCAGTGAGCATCAATGCCCACGACAACTCGCCGCGCCGATCCCTGATGGTGAGAAGATCATCCATAAAGACGGCACCTTCTTTACGAAAGCCCTCTAAGATCGCTGTGTTCCGCTCGTCCGTTGCAACATAGAACCTAATATCCATCAGCTAACGATATTTCTGCTGAGAGAGGAGTAGAATACGCACCGATCTCCTGCCAAAGGCGCCTTTTTCTTGAGAATATCGACATCCGATCTGATTTGTAGTACTGGGACATTGCAAGTCCTCAGTGTCTCTTTCCCTCTTCTCACCGCGCTAATGAATTCTCTGCCTTTCTTCAGATGGCTCTTGACCCTGGCCATATGCTCCTCCGGGGTCTTCTCCATCGCCCAGTTATATCTTACAACTGAGTGCTGTGAAGACAGATCATAAATAGATAAAACCAAGACTCACAGTCACCACGACGGATATGTGCCCCCATCCAGAGTCTGCCTTCCGTTAACTTGTATATGCACTCAACCATTACATCCGCAAGAGCCGAAACGGCGTCGATCCTGCGGACGCCATCTAGCACCAGGCCAACGAATTCGTCCAAAGCATCGCGCGTTGTAAATCGCATAGACCCCTTGACAAGATGAGATCCTTTGCAGCAGAATCATGGCGAGCATACCGGCTTTCGTCCATAATGTACCTCCCCAGCTAATAGTACAACTTCTTCTTTGCGGTCTTTAAAGTCATTCTTGAAACCATGTAACGCCTTTCGAGGTGTGATCTGTCGTATCGGATCCACCACTGCCTTGCTGTACTCCATCCCTAATCTTCATGGGTATCAGTCAATGATCCTCACTGCCGCGATAAGAGTGACTTACAGGGGCTTGAAAGTATGTACTACTTCCCATCCATTGTCAACTATCACCCTCTCCATATCTTCGTCACTTGAGATGCTCAGTAGCTCCTGGGCGTCATTCCAATCCATAACTACTTGATCATCCAAGAGGGCATCCTTCAGTATCCTATAAATCTCTCCTTCCTCTATGTCGGAGGCATATGCCTCTTCATCAGTTCTTGGGATCATCTCATCAACCCGCACGGTCCCCGAAGGATCAAACCACTCGTTCTCAATGACATAAAGCTCCGGAATCTTACCCGTGAGCACATTTTCTGTGATATGGTAGGATACTCTTTGCCATTGACCATCGGGAGCTTCGCTGTCGCTGTCATGACCATGCAAGCGGAGGTAATCAGATACGGTAATGACTGGCTGCGACTGACGAAGATGAGTAATGTTGATCATCAGATTTATGGGTAGAATCCAGGCCATCTGTTGGTCGATGGGGAGACCGCGCCATTCGTTACTTCCAAATACGTCCCTGCAATACGTACTTGATGAATCTCAGTTGCCCTTTGAAAGGCCACGTACCCTTTGTTAACCATAGGAGCATAGTCGGAACATACGTGCCTATAGCTGTGTATAAGTGCGGAGAAACCGCGAGAAGAACGGTGGACCCACACATCGTACTCGCAACTTCGCGCATAAACGAACGATGGGACGATGAGTGTCCTCCGAAGAAGTTTTGCTTGCAGTAATGCTGAGTCGATTATATACCGCATCTGCTCTAACGTTAGAGCGGATCATATTTGCAAAGTTGCTACATACATTATTCCAGCCAAGACCCAAACTCCAATCTCTTGTGAAGTAACCTTCCGTGGTTGACACCAGCTGCATTAGCTCCTCTACAGACAAACGTTCCGGATCGGCAGGTGGCCGGTGAACAGGCGGTAAAGGCAAGGAACTGATTTCTTTGTCGACAATTGTCGATTCAGCATCGTGAGTCAAGTCATCGGGACCTGGCATTGCAATTGTGGGAATGATATAAGGAGTGGTGCGGTCATGAGGGTGATAAGTACGGGTATTTACCCACAGCCAACTTTTGTCTGTAGTCCAAGAGACTGGTGGGAAACTGTGGAATATACCTGCACCAGCAAGCAAAGCAAGTAACACGAGCAAAATTAACGCTCCCAATGTGCGTGTAAAAAGTATTGAGTGCCGAGAAGAGCGTCTATAGGTCTGAATAGGGTTGGGAAGATGAGGCATTGTTGTGGTCGGGACAGAGAATATTGGCAACGCAAAGCGACGTTTTAACAAGAGGACACTGCATTAGCCTGTAAGCATAGACACTATCAAGACAATACAGATCCGCAAAGCGAGGACAACTATCAATGAGTATGACACAGATAGCTAAACATTGAATGAATTCGATCAGTAAGTTGAGTTACAGTCCCGCGTTTGTTGACCGTTCATCATACCTGATCATTGAATCTGCCAAGAGAAAGATGGAGGATGGGTAGTCCAGTCACTGATCGGGAACTCCTCATGGTGTTGGAGTAGACCTCCGAGTCTTACAACGACGAAGAGAATGTTCGGGGCCATGGAGCTCGCCCGAGGGGTTGTGAACACGTGGGTGTTAACTTTCTATTTTTGGTCATCACCGCTCTTTATTTCACTCCAAAAGAAAGCAAAAGTTCCGGTGAGCTTCTGACTGCCAGGAACTAATCATGAAACTGGGCGGGACAGGGCGCATAGCCATTTATGGTATACTAGCTTCAGGATTAGCTTCTGAGTCAGATACTCTCCAGAGATTTTACTATTTTTCGAAATTTCCTTCCGGACGAAGTTTTTCGTGATACTGATTCTGTATCTAAGTATTCTTGATATTAGAATGTTCTTTGGCTCTTTCTAAGTCTTCGTGTGGCGCAAACACAAAGCGTGTCCTAGGAACACTCGCATAAGAGTCTCAGCTTGAAGTTTCAACGGCATCTTCAAGCCGTCTCGAACTTGATCATGATATCCGATGTCCCTACTATCAAAAAGTTCATATGTTCCTGCGCTCAACTAGGGTATAACAATCTGATAGAGTATTATTTTGCTTACATCAGAGCATCTTACGCGAAGCCGTCTGGTTGTCATCGAAACAGTGACCAGAAATTGAATGCTTCAATGAATGTATTTCTATAATATTCAGTTTCCCGACAGGTTTCCGTGAGGAATGATCCGGGCAAATTTTGGTGCCGAAATGATTCATTGATGCGTTACAAGGAACGGCCCGATCAACGGAGAGTCGAGCCTTTGCAGCGGTTGCAACATTCTCTCACACAGTACCCATGAAATGACCAACGGCAGCCCTCATCATTGCCGCCGTCTCGCCGTCGTTCTCAGCCGCCGCAGACTGACTTTCACTTATTACTCGGCCCCGCCGCTGTTGTTCCTGTCTATCTCCCTCTGAGTCCTCGTCTGAATCTCTTCATCGACATGGATAGTACTCAGTACAAATTGTCTCTCCCATCGTCTACTGCGACGTTCCGTGCCAATCGATATAAACCACGGCATCGTACCCCCACGCATGCTGGTACACCTGGTCTCGTTCTGGTTTGCGCTTATGGCCTTCCCGGTGTCAAGGAACTGTACGAACCTATCTTGCTACGACTTTTTGCGCACGACGAGCACAATCGTCTTGCTGGTTCACCTTTGCAGATTATCGAGGCATGGGCAGTGGACGCGCCTGAAGGCGAAGACTCGGACACGATGTCATACGCGCACGCCCTCGCTGCTCTCCGACAAAGCATATTCCTATCTCACGTCGACGCGTACGGGGGAATGCACCGTGTCATTCTGATTGGCTGGGGAGACGGCGCGAATGCTTGGTGTGTGGCGGTTTCTGATTGAGAAACTGGTAAACTAACGGTAATCGGGTGCAGCATCCTCTCATCAGACTTTTTCCCTCCAGGAGATCCATCGCCCTACGAGGGAATGATTCTCGTTGATCCTGCCATCTACGACGATGGCGATGCGCCACATATTCCTGCCCCTCTGAATTTGGAATGGGATTCGCCTGAAGACGCGCACGTATACCTCTCTTCGCACGAACCATGGGCCAGTTGGGACTCATGGACGAGAGATATTTTCGTCGTACGCACCAGAAAGACTGAATACGCGTTAGATAACTGATCATAAAGTAGAATAACTCTTTGATACGTCTTCCCGACAATGGCGTAGCCCTGAAGCGCACATACCAGTCCGGAAAATATTCCTCAGCCCCCCTTTCTTTCCTCTCATGCCATGTACCGTTCTCATGGGTCGTTTGGAGCAAGTCGCCGCGGCTGACACAGTTCCCATTTGCGGGAACGAAATTCTCAGATGGAGGTGTTTATGTGAGCATATTACTAAAGAACGCGTGTATAGTGGATGACAGTTCTTCACAGGAATCACCCGTGAAAGTTGCTAATGCGATCTACGCTGCCCTTGAGGGCATGGGCGAGATGTATGATATGATCGTGCCCGTTGAGGGGAAACTCTGATGTAGGTCAGATGGTGAATTAATGTTAAGATCTAAGAAGTAAGGTGTTTGATTGTAGTATAGGGTGCTATTAATGGGTTATTGGTATGATTCTTCTTCGCTTGTTAGAACCCTCAAAGCGGAAGTTCATGCCGTTGTATTGTGTAGATCAAGGTTGTTGGAACTTCCGTCAGAAATTGGCATCGTTTTTCTCACCACATCGTCCAGGCTCAAATGCGCTCTGTTAGTGAACATTTATCACATTTACATTTCCACACTGAGGTGTGTCGTATATTCATATAACAGATACGGGGCCGATACGAAATAGCTCGTACTAACTCTACGGAACATTATTGTTCTAGGACAGTTGCAAAGCCATCTGGGCGAACAAGGTGTGGTCTAGAGCCAATTACTTCTATAAGATATAATACCTAAATGATGATCACTACAGGTCAAGCCCGGTTGAATAAAGTACTATCTACCATAAAAATCATGACAAACCCTGTGGAAACCAATCTTCGAGTCCAGCCCAAATTGGCGGCTGCATAGCTATCTAAACCAAACAACTTCAATGAAGATCCCGGAGCTTCCCAATGACTTCATGCATATCTTTAATGTTCCATTCGCCACTCCAGCTCTGCTGCCACTTCTTCCTAGACCCTAAAGACGAGTCTGAATCGGACTCCACCGCACTGCCCACGAACGGAGTTCCGGGCGGCGGAGTCTTGGCAAGGGTTTTCCTATCGATACTAAGTCCCAAGCATCTGGAAAACGGAAAATTGGACATACAAGTAACGGCTTGTTTCTTCCTCTGTTGACGTCCTAGAAGGCGGCCTCGACATATTGGGCGCGTCCGATTCTGGGACCTGCGGATTAGGACGAGCTATATTGAGATAGCTGCGTTTACGTCGGGGCTCTGGGGTGGGCCGAGAAGTCGGGGGAAATAGTGACGGCGACGAGCTACGCGTTCGAAGGGTGATGCGAGGTTTGATGCAGTGCTGGGAACTCTTGGGCGGCCCTACGACAAGCCCCGGAGGGATTCTTTCCCCGAGCGTTCGCGTAGCTTTGTCAAGTTGGCGAACATGCGGGGAATCGACTTGGGTGTCAGAGGTATTTTGGGATGACGGATAGGCAGCGGTGGAGGACGCAGCTGTAGACGTGGATGCCTTTCGCCGAGTGCTGAATAGGAAGGGGAAAAAAGAGAAGGCTCTTCGTCGTGGACGATCCGGTGGAGATGATTGAGAGAGTGGGATGGGAAACGGGATTGTAGAGTGGTGCCGGATAAACTGTGGCTTATTTGGGACTCTCACCAACGGTTTGGGTGTTTGGGGTTGACTGGTGCCGGACGAGAACGTACGCATAGTGACTGTGAGGAGCGAATAATTGTTGGTATCCACGAGCTTCATGAGAGGGGAGAAAAAGAATAGAGACGTTACCTTGCCGTATTACCGTGCTGCGAAGGTATATTCGAAGAGTGGGAGGTCAAAGGTGAGGGTTATCTCTCGGAGTCATGAACGGACAGATATAAGGATTTTCTTTTGACATATGTTGCCAACTAGCGGTATTATACCTGGCAACAGAATGGAACGAGGCAAAACAAAGTCGGCCCGACCCGAGGTCAAGTTGGGTGACCTTGGGGTTTTAGCTACAGGTGGCGCCGGTTACAACGAGTTTTCTTGATGAGGGTAGATTAAGTCGGGAGACGTTGCGTGCCTACAGTCGTGTCGATCATCGCGCCTGATCTATCGGTGCTTGCAGGCTATGGGTGATTCCGATAAGCGGTCTGATGCCCTGAAAAGCACCGGCTGTCCAGTGGGGGCTGTCCGGGATGAGAGGTTCGGGGCTTGTTCCCGTGCCATCTGAGCTGGAGGGGCACCGATAATCTAGCGTCTGTTCCATAAGGGTGCGTGGTAGTAGTAAAGACACGTCCCACAAAATCAAATACTGATCAAAAGAGGAACGCACGACCACTACTCGTGCATCACCTGCATGCTTCAGACCTTCATTTGTCGTGAATAAGCAGTGAAATTGAATACAGAAGCGTAGAGGTGGCACAGAAGAGTTGCCAGGCAGAGGCGCAGGTACCTCGGAAATAGCCGACACCTTGCACTCTCGGTTATTGCCGAATGATGATCAGGGCCACGTGAAAAACTCAACTCCCTTTTGTTCGTCGCGTTGACTAGGATTCAAATTTCTTTTGTCCAGCAACGTATCTAAGTGCCGCCATGGCGTTTCCACCACTTATTCAACCACCATGTCATCTAAAGCCCCGTCTGACTCCTACAGCATCAATGCTTTGCCGCCTACTGCTTCAAATAGAAGTGTATTTCACTTATCACTGAATTTTGGAACGCTGATGCCTGGGACTTACGTGAGTCTTTCTCTGATCACTCTTGGTGTTCTATCTGATGTACTTCTCAGACCTTTAATATCAACATCGACTTGGACACTAGCATCTCATTGCCTAATTGAAGTGATGAGCGTCGCCGGCGTCAACGATTCTCTCGTGACACCCAAATCCGCTGCAGCTGGTACCGGTGACGCCGAATCGCAAACACAATAGTCCACCCAATGAGTACTATCATTCATTCGACTATAGCAAGCGATAGATTCTTCGAGATCATACTCAGAGAAATGCCGAAGGGGACACCCAAGCGGGAACGCAAAACACCACCGTGTTAAAGACTGCGAAATATATTTACCACTGCAATTCTAGGACAGTTTTCGCTTCCGAATTCTTACCCCTGGAAACCATGTCTCCGCGTAAACGCGCATCTGGCAGCTTATTGGTCTGCCGTCGCGTATAAGCGTTCGCCGTATATCCTATTCTTACTGCCACCTTTCTCCAGCTGTTACTAAAGGGAGCTCATGAAACTCGCTCGACCATGAGGAATCTTACTTTGGGTCTGGAGGACGTAAAGCGGGCTGGATCTATTCATATGCTCAGTGGAGTCCCGCAACTCAGGGAAATCTTCCTCTGATGTCATTGCGGTCGCAGCCTTGGTACCGGTCGCGGCACCTATACAATCTACAGATAGCGTTGAACGATTGCACGAGATCCGACCGTACATAAGACGTGGTTAGGACCATACCCAGAAACTTTGGCTTGGACTTCCGGGCCTCTGGCATAGTATGCATCATCAGGATTACTTATCCGCGCGGCAAGAGACGGAGGATGATTGCGTCGGTGACAACCACATCATTACTCATAGCTGGATGTACGGAATCACCTCGAATAAAGTCTCCGCGTCCATACGCACTCGAGGGAGTTGTCGGATCGCAGGATCTAGTTTCCGAGCACGGAGAAGTGGCAAGTTCTCGCTCTCGAGTCCAAGCTCTGGCTCCGACTCGGGCGCTGGAGTTGCTACGTCTGAGGGCTTATTGCCATCCTTATCCCTCAGATCGGTAACGTACACGGTTACTCGGTTATTTGATGCCGCCTGAAGCGGTGTCCTGGACTAAGCTGAATAGGTGAACGAGTGGACTGGGAGATATGCAAGTAGTTCCTTATGGAATCTAGTAACCGAAGAATGTAAAGCAGGGCTTGTTAGTAGGCCTGAAGACCTAGGGAATTGTTCGTAAGTACTGTTTCCCATTTAGGTTCACTTGGCGCCTGCCACTCCGCAAATCCACCCAAGTATCCAATGCAATCAGACATGCAATTTTGTTGTATAGTCTCGTAGATGTACAATATAATAGATAACAAGCTGAGATCCCGGTAAATGTAGTATAATAGCAATGTATGCGTGAGTGTCCCCAGAGTCCAAGAAACAGACTCATTAACAGATAATACAACAACAAACCTGCTCCTCTGGCTCGTTGGTGGTAAGTTCCCTTTCTCTTTCCCTCTGTAGGGCCTGTTCCTGCTGCACCCGTGCCTGCTCTTGCCGCCGTGTCGCCATTGCTAGTCGCCTCTGCCTGACCCAATCTATCCCCTTTCCCAGTCGCGCACAAATCCCAACTCTGTTCTTCCTCTGTGCTTCATACGCTGCGTCTTCAGCTGTATACGGGCGTATTGACAGATGTACAATTGTCGGTGGTGGTTTTGGGGTGTTAGGGTCAGTGGCCGATGTCGGGGGAGTATTGATGGGAAGGTTGTGTGCTAGCCAGGAGGCTTCAACGAGGCAGATCGACGAGACTAAGATGGCAATACGAACCTTGGAGTACATCATCGTCCTGCCACACTTTCCCTAGATGTAGTATACGAAGGTATGATGGCGCTGGTGGTCGCGGAGATTCGGGGGTCCAGTCTGTATTCGGGGCCAGTGGTGGGGTCGCGACGGTGATGATTCATTAATCAGCGCCCGACGTATTCAGTGTATTGTGTACAGACAGAGGAGAAGCGAACCGAGGAGGGAAGAGAGTAGGAAGTAGCCCAGATGAGCTCAAAATACTCGCAAAATAAGGATTAAACTGACCATGCGGCCATGCATTCCATATCTTCTCCTTTACCCGCCCGATAGTGTATTCCGGGTTAAACGACATCGTTCGGCGCTTTCCGGATAGTAGGAGGAAGGTAAGTGAGATGTTGGGCAGCTCGTCGTCATCGTCGCCAGTATCCTTCTCATCGTCACCGACGTCACCGCCCTCCGTGTCTGCCTCGCCACCCTGGTCCTCGTCTCCGTCCTCGCCGTCTACATCCCGTTTCTCCTGTTCCTCCTGTTCCTCATCATACTCAGAGTCGTCGTTCCATATTCGACTGCTCCGGCCCTCTTCACCCACCCAGCCTGTCCCGTCTCCATCCACAGCTAGGTCGACCCTAGTGTAGCTTGTGCGCGCACTAGCATTAGTACTATACGCATTCACCCCCAGGGCAGGGCCCATGTATCCCTCGGAGCGCACCCGCGTCAGTGTATGCTCTGGCTCATCGAAAGTGACCGTGGCATGGGGCCGCCGCGTTACAGCAGTTTTTGGTCGTGGCATCTGTCGTCAATATGCTGGGCAAGTCCTCGTAGGGATGCTGCCTGCAGAAATACAGGAGCTGGTAGCGGTGCCCGGATGATGGTGGTAAACGGATGAAGGACGCAGCTTCGTATCTCTTAAGGACACAAGTCACTCCGTCTAACGGGGCTAAGTTAAGAATAGGAGAAATTTTCCAGGGGTCCGGTTCCAGGGACCGGATGCAAATTCCAGATCTGATGCTCACGTGGCCCGTGTCACACATACCCGATTCCCGCTCACTCAATTTGACACTTTCACAGACACGCCGCCGAGCACCACCAAAGACTCAACCGTCGACAACTCGAACGGTATAGGAGATGAGACCTCTATAAAGCTGAATAGTCGGAACTGATCTGCTACTTTCGTGTCGTCCGCCTTCCTCACGGGGCTAGAACTCGACAAATGCGGGGAAAGCAGATCACAGGGTGAACTAGATTCAAGAACTATATCAAAGAAGCTCTGTATTCATGTGCGAATATCGGCAGGGTGCCATTGCAACCGAGAGTTAGTATCCCCATTCAGTGTGTAGGAAGACTGCATTTTGAGTACTGAAAGTATTACAACTTGATAACACTCACTCTGCGTAACCTGTCAGATCTGTGACAACGAACAGAAAATGTCGTTTCAAATAACTCGGTTCTCGGTATTCAAGGCAAGAGTTTGAGGGGACATCAAGTACTCAAGTCCTGATTCTGTGAAGGGTTTTCGCACAAAACGATCGAGCTGTAACCAACAGCCTTATTCTGTAGGCGCTAAGAGGTGTAGAAAAACGCGCGGCTACCGAATTTCGGAACACTCGGTGGAACAGAAGCCTGCTAGCTCGGACTGACGTACTCATATTGCAATTCGAGTATTCTATTGACCAGGATCATCATTATCAGGATGCAGTCTGTAGGGTAAATCAATAGCAGAGACCTCGGCTAGGCTTTATTCCATTGTATCTCAAACATTTTGCCACACTCTGAAAGAAAAGAGAGTTGGAAAAACGCGTTTAGCGGCCAAACGAAAGATGTGATGTACATCAGTAGACGGACCCGGTACATGGCGCAACCTTCTAAGAGGATGATAGGGAAGCGCCAATCAGTCTTGTCAGTCTAGTCTGAGTAGGAGACCAAAACAGATTCGGCTCGTCAATTTAATATAGTCTTTGAAACGGCTGACGCCAATGAACATTCTTCTTGGCCAAGCAGTGGGCCTTAGCCCTCGTAGGTCCCACTTTCGATATCACATTTGTGCCAAGTAAGTTGCCGAGTCGACCTTTCCCCGGATATGTAATACAACTTGTACTCCGATCGTTCGTTGCCGCCTCGATCGACGATGTGTGTTGCACTGCTCTAAAGCGCCGTTCGTAAAAGAGTAGCATGCGGTCCAAGGACCGTCCGACGAGGACGAAGAACAGAATAATTCAATCAAGCGTAAGTTCGTACGTAAGAGTGGGTGCGGGGCCGGCAACGGTGGGAGAAGGAGGGGCCCATACGCGCATCGAGAGCTTGAGCAGACCCGGGAGCCTAAGCCCATGATTCTTAAACTTGTAGCCGGGGCCGGAGAGACGATAGCAACGATTTACGCAGACTCAGGGTGTGTAGTTACGTGAACTGCGATGGCCTGAATCTTGATTAATCGTCTGCGGACAACGTAACCAGCTGCAGCAGTAGACAAGTGAGGACACAGAGTAAATGGAAGGTGGCCTTCGAAGCGCAGAGATGAAGATAGAATGTCAGTCCGCACACCAGAAGCAAGGATTCATTGTGATTGCTCTGCGGCTCGAACCGTAGAATCAGACAAATCTAATACACCATCGCCGTAATCATTGGAACATTCGATCCCTGGTTGGAGATAGAGCAGCGATGACGCCGGAAGTGGCGACAGAATGAGAAATCATGTATCAGTAAAAGCACAGTTGTGAGTACGAGAAATAAGCGAAGAAATAGCGGACTTCACAAGTTGGTTCGAGGCATTATCTAAAATCTTTTACAGGGTCGGGCCGTCTAGCCGAGCCCTCCTCAAGTTCTCACGCTATTTCATTCCTACCTGAATGCTGCTCAAGCGCACAAGCGATGCTAAGATTATCAGTAAGTTATCCCCTCTTAAATTTCTGTCAAGGACTTTCCAAAGTTTGACGATTAAACTTTTGCCGAGTCCGGGTCCCGGGTCCTCGTGACGCTGCAAAGTTAATCATCATTTCCCTTGTGGTGTGCTTGCAAGTTGCGCTTCAGTGAGTAGATCGATATCTTTCTCTCTCAAGTCATTAATTTCATATGCCAAACTTAAACATTACTGCTCTGGTACCAGATGCTTTTTGAATCTAGTGCTTAAGTTACAGAAGCAGTTGTTCCGATGATGAAACGACTATTGGTCGCCACTACCTCAGATAGACAAATTGTGGCATCAGCGATGTACCCTCACATGCTCTCCCTGGTCTGAAGAGACTTCTTGGCTGTCTGACCTATCTTCTTCTACGTGTACAAAAATATCTCTAGATTCTCTAGTATCAACCTCGACCACGGGCTGGGCTTTATGCTCCATTTCAGGATTCAATGACTGCAAGAGCTAGGCAATAATGAGGCGGACGATTTATTACATCAAAGTTATTCTGAAACTTCTATAGAGGTCCCTGTTCTTTCCAAGGGCTTTTCATAGTCCCGATCATCTAATGAGGCATGTATGTCGGTGTCAGAGACGTGGTATCTATGTATAAACAGGCTTCCGAGTCAGCTTCTTCGAAACGACTTAGATACTTCATCCCCAAGCTCTACTTATCTGTCCCAGTGACTGCCGTTCCCCTTTCTGTCTAAGGCAGTTCCCGACTCATTTCGAAGTTTGAAGGGAAATCTTCAGGAGAAGACATGTGCAAAACTTTCATAGACGTCGGGCTTTTCATTATCGGTGAATCTCGCAGCATCAGCTTAAATGACACTCGGACAACTTTGGCGTTTCTGCGGACATCTACTTCCGTTTTCCACCTCAGCGGATTCGTATGACCAGGACTTGGTCAGCCCGCTTTGTGTATTAGAGAAGCACAGGACATCTCGCATAGGCGTAATGCTGTAATGTGTGGCGACACTCCTCCTCGTGGGCTTGACCGACAATAGGCGACTGTCATGTTTCTCGCCCGTCAGTACCCGCGTACGCATGGTTTGTGTGCGACTTCCGGAAAGGCGGTGAAGAGTTGCCTCTAGTGGGGATCACTCGGCGGGCGGAACAGCTAATTCCATGACCTTAACACTCCCCAGTCCCAACTAATTTTGTACTTTCGACTAGAACTTTAGTGCCATGGATATCACCAGTTCTTGAATGGTCATTCTGAAGCGTGAGTAGCAAGTAACTGCCGAGAGCCGTGCGTTATGACTCCAAAACGAATATCAAGGCCTATCTTCTAGACGCGCCAGTTCCCTTTAGTACAGCGCAGCCCATCTCGATCGACACTAAGAACGATACTCATTGTACTCGCCGGGACATATCTAATAGCCTGCACGTAGATGAGCCAAGACAGATGTATTTCAACAGCTCCCACCAGGGTATAGAAACGTATAGAAAATAAAGATAAGTATGTTACGACATGTGCGTAGTAGAAAATACAGGCAATAGGTGAGTGATAGTATTATACATGTTGAAACATTGAGAATAACAGCAGTAGATGAATGGATGACGAAGAGAAGAGAGACAATCAATGTCTTTCTCTCCTGTGCCTTTGCGTACCCCTTTTGTCCGGCACTGAGGATATAGCACATACCATCGCGTAGACACAGTCCCTCCACCCAGCATACATCAAGATCACCATGGCCTGTCCCTCTGGGCTCCCTATAACATAAGGCTCCCAATCGCCCCAACCTAATGGATTGATGGCTGGCGAAATGATTCCCATCGGCGTGATATGTTCGCCTGATCCCAGTTCGGTCCTGATTTTATCCGCCCACGGGATATATTCCACAAAGACATCTGGTCTCAGGACCGCCATGCGATAAACTACCGATGCCAGCATGCAGGAGCCGGATATCTCAGGAAACCAATCGTCATCATCGAGGTAGTTGCGAAGCAGAGGCGTGCTGGTGGGCGTGAGTGCGACCACAGATTCGATAATCTCACGAATCCAGTACGTAAGGTCCTCGATAGCGAGCTGGCGCCAAGGCTTTGTGGATCCGATAAACGATTTCATGACCACAGCAAGAACACGAGTCATTCCAGCTAAAATGGTAACGATAAGCAAATGTTTGTGCTCAAACAGAGGGGGAAAGAAAAGAGATCGAAACTACACGAGATAAAGGCAATATAAATCGACTTACCAGCTGCCCATCCATTTCCTGTACTCCACAGACCAGGATCGCTCGACTGAGGGCCGACGATATGTGACCATGCGCCGTAGTACGACTCATTCTTGATGAACTGGGATTGCAGGATCTCGCGATAATAGGCGCATTGCTTGTATGATTCCTCGAGCAAAGTCTCGTTCGAGGTATCTGCGGCGAAATATGCTATAAAGGGTGGAGCCATATACATGAAGTCGGCCCTACAATAGAAAATGAGTCGAAAGAATAAAGGCGAGATTACAGAAGACGTGCCACAACTCCGGGACATCAACCCTCTGGCTAATGGCGCCCGATTCGTTTTGGTACCTCGGTGCCTCTTCCAGCAGATATCGAATCTGTTCCACCGCAGCTTGTTTATAGGTGTCGTTCGTCTTACCAAGTAACCATACATACACGCCTAAGCTAGCTGGATCGCCCACAGCTCCGCTGCCATCACCTAGCACATTGGCTCCCGTTCCCAGCACAATTTTACCCTGCGCGTACGCGAGAGCCTTGACTTGTTGAGGGTCCGGTGCTGGGACTGGAAAAGGGTTGGGGCCAAAGACAGATAGCATGGGCGAGTAGAGCTCGAGTAGGGCCTCCGAGGCGGTACCAAACTCCCAACAATGACTAGGAAGCAATTCGACTTGGGATTCGACAGCGGATACATTCCATCCGGGGTCCAAGGACAGAGGGTTTCCAAGCTGAGAGGTAATCAGAGTATAATCCGGTGTGAAGAGCCGGTATTGCCTACCGCACAGCGAAACGAAGATAGTAGGCCAATGAGCCATAGACCACTCCTCATTGGCGAAGAAAGTAAGGGAAAATGAAAAGAGAGTCAAGTCGTTCGGCGAGGTCGAATGAGTGCTTGGCGGGAAGAAAAGATGAAAGCCAAGAAGAGAAGTATAGGGAAACAAGATATCAACCTGGTCCAGCCTTTCTTGGCCTACCTCTTAGGGGTCATGAAGACAGGCCGGTGTTATGTTTTTTCGTGCCGCCAGAAATCACGGTGTTCAATACCAGCTGTCCTATAAAGCTAAGAAAGAAGGTAACCATACCGGCGTTCCTCTCTGGCGGATACAGCACCGCACAGTGGTAGTCAGTAGCACAGATCGCGGAGGCTTGATCGCGATCAACTTGATATCGATTTTAATTGTTCGCCTTTTTGATTGCGTCATCTGTCCTGGACGCCGGTCGTCAACTACTCGTCGTCAAGGATGATTGTAGTTAGCTTGTAATAGCCGGTTTGCTGTGCGCTGCTATGTTGTAGACATTATTGCTTTGGCAGTTTTCGCTCTACCAGTCCTTCATCATCATCAGTTCTATCCTGCTCTTCGTCTCGGAAATGTATACACGAACTCACATATGAGAGGGCCTCTGTGGGAAATAGAAATCCAATTACATTTGTCGCGTTCGACGCTAGGGCTAGCTCTCATGGGAGTCTGAAACGCCGTCTCTTTTTCTTGATGGTAACGCGCATGCGTGATGCGAACTTCTTTTGCCTGCTGTGAGACTTCAATCAGAATTAGAGAATATCTGGTTTATAGAACTCCGTTATCGTATCTTTACCCACCCACTCAAAGCTTATACCGATCGGTTTCAATAGCTTCAGGCGAATAAAGGCTGTTTGTCAAGTGTGATCAGACGCGGCACATCCTCCATGCTCAGGCAATTGACCAAGACGGTCTCCGTTTGAAGTAAATACTAATTTCGTTGAGAAGAAGAGTCTGGCTCTATTGCACGTCAAGCGACGCGGCTTCCGTACAATAGAAGCACTGACAGCATTGATTAGGTTAAACATCTGTATCTCCAAGCATGTTAAGAGTATTGAAGATTGTAAACCGGCGCTACACTCACTTTATTCCTGAAAAGAGATGATAGACCTTACTATAATAGGGTTGTGATAATGTGGCACGCGTATCCCATCTAGGATACGAGTAAATGCGAGAAGATGAGCGAGTAACGCGTGAGCTGAGTGAGTCGCTGTCATCAGTCTATGCAAGAACTCACTTTCAAACGGCAAGTACTCATCTAAAACACTAAAGTGGACAGCGGGAACTCACAGGCACCAAAAATTATCTTTCGTGATCGTCAAAAAACGAAGCCATGGCGTGGAGAAGATGGATTGTAAAATACATATAATACACAGACAATAAAGTAGACTCATACAAGATCATAAATTCATGGCATGGGTCATATGAAGCCGCGTGTATATCGAGAGCGACAAGATGGGGGCCTGTTGCAATCCAAAAATGAGAGAAGGCTGATGATCCTTCGGCAAAATGGGCTGTCCGGCGTTTGTCAGTGTGAACTAAGAAAAGATCATGAGTTTTGAATCATGCACCATCCACAACAGAGGGCAATTACCTATCTACGGACTTCTTTCTCATAAACGGTGCGGCCTGTATCCTTGCCTTCTTGGCATATCCAGCGCCTTGCTCAGCTTCTGATGGAGGAGGACGTTTTCGGGATACTGGAAAAGAATCCGTGAGACAAAGAGAGGACTGCATAGAAAATGCAATACCTAGATCGGAGAAGGGGTACGACTTTGCGACGGGAGCTTGGGGTGCCTGTGTTGGTCTGAGGGGCACGGTTTGCGCATGATGACGGGATTAACTTGCCTGTGTTTCATTGGACGCTAGTGTTGACGATGATCCGCTTGAAGGTCCGGGTTTCACGGTGTCAGTTGCCTGACCCTGTGCCGTCGAAGATGGCTGTTGACCTAAGATGGCGTTATAAGCGATTCATCGATTGTGAAGAACCTCGTACCAGATAACTGATGCAATCGTTTGCGGAATCCCTCAATCTCCTTGTTTCTCTTCTTGAGTCGTGCTTCCACCTTCTTCGCCTCCCTGTCCTTCTCCTTCACCTGATTCTGCAACATATCTATTTGTCCCCCGGCAACTTCAAACATCCCCTTGAAAATACCACCGATGCCTTGAGCCACAGTCAACCATTTCCGGGTAGATATGAGCAGATGATGAGGTGATGAAGGCTTGGGCTCCTGGACCTTCAGTAGTCCCTCGATGCCACAAGTAGGATGAATCCTGAGCAGATAATCTGAAATCTCCCTCAATCGCGCGATCATGGGGCGCATGTCGTTAATGCACCCGACGAGCTCTTTGTTGAAAATAACACGATTTTTTCCATCTTTGACACCTAACGCCAGACCTGCCGGCTGCAATGAAGCCTTGATGACCTCCACACTTTGCTCGGCTTTGGTGGCGGCCACTGCAGAAGTGCGCGCCTCTGATTTAGCTTCCTCGACAGAGGTGCGAGCCTGGACCAGCTGTTCCGAAAGCGCTTTTGCTTCTTGTTCCTTTTGGCAGTAAAGCGACTCCCAGCCATGCCCTGTGGTCAAGACATCGGTGAGCCAGTCCTTTACGACAGTGATAAAGGCGGAAAGACAAAATGGAGAGACAACATCGGGGCGCAGGGAAGCATTGGAACGATCGATTCCGGCCTGTGAATGGAGAGATGCCAATGCCTGCGAAAGGACATTGGCTTTCCGACGCTCGTCAACAAGACATGATATCTGACGCGAAATGGGGTCGGTTAGTGTAAAAGTCTGGCCATCGGCGGTGAACTCCAGTCCTAGCTGGCTTAGAGACGACTTTATGACGCTCAACTCGCCCTGGATATGGCTAGCTTCGGTCCGAGCATTCTCCAAGTCAGACTGGATCAAGGCCGTAGAGGAGAGAGCCGTGGCGCGTTCAGCGGTACATCGATGCAAGGCGCGTCTCGAGTTGTTGGATACGAGCATACAATTCTGTTTGCGTGTTTTCCGCTGCCTTTCGCGAAGAATCGCGCTCGTCTTCAGTGCTGCCGCTTGATCTCCGCTAAGCTATCGTTGAGCTTACGGAGTTCAGCCTGAGCAGCAGCAGCATTGTCGCGCTCTTTGATTATTTCAGAGTCTGAGCGGGATAGTGCCGCTTCCAGCCCTTTCATACGGGCAGCTGACCGCTTGTTGGTAACGTCCACTATGCAGCGAAAGTCGCAGTGTTCCCCCAAGGCCTGCTGGAGCTCTGTCGACTTCTCCTGGAGCAGCCGTTCCGTTTCAAAGGCATAGGAACGCGCGGCATCTCTCTCCTTCAGAGCAGATTCTGCCTCGTCGCGTAGTCGTGGGATCTCAGCTTGTATCCTCAGATATAGGCTATGTAAATGAGTGGTAGTCTTCGCGATTTCCTGCTCGAGGAGATCGACTAGTTTTTCCGACCCAGAGCTGATGGCGGAAGAATGGCGATACAATGGGGGGGTTTGAGCCGGGGCATGATTTGTCACAGAAGACATTTAGAGAAGAAGAAAGGAGAAAGGTCGCGTTGAAGAGCATGGAAATCATTATTTTCACGCTTTAAGCATTAATTTCTCATTTAGAAAAGGAAAAATAATGCTCAACTTTCTTGGAATTACCTCGTATGCCCAAAGAGACTGAAACATTCCCTTATTTGGTTATCTATCAATATATTACTTTTGTATTTAATCTGAAGGCTTTCGGCAAAGGAAGCAAGAATGTTGATTTAATTAGTTAATTATTTACTCTCGTCAATGTATCCTGCTTCTCACATACCGCAACCTCCTCATACCACAGGCTTCTCATATAAAGGTGCCGCTTGTCAAAGCATTCTATTCAAGTCGCTGACACTGCCATAGGACTACGGCCTCGCATCGAACCATCCCAGGTTCCCTCCCCCGTCGAAGCCATCGAGAAGGACCGGGACAGATGGCAGAATCAGCCTTACATGACGCTGCCCGGACAGCAGCCTCCATTGTCGACGACGGACTTCCGTGTAATTGACCAAGGTATTCACCATGCTTTATCGTTGATATGATGAATACAGAGCATTTGTAATAGGCAATTCGTCGCCAAAATTTGTGCGAGCGTCAACCTGGGCGTTCCCTTATACATCACGTCTAGCGTCGGATTGTAACATTCCATTAGCGGCTATTTTCCAGCCATTTGCCGAACTCGACAGCCAGGAGGAGCCCGTACCGCTAGTGGAGACCAATCCTGCTCGCTGTGAAAGATGTAGAGCATACATGAATCCGTGGTGTTCATGGACGTCAAGCGGAGGAAGGTGGAAGTGCAATCTTTGTAGTCATGAGACAGAAGGTACGTTACTAACTCAGCACCCGAACTATACTGACTTCCACCAGTATCAGCCGAGTATTTCTGCAATCTTGACGAAAATGGGAACAGAATGGATCGACTACAACGTCCAGAATTACTGGCAGGTACAGTAGATTTTGCTGTCCCCGATGAATACTGGGCTTCACACCCTCCTGTGGGGCTGACTCGCCCGTACTTCTCGACGGAACCTCCACCGACGGGAATACGACAGCCTCAGCCTCTAAACTATGTGTTCGCTTTCGACGTTTCGAGTGAAGCTGTCCAGTCTGGTTTCCTACAGACAGCTTGCAATGCTCTAGTAACGATTCTTTATGGAGGCGTCGACGAAGAGGGAATGCCATTAGATTCATGTCTCCCCCCAGAAAGTCAAATTGCTATCTTCACTTTTGACAGAGGAATACACTTTTATGATTTAATGGTGCGTCTGTCGTCCTTGTTACTGCCTATATGTTTTCATTTGCGAGTAGTCTGATGAAGTGTCCATGTTCGTTGTGCCTGATATCGATGAAGTTTTCATTCCCTTTCATCATGGTCTCTTCGTATCATCATCTGAGCGAAAGTGCGTATACCACATATGTCTCGTCTGTGTATAACCTCATCTCCTTCCTTAGGGATATCATTACAAAATTTCTCCATGCCCTTCCTTCACGATTTGCCGACAATTATGTCCCGGAAGCCGCTTTGGGCTCTGCTATTCGTGTCTGTCAGGCTGCTCTAGTAAGATGTCTCCTATCAGCCTTGTCCATTGTTTTAACTCATCACAAGGTAGGACGAGGAGGCCAAGTCGTACTCTTTCAAAGCGTTTTACCCTCTATAGGTGCTGGCGCCCTACATGGACAACCCAACGAATCCGATATGTATGATACGGCTCAGGAAAAGAAACTTTACAAACCACGCGATCCTATATGGACACAGATGGGGGAAGAATGTGCCGAGGATGGCATCGGAGTGAATATGTTTTTAGGGATGAGCAAATTTATAGACATTGGATCCATAGGTATGTTACTTTGTGCAGTTGCTACCCCTTCAATGACTGTTGAGTTAGGCGTGGTATCATCTCTATCGGGCGGCGACATATATTTCTACCCCCGCTTTGATCCACAGCGTGACGGGGTTGTTTTACGTTCCCAGCTACAACGTCTTATGCGGCGCATGGTTGGGTACAACTGCATGGTGCGAATACGATGTTCAAAAGGTGTCTCCTTCCCTCGTCATTTCTCTCGGTCTTTGTCAACTGGTTTTAGGCGTCAGGGTATCTGAATATTACGGCAACTTTCATCGTCAATCCCCCACCGATCTTGAGTTTGGCGTGCTTGATGCCGACAAAGCATTCTCAGTTATTCTGGAACACACGGGGTCTCTCAGCACTCGGGAATACGTGTATCTCCAATGCGCCGTATTGTACACGACTGTGGAAGGTGACCGTCGTGTTCGGGTACTCAATCTAGCACTACAGGTAGTGGAGTTGGCTGGGAATGTTTTCATGTACGCGGACAACGATACTGTGGTATGTCATCTAATGCGGCACGGTAAGCACAAGCATGCATTACGTACTTCCTGTATTGCTGAATGCCTCCTAGCTATAATCCATACCAAGAAGTCAAATATGGCACATATACGAGAAGACGTTACGGAGAACTGCTCTTCATTGCTGCTTGGATATAGGAATAAATGTGCATCTGCAACGGCCGCGACGCAGGTAAGGTTTTCAGATACATTGGAGGATCAGGAGAGGAAGCTCAATACTCTCCTAGTTAGTGTTACCTGAAGCGTTCAGATCATTGCCTATGTACACTTTAGGGATACTCAAGTCGAAACCCATCAAAGGTATGTATTCAAAACCATCTATCCTACCCAATCTAACAGATCGCATACAGCTGGCACTGTGTCTTCAGATGTCCGGAATTATTATGCACATCGATTAATGTCTGCAAGCGTTCGGCATCTCATTCAGCATGTCTATCCCTCGCTGCTTGCGTTACATGACCTCGACAATGAAGTTGCTCTACCTGATCCTGTTACGGGGGAGATCACGATACCGTCTATCACTCGAGACACCCACATGTGTATGGAGCCAAATGGGTTGTACCTAATAGGTAGGCCTTGGTCTTGTTCGATATAGATCATCTCTAATGTTGCTCAATCCTACAGACAATATGGAGGTCATAATCTTTTGGATAGGCGCCAGTGTCTCTCCACAGATACTTTTAGATATTTTCGCAGTGGATGATGTAATGAATTTGGATATTCAAATGGTATGTCGCCTGTTAGGTTTTGATGATATACGCATTCACCTATCCGTTGAAAGCCGAAGTTACCTGTTCTACAGACGCGACTGTCATCGCAAGTGCGCAACATCATCACGCATAACCACTTGAAGCGGGGGTACACACCGAAGATGTTAGTCGCGAGACAGAACATGGATGCAGCAGAAATCGAGTTCAGTGATATGTTAATAGAGGACCAAAACAACGGCACGATGTCCTACGTCGATTGTGAGATATTACTCTGTGATCCAGATCGGATGCTGATTCTCGTTTGTGCAGTCCTCACTGTGGTACATAAACAGATAAGTCATGTGGTGAGTCGTAAATGTGAAGCAAGGATGTCTCGAGCTGACTTTCTGGCCCACCCAGCTCACAGGAGGGTTCGAACCTACGGCAATGCGATCCCCCTGGTAGCTTTGTTTGGCACTTTAGTCATGTCGCCCGCATGGTCGGATACATGTTCTATCCATCATGTTCAACGCCATGTATACGTGGTTATATCGTTATGATAGATCTAAGGAGGCAAAACTGCTCTATATATACGAAGATACAATACTGGATCTCTATGTTATATCAAGTTCGTGAATACTTTTCGAGGCATGGAAACGACATTATATAATAGTTGGGAATCGATGTGGTGAGCGAAGCGAAGGCCCTCATGAACGCGTTAAACTGTGCGCGAAAAATCAAAACTAGGGCAAAGACACCCAGTAACTGCATTAAATGGGTTGAGCGCGCCTAAGTTATATTAGATGGTGCAAAACGAACCTAATCCTTATCTCCTCGGGCAAGTGATCGAGCGCAGAAGGGTTTGCTTGCCACTTGTAGACGTTCCAGTGTATATGACATTGATTGACTCAGAAGCGGAACCATGTGTGGGAGGAGACAGCTGGGAAATAGTAACCAGGACGCCGAGTTCTAGGGACATGGACAGAGCCTGAAGAATAACAGCTGGGTCTTTCCGGATGAAGCGTCCATAAGAGGTTACGTGCATAACAGATTGGTGGACATTGACTTGGGCGATGGGCACAGGGGTTTTCGCTGGTCAGTCTATAAGGTCATAGTCATAAATCAAGTGAAGCTGGACGCACTTGAGTTCCTGCCGCTCTTTGGATAATGTACCCTCCAGCAGAAAGGGCTCCCAGAAGCACGAGGGTCCGAGAAAGACACCACAACCGAATACTTCGATCCGTGTCCACAATGAGTAGAGACATTGAAGACTTCCTGGAACTCAAAAGAGAGATCCGTTGACACAAGTTCAGATTTGGATTTCCCGTGTTTTTGTACGCCGTGACAGAAGGGAAAGCTTTCGGGAAGGCTGGTCATGGTCTCGAGGCCGCCGCGTAGGCGATTACGCAGTTGGCATTCTATTTGACCTTGCTCAGCCAAAGTGGGAAAATTGGGTCTATAGTCTAGCCGATCAAGATGTGAGTCCTGCAATTGATGCACTGCTATTGGTTTGCAAGTAGAATGTTTGCGGTCGTGATCAAGCTTCGATTTTGATGTGCTCCAACAAGGAGGAATGTAATAAATTTCGTCGTAACATTTAGGAAGAGGCCGAGGCTGATGTGCGCGGAAGCAGGAACTAGACATCAGTGAAAAGGCGCAGAGATTTGATGTGACGTTATAATCCTTGCAAGAGGGCGCGGTGCTGAAGATGACAAGGAAACAGCGAAGACGGCGCAAAGGACGAGTGATATGATTTGACATAAGGATCCCAAATTTATACTGTTATGACGATAGGTTTGACGCTCTTAGAGAAGACAAGAAGAGGGGGTCGCTAACAATACTCAGCGTTGTCAGTGACGATGAAATCAAAAGTGCTTGGAACCGATCCTTGTAATAGACAAAAGAGTCGATCAAGAGGATGACCCCAGCGATTTCTTCCCATGGACTCATTCATAAACAAGCCAGGTCTATATCAATCTCCATCGAGATTGATAACATCGTGGCAAAAGAATGATAGAAATCCACGCATCAGACACTCACAACTAAGAATCATGATGGCATAGCGTCCTGAAAGGAAAACAATATGTACGCCGCGCCTGGATCGGTATTAGTATTCTGTGTATATCCTATGATTTTCATTGTGGCAGGCATAGTGAATTTACAGTGACAAGCTCTTTGCTTACAATACCTTTCCTTCTCTTGCCCCCACCCAATATGAACCATTGGGCCACTCGTATTCAGCTATACTTGATTTGTGCATCTCAATGCTAACAAAGACATAAGAACTGCTTCGCAACGAGGGAAAAAACGTACCTGTAACCTTCATCAGGGTTTGATGGTACGTTATACCTCCCACGCGAATTGATTGAACAAGGCGTCACGAAATGTTCATGGAGATGATCAACGAACTCCAAAACGTTGCGCTCCATAGTACCAGAGATAGCGATGTAATCAATTAAGCTGTTCACTAGTTAGTGCAACGAAAGTCTAGGTCTCTCTAGAGCACACCTCAGATGAATAACATATTCACACAATCCAACACCGCCTGCGTGTGGGCAAACGGGTACACCGTACCTGATAACATTGATGAGATAAGTCAAGTCTAGTCAAACCCTAAGATGGTGCTTACTTGGCCGCCATGAGAAGAACACTAATGACCTCGCTAACGCCTGCAAGCCTACAAGAATCGATTTGACAAACATCTATGGCTTCTGCTTGGAGTAGTTGCTTGAATACCATACGATTATGGGCATGTTCACCAGTAGCAACACCGATACCGTATGGCTTCAAGGCCTTTCGGACTGCCGCGTGACCCAGAATATCGTCTGGAGCCGTAGGCTCTTCAATAAACCTACGTGCAGCTATTAGGAACTGGGTTTAGCGATTGTAAGGGCTATTTACCAAGGCTTAATTTCAGTCAGCCCTTTGACGTAGTCAATTGCCTGTGGGACGTCCCACACTTGGTTGGCGTCGATCATCAACACTGCACCGGTAGGTCCAGCATTTTTGCCTTTCAAGTCGTCACTGTTGGGATCTCTTGGGGGTGCATCCGCTGGAAGGTATTGCGGATCATCGATGATGGATCGTATGATCTTCCCTCGACGCAAATCATTGGCTTGATTGGCTCCAACTTTCATCTTGAAGTGGTTGAACCCTGCCTGAACGGCCTCTTTGGTCAACCGAGCCACCTTTTCATCGCTGTATCCTGAAGAACGATAAGTACCTGTATTACTCGGCAGAAGACAGTCTTACCCAGCCATCCAGCAGAAGTGACATACGCAGGGTATCTATGGGGGATTATTTGAGACGTCATCAGTCCTGGAAATAAGTACGAACCCAAGTTCTTGAACTTTGGCCTCTCGATCCTGCTTTGTAGAGGCCTTCTTCTTGACCATAGCAAGGGCCTCTTCTTTGGAAATTGCATCAGAGATGTAACGCCAAGCAGCTGATTTTACCAGTTCTTCCTAAGCGTAAAATAAGAAACAGATAGTACACGAGTAAGGACACACACCGGAGTGAAATCCACAACGAGCTTCCACAGCGGCTTCCTTCGAGATCGAGCATACATATCCCAGAGAGCGTTGTTCACAGCACCGGATGCGATGTGAATAACACCTTTCTCCGGTCCAATCCTAAGACAGATGAATTTTCCGTCGGAAATAACTCATGATCACCCACCATCTCAGCTGAGGATCTGACATCATGAAATTCCAAGCTTCCCCCATATCGGCGAACAAACTCTCCGTCTCCTTTCCGACCAATCTGCTCGCCACTTCCTTGATGGCTGCGCATACCTGAAACAGTAGTTAGTCAGATAACGACGGGAGAACATTAGCCGTACAATATCATTTCCGCGACCGATGGTGAAGGTCATGCCATGACCGACCAGATCTGAGTTCGTGAGAAGGGTAACATACGCAGACGAGTAGTCGCAGTCAGTGTTCCTAGGTTTCTGACATGAGCGACACGCGGCCTATCAATGAGGCGGGACCTACATGGCATCGGTACCGTCTCCGGACAACGACGTTGGGAATCGTACATCTAACCAACGTCAACTGTAGTCTAATCGACAAAATTCCAGCCCTACCGTGTGTTTCAAAGCCAGTAATCTTAGCCATAGCGGTCAGAAGGGAAGAATGCCTCCATGGTTGGGGTCCAAACGTATTTAAGGGTGATTCCCATGTAT
Source organism: Armillaria luteobubalina (assembly GCA_030435615.1). Taxonomy (NCBI): domain Eukaryota; kingdom Fungi; phylum Basidiomycota; class Agaricomycetes; order Agaricales; family Physalacriaceae; genus Armillaria; species Armillaria luteobubalina. The sequence continues at coordinate 251,069 of JAUEPU010000038.1, forward strand.
CACCCGGTCGGTCCGGTCGGCACGCGGGCCGGGTTCCGTAGCCATAGTAACCAGTACGTATTTAAAGCAAAGTAGCAAACTGGAGCGCCTTGACAGTTACACAGACGAAATACAACATTATATATGGACAACAGTATGTGCACTATTCCTAACTTCCTTTCGCCATCCTGGCCAGGCCAGCTTGCATCACCGTTGAAAATGTCTTGGTCCCCAGGGTTTGATCCAGAATCAGCATACTGCCAAAACGTCGTATAACTACCAAATAAGAGCATTAACTGCCTTGGAATCAGAAAGCCTGGCAAAACTTACCTCCAACCGGCTGGAAGGGTTCCAATGCTACTTGAATATCTCGCAATCCACAAAGGATTAGTACTTCCGAAGGCCTTGCTATTGCCGGTACACGTAGTCCACCAATCAGTGGTTGTATAGATGACTGGAATTCGAAGCCTCCTCAGTGGATAAGCTCATATATATATAAAATGAGGTGACCTGGGTATCTATACAATGATGGGATTTTGAGCTTCATCTCAGTATAGTACATGGTGAACACCTTACCGTCCGGTAGCCGCGTGATATGTGTTCGAGAAGTCGGTGATCCAGCTGACTATAGCTGAGGCCGTCATACCGTAGCAAGTACTGCCGCTCGGGTTGTCTAGAGATCAAGGTCAACACGAAGTAGAAGATTCAGACGAAAAAACACATACATTCAATGTCTAGAGCGCCGGGAGTGTTATTCCGTCACTTGACCAGCCACCTGAGAGTGATTAATGCTAGACGCTGGAAGACACTATGCAAAAACTACCTCCATGGGTGAGAAAGAAGTTGGCCTGCGCAGCCCCTGTGCTGCTATTAGGGTGGGCGAAATGGTATGCTCCGCGAATCAATCCAGCGTTAGTGGCGCCGGTGTACTGGACTACTGAACTGAGGGCTAGTGTATGCTGACGAGTCGTTATATTTTGTAGTCAAAAGAGTGTAGAACAGACGCACTTGTTCCTTCAGTGGCCTTGATATAAGCGAAGGAGACACCGTTCACGACAACCTGATTCCAATTAATACTGGTTTGATATCCCGAGACGTCGATTCCTTGGAGTGATGCTCGTTTGGATAGAGACGTACATCCTGACGGACGAATAAGATAGAGCAAGAAGGTTAGTCCTGTGAAGAGAATCATATTCTGGGACAAACCACAGAAAGACCTGCGAGCTGAATACTTATGCAGCAAACAGTGGACCTGGACTGAACAACCGCCTGGAGTCCAATTCATAATGGATGATAGACCCTCGTGTCGCAATATGAAAGCATGTGGTGACTACGAGAGACTCCACAAACGTTTTCAGTATCACCATCAGTCAAGCTTGACAGGCTGCACGAATCACAGTCCCTGTTTATTCCTCCATGGCGTCCAATCTGCAATTTCGGAGAAATCGCAGTCCAGTCTGATGTTTGCCTATATAGGGCTTCGACAATTTCAGATGATTACCCATACAAATTGGACACGGTCATATGTCCATGGAACTTTTGCATAATGAAACAGACTAGGTATATGCAACTAGGTGCAATACACGCGAAATCACTCGTTTTTCCGACAACCATGAGGAACTGTCACTACAGGAGTTGCATCAGTATAATACCTTAACAGGTTGAATCAGACACTAACGGCACTTCCAAAAGCTTCCACATGCAATACAACACTCGAACCTCCCTTCATGATATCTATACATCTAGGGCGTTCTTAAAGCGCATCGCACGGTTTCAGCCAAAGTCGTGGTCCCACAAACTAGTCGAGTCAACATTGGTCTAGAATGAGACGAGGCAAGTACGAACCATTGATACTAACTGTCCCTCCGCTGCATACATTCAGCTCCCGGTCAATGATACCAGTAAGGTCCGGGCGTTGACGTTGGCTAATAGTGACAAATCGACTAATGTTTGGGTCGCTGATACCAGCTTGGGAACTCGTCGGAAGTTCCTCCGCCTTATCTTCGGGGTCCATGTTCACCAAATTGTCGTCCCATTCCCCTTCTGCTTCTTGTGTTCCCTCCGTGATGTAAATGTATATGTCGACCTCGATATTCGAGACGCCGTCTAAAGCGCCATGCAGCAATTCAGAAATCCACGATATGTGGTCTTAACTGATGTCAGTGAGCCGTCTTTTATTTGAAGAGAAGCTGCATACTGGCGTCGCGGATAGCCCATACAAACAACACTCTTGAACATGGCGGTTTACCGGCTTTGCATTGTCTAGAGATCAAGTTGGCTGCTACGAACGGTACAATTCGGGAACATGGTCTCACCTGAGGACGTCGAGTAGTAAAGGGAGTGTGAACGCAACGCCGGAACCGCCTTGCAACTATAAGAATGATATAGAACTGTACGGAAGAACAAGCTACTTTACCTGCGATGAGAATCACCGTTTCATGACCTCGTAACAGCGGTGGCGAGCTGTACGGACCATCAAGGAAGACCGCCGCTTTGTAGCTGTCTTGTGCCTTGTGTAATAGCCTCCTCGTGATTCCATTCCGGACACGAATCAAGAACACCAGTTTCTCTTCACTATCGACGGTCTCTACTCCAGAGATGGTGAAAGGATGCGCTTGGATCAAGGAGACGCCAGGAATGGTAAGGTAGACACTCTGTCCAGGAGCCCAACGAAGAAACTTGGGCTTGACCACTTTGAGGCGCAGAAAGTGGGAGGATAGGACGTCAACTGTGGCGTTACCGTTTAAAGTGGCTTTGGAGGTAAATACTAAGAGACGTAGGGCACGAAGGAAGCGGTCGAGACCCCAGAGGAGGATAGAGGGCCATACATAATATCCAAGTCTGTGCTGACGTTACCTCGTTGTGAAGGCCTGGCATATAGAAAAGAACTTACCCTAATCCATTGGAGTGAAAATAGGCGCTGAGAATGAATATGCTGATGTCTTTCAGTGCCATGAAGGGTGAGAAGGGAAACAAACCACCCACCAAGCAAGAGCAAGATGAACAACCTTGAAGACCTCATAACCCGCATCTCTGATGGGGCGAATGGAGACGAGGCTAAGTAATGTCAACGACACACCAGCGAGAAGACCACATTGGACCCAAGGATGATTCCACGTTACAGCACCTGCGAGGCTAGGAAACGATTAAAGTCTAATGAAACCCTAGCGCGACAACGGTATATCCATACCCTAGCTTCATCTATTCAGCACACCCATCAGCACGAGTCGATAACAGTAGGAAGAAGCAATGCACTCTTCCCCCCGCGTGTACCCATATGAGCACGCATAACACTCTTGCAACCATTCGGTGCAAATAATTCAACTATGGAAACACAATGAGAATAACACTACAGCTTGGACGCATAGGCATACCTTATCGAAACTGATGCCTGTTAACACTAGATTCATGTAAGCTTTGGAGTGGCATCATAGACAAGTCATGAAGTCAAGTATTCACAGGAGAAGATGTTGTTTTTCATCCCGAGCGCGACGAGTAATGAAAGCTGAGATGCAGCAATATTACCAGCGGTATTTGCCCAATACTTCGGATCAAGCTTCAGTCCCGTTGTGGCGGTAGCTACGAGAACAACGTCGGTCTTCCGGACAAAACCAAAAGATTCGGCGTACAATTAATCAGAGACCAGGTAAGAACGACTGCCATGTATGCTGCGGTCAGAAAGACCTCAGCAACATTGAGACTATGCGATTGTCCAATGGGGATCGTACAGCGGAATGCGACGATCCTGAAGAGCTCCACAAGCGCACGAGGCAATTGTAGAAGTGAAATACGACCACGAGGTGCAATACCCTTCGATGCGGGCTTCACTGTGCGGGTATATGTGGAGATGACAGAGAGAAAATGACAAAGTGAAACCAGTGCAACGAAGCTAGCGATGAAGTACCATACTTGCTTGGGGTACTCCGCCGCGCGACCTATGCGAATCAGTCGATCAGGATCTACTGTCTGTGCAGCGACGATGGCATCGACGAGCTGGTTGGCAGAGTAAGTGGTGGCGAAAGGCATCCTCATGAGTTTTCATGTCAATGCCTTCCATGATGGAATTAAAATGTAGATGGACTGGGAAAATAACCTACGCTTTGAGTCATTTAGGGCCCATTACTTGTGTCGACAGGGTTCCAGGTGAACAAAACCCATCCGACAATTGAATGGATTCCTTATCAGATAGAAGGCATACCGTTATCTTGCGCCATAAATAAATCATCTTGGGGGGATGACTCGTGTGCCTGAAGGCGACACGAAAACAAGCTGTGGTGGGAAGTCAGAAGACCAAGTCACAAAGACTATAATCGATCTAGACGTTTATCAGATAAGATTTTAATGGTGGCGAAGATGTCAGAAGATGTTTTAAGAGGCAGGCATGTGAAGTGCACGCGATCGATAGAAGCAGTCGATGAGAAAAGACCCCTTGAGATGAAGGGTCAAGTCAGCGATGCTCCATGGAGAGTTTGACGTTCAACAGAATATGATTGCAGTATACAATTGATTCAATACATTCTGTGAATCGAATAGGTTAGCGTGTTCCATCAGAGATGAGGTGTGGAAGACCAAACTCGCTACAAAGGTTTTTCCATAATCTTGGTGAGTTCGAACTGACGGACCTCCATACCGAGAACTCCCTCCATGATCTTCGTTTTCCAAGGCGTATCCAATGCTGCTGCCCATTCCGGAGTCTTCATGAAGTCTCCATTGTCAAAATCATGCACAGCAATATACTTGAAGACGGGTTTTCCAATGGCTTCCCTGCGGCTAGTCGCTGTCACCAATGAATAACGTCTACCTCTCAGCCAACCAGGAATCTTCTCTAACAATCCCATGTGCTCCTCGTTGAACCATTTGTTGAACTCCTCTTCGAATTCTGGCTTCACTTCAAGCTCAGCTGTCAAGACATATTTCCCAGGGAAAGACGAAGGCACAGATGCCGGATGAGTGGAGGTACTAATTGCTTGATAGATCCTGCGGCTGAGAAACTGGATCTTCGGCATAATGTCCTTCTCATTGTCTGAAGCCTTGTGCTTCAGTGCCTGAAACTCGGGGCTGTCTGCGACGTCAGGACTGGAGATATCGTACACAGTGAGGTAGGTGGGCTTTTGGGAATCCGTCGCCTGATAACGGGTTGCGGTGATGTACCCAGGTACGGTCAAACGAGCAGGTGCATGCTCGTTGTTGTACCAATCTTCGCGAAGCAATATCAATCAGCTCCACCCTACAATAGTACGATAACTAGGCTCACCGTTGAAGCGATCATCAGCGATGGCCGGACCGTTCTCAGCAAGAACGAGGACAAGGCCTTGGTGTGCTGTCGACATGGTGGTATTAATCAGCGATTCTGCAGTCCGGTTTGAACTCGGAATCCGGCTGCGGACACCACACGCAGAATGCCGACGGGTAAACATGAATCCTGCATGACGGCAGAACTTGGGCAGAATCATTGATAAGTAGGGGTGCCACAGTTCGAGTTACCGACACCAGTTATAGAATTTCTTGAGAATTTGGTAGAGCAAGCACTATGGCGACCAGATTTTTAACAGCTCGGGTAGCAGCACGAGGGGTATCGAGGATGCACAACTAAGCAGATGCCCCAACTGAATGCTAGAGGAAGGCTTTTGTTTTTCAAAGACATTATGATGGTGGGAAGAGCACAGAAACAGACATAGGGCGTGGGAATTTTTGACTCACAATTCTCTTCCTTTCACTTTGTGATACCCACACGCTCAGCGGATCTCTTTCACCAGAAAACTGCCACCGAATTCCGTTTAATCCTCCAGTACCATGAGCCAACAACAACAGTTTGGGAGTAGTACTGCTTCCGGCGGGCAATCCACGTACCTACCGCCCCTTCTCGTCCAAGATATGGAGTACCTGTGTGCCGGTACGAACCAGCTGTTCTCTTTTCTCTCCCGTTCTAATCACCATACTGGGCAGATTGTGGTGCAAAAAATGAAATCAAGTCTCGAGAGCCTATCCGTTGTAGAGAATGCGGGCATCGAATTATGTACAAGAAACGAACAAAGCGGAGTACGTCGATGCGTTATCTTCTTCACTTTATTTGGATTGACACTCCGTTTCAGTGGTGCAATTTGAGGCCCGCTGACCTCAAATTCAGTCTTTCAGGCGATGGTACCGGCTGTAATTTTATCAAATCGTGGTTGTATGGCGATGCGAGGGTATATTAGGTATCTGTTTTGTCTTCTCACACTCCCTGCAGTGGTATAACATATGTTGCAGTCTCTACCTGTACTCCTATTGTTCAATGGGACTACATGTTCACCGCTATCCTCCTTTTGCAAAAGGCTAGCGCATGAGCGCCAGTTTCTGGGGTCATCTTTGTACATGTGTCCCCATCCGTCAACGATTTGCCATCCCGACCCGGACGGACGACTGTATAAGAAGTATCCTAGACAAGACATCCTCAGATGTTCTCTCAAGCGAAATGACAGCCCTGGTCGTGCAGCACCACGATGAAGCCATAGTAGGTCACCGATAGTCTTTGAGGAAAGCTGTGAACTACAGGCAAGATCACGTCCGAGAAAAGGGCACAGTCCTGAGGACGATACCTAGGAAACGGGACAAGCCTTGAGAATCGCTCCAGACCTCCGTCAACAGTACGAACTGGCTTGGAACTCACCTTCTTAAAAAAGGGCAGTCCCTTCAAGCCAGGCCTCAACCTTACCCGCAGCCGTGAACGAAGATGCACCTAATTCTGGAACTCCTTGCAGGGCGTAGTGCGTTTCTTGAACTGTCCAGCTATGACCACACTCCAGCGGTGCGGAGAGGGCCATGACCTAAAAGTGCACATATGCAGGGTGACTCGTAATAGCGTGTTCCGACAAGGTGACGCTGTGAAGGAACTGTCGAACGCCCTGCTGACGTAAAACTGCATTTCCCTTTCGTCTAGTAGAAAAAGATGAACGCGAGATATCGAGCGAGCTGGTGTCAGGAGGAATTTGGTTTGTATTCACAGTAATAATTCCTAGCAATCTTTCTACTGTTTGTGTGGTACCACCCATAGATACTATGCACTGGGGCAGATCGATAACCAAACGTCAAGTGCCCAACCCTCGGCTTCATGACTCATCAACCATTCTTCCTGTCACTCGAATTGTTATAACACCTCGATGACTGTTTACTTGGCTCCTTTACAACATGTCCCACTTTGTCGTATCTGGGTATGTGCCCCCCGTATACTTTTTAAGGTCCTACTTACCCTTCCCCTCGGAAACGTAGTCACTTGTCTTCACAACTCACACCTTTCCTCGCGACTCACACTTATCCACCTCACCCCGTCGTCACCTCAAGTGGTCCGGTCGCCTCCGCACACTCATCCCCACTCATCCCTCAAGCGACCTATGATGGTGGCTACTCTTCTGCCACCACTGTCCTCCTGCGCGTTGCCAATGGCGGAGCTGGCCAAGCCGGGCTTATCGGTGCCTTTGCGGACGCGTTTATCAAGTGGAGAGTAGAGAGCTTCAAAGAACAACCTTTCAAGGTCAGTGCTTTCTCATACCCAGATCATATTCGAACATCTTTCATTAGGTTGAGTGGTACCTCGGCGATACGACACAAAGTCTTTCTTATCTTTCTCTGGGGTACGTCGATGTCGCATTCACATACAACAAAGCGGCAGAGTTGGCAGAAATAAAGAGTAAGAAAGCTGTGAGGCGGGAATTAGTCTTCATGGCAAGTTTGTTCTTTTCTGCTACAATAATTTGTGTAGAAATGATCGATAACTCAATGGCTGGTTGATGCAGGACCACTTCTATCTCGTCGGCCCCACCTCAAATCCTGCTGGCCTTGACGGATCGACCGATGACGTATCGGATATGTTCAACAAAATCGTCGGTTCTGGGAATGTTGATCTCGCTGTATGTATATTGCATCACTCTCTTTCAAACAGCCCCAACTGATAAGTCCATACACAGATCCCGCCTGACCCATCCGAACGCCCGCCAACTCGCTTTCTTTCTCGCTACGACAAAAGCGCAACGAACATCAAAGAGAGTGAATTATTCATTGAAATCGGGCAGGTATGCTTACTTTCTCCTCTTCTACTGATATTCTGTACCGACGGATCTTCTCGCTTAACTTTACAGGTCCCCTGGGCACTAGCCTACTCTTCCTGGTACCACCAATATCCCCGCTTCCCCATCCAAGCCCTTTCCGCTGCCTCCCTCCTCGCAGAATACACTCTTACAGATCGAGGAACATGGCTCTCCTCTCTTCAATCCGTTACAGACAACCTGCGTATCTTCGCCCAGGGAACCTCGTCATCTGCCATCTGTGCACCTGCTGACTCCTCCGTCCCGATCCCAGTTGAATCGGACGCCCTTCTAAATCCATGCAATGCCCTCCTAGCGGTCGAGCCTCAAAATGAGAACCTAGCTCAGACGTTTATGGATTGGTTAGTTGCGCTTGATGGAGGGCAGGAAGTTGTGAAGACATTTGTGAAAAATGGAGAGGTGCTTTATGCACCTGCGACAACCGAGTAACACTGGAGTGTCTTATGACAACTGTAAAATCGTGCCTGGTGTGAGATGTCTGTCGTACAATATTCATTCTATGAAGCCGTGTTAAGGTCTCAAGTGTTCACATAGACATTGGAGGCCACAAGCCGGGAGTATTTGTGTTCACGACGGACAGCAGGAGGCTTCGAGATGAGGATGTTTACTGCTTGGGAGAGGATCTAAGAGATGAAGAATCTTCGTAATAGATCTGAGGGAACGACGGAGGAATTACCAGGACAGTTTACATATTTCTCCAGCAATTACAATATCCTCTTCTCTAATCTCGTGAACATCTTCATATATTCTCGCTGATCAGGTGGATAGAGGGACCTGCTTGTCGATGCATTCCGAATCATTTATTTGTAATTGGGTTCAACTAACTGGACTTCGCCAAGACTACGGTAAGTCGCTGTTCCTTGTCTTCGACGTCGAGCCTTCGGCCGCTGCTCAGTATTTCAATAACATGGAGTCAGTCTTGCAGCTGCACAAGAAAGGTACTCGGAACGGATCAAAATATAGGTTCCCAAGGTGCGTGGTGATCGGCGCGCGCCCCAGCATTGCATCTCATCCACTTTCCATGGCGCCGGCCGCAGACTATGGTGTGATGCCCCAAGGAATGAAGCGAAACTAATCGCTGTTCTTGCAATCAACAATCCGTAAGACAGGCCTCGCCGCGTTAGGGCCCGGGTTGAATGTCAAGCTACCATACAGGATAAAAGACTACGAGCGCGGTGACGCTCATGTTTCGACCTTCTATTGTCGACGACGAGGCGCCATGAAGTTCCTAAGTCTTCTCATGTCTGCGATGGCCATCAAGGTGAATCCACACGCGGCCAAACTCTTCTCGAGGCTGACTCGTCTTTCAGCGCGACGAAGATGAGCGCCGTCATCTCCAGGTATGTTTCTTTGATGACCAGGAGTTGTACGCTGACCCTCTGAGAGGCTCGGCACATCGCTATCGTGAGTCTCGATCAGCTTGGTTCGAGTATGCGATGGTTGAGGTTGAGAGTGGGCGAGTAGTCGTCAGGACTGGGATACAAATCTTCAAGGAGGAGGTAAGTAAGCATCAGGTCGAACGTTGGAGTCAGGCTAGCCACTGAAAATTTCTATGACTCTAGGCCGCGAGGAGACGCTGGGATTTTTATCTGGGCCATCACGTGCTCCCAGGCTTGTGAATTCTCTCGGGAATTGGACTTGAAGGATGCTGTAGAAATTTTATGCGCCGCTACTGGATGTAAAATCGGCTTGGTTATGGAGGAGCACTATTTTTTAAATTTTATCTGGAAAAACATCTCTTGTACAATACATTACCTGTGTTTGCTTATCATGCATCATCAATGAGGAAACGAGAGGAAGGGGATCCGCTCTTGCGGCGGGCAAGCCGAATGAGGTTGTACTTGTTTGTAGCTCCCTTAGTTTGGACGCAAACCAAAACACCGGTCCTACTGCTTTGGAAAACGCGACGCACGTCGACAAAAACTCGAAATCACCATGAAGCTCGTCAGGCAAGCACATCTATGGGGCTACATTTACTCATAGACTCATACTGTCTCATCTTTTTCTAGATTCTTAATGAAATTGAACAATGAGACGGTAACGATTGAGCTCAAAAACGGTTCAGTCGTGCACGGCACAATCACCGGTGTGTTGCTTGCTCGTTGTCCATATCATCTACTCATATCTCATACTAGGCGTCGACATGCAAATGAACACGCATCTGAAAACTGTAAAAATGACTGCGCGAAACCGGGAACCAACGACGCTTGACTCGTTGTCGATCCGGGGGAACAACGTGCGGTATTTCGTGCTTCCTGAGGCGCTGCCGTTGGATACCCTACTGGTAGATGATGCGCCGAAGCCGAAGGGCAGGAAGAAGGAGGACTGTTCGAGGCCGTGGACGTGGTGGTGCCCGGGGCGGTCCTGGAGATCGTGGAAGGGGTCCCGGACGTGGACGTGGACGGGGTCGAGGAAGGGGGTTCTAGGATGCATAGATGTTTGACTGTCTTTGTGTTCGTCTTTTTTCTATACTTCTCTGTGTTTTCTGAATTCAGCCGTTGTACCATGACCATCCAAGTGAGCGCCTGAAAAAACTCGTTCCTCGTGACTCTATCCGTTTTACCTGGCGTTTGGTCATGACGGTGAGGAGTAAAGCCCGTCCTTGCGGGGGCCGGCTTGTCCCTGGAGAAGAAGAAGCAGGCATCATCCCATTACATGGATTGAGCACTTCCGGCGTCAGCCCAGTTCTCTTCAGGTCCTCACGGGGAGCGCGGGTATCCAGAACAACGAATTATATGGGTGCTTGCCTTCTCAACACCTGTGTGTATCCGCGTTCAGGTGCTGCCAGGTAGGAATACCGTTTCGCTAAAACGATCGATTAGGTTCTGCTAGTACTGGTAACCAGAGTGAAAGATGTCCTACGGCTACCTACTGGAGAGACGAAAAGGACCCGGTCTCCTAGGGAAATTGCGATCTTTAACCTAAATATCTCGCGGTCCTGCCATTTTTGGAGGTTATCATCGCGATCCGATTATACTGGACACCTCTTCTTACAATCCGGAACACCAGAACACCGGGCAGTAGTCTGAGTCAGGGTGCATTGATGATCAAGAATTGTACCAAGTATCGGGGATAGGAAATGTATCGATAGAGCGACGTAAAATCGTCAGGGCAAGTTGCTGCTGCGAGAAATGGAGGAGATTACACCTATAGCTATAGCAACATTTTAGACGCCCATCTGGGCATAGGCACACACTCTCTGACGTTGTCAATCCCCCCCAACCAGGCTACCAGCCGTTCAAATCCCATACCGAAACCTACGTGAGGAGAACCACCGTATCGTCTGAGATCGGTGTACCACCCATATTCATGCTTCCCCAATCCCAAACCATCTTTTCTCATTTTGGACTCTAGTACGTCCACGCGTTCTTCCCTGATCGAGCCTCCCACGAGCTCTCCAACGTAAGGTACTATCAAGTCGAAGCAGCCTACTGTTTCACCATCCTCATTCGCTCGCATGTAGAAGGGCTTTAGGTCCCCTGGATAATCTGTGATGAACACAGGTCCGCTAACGAAGATTTCAGCAAGCCATTTTTCATGCTCGCTCTGAAGTGTGCGTCCCCACCGAGGTTCGAACTCGAATTTGACATTTTTGGCGTCCTGAAGAGCTTTGATGGCATCTCTGTATGTCATTCTAGCCCATGGTTTGGGGAGCGAGTCCACCAAGGTCTTCCTCCGCACCTCGTCAAAGTCCTTCCAGAGAACCTCGACATCTTGACCGCCTATTACATCGGATGCGTAGGATTTTACGCTATCCTCCACGAGCCCACAGATACCTTGAACGCCCTCTCTATTGGCGTCCATCCACTCCGCTTCTAGCATCCAGAACTCGGCTAAATGTCGGTTTGTCTGCGATCGCTCGGCACGAAAGCAAGGAGAGAGCGTGTACACACGAGACAGACCCGATGCTAGCGCCTCAAGATGAAGCTGCGAAGATACCGTAAGGTGAGCAGAGTGACCAAAGAATTCGGAGGTTTCATTTGGTCCGTCAGGTTGTGGATCTGGGAACTGTGCCAGACGAAAAGTTTCTCCGGCCCCCTCGGCATCATTGCCAGTGAGTATGGGAGTGTGAGTGAAGCAAAATCCTTGCGTCTGGGCCACATTGATGAGTAGAAGTCTTGGAGGAAAGGAGGAGACGGTACATTGAAGTAATCCATTACCGAGTGCATGAGACAGCTACGAAGCCTTAGCACGGCGCTAACATAGTCTGTTCGTGCTCGTAAATGCATGTTTTCGCGTAGATATTCTGTAGTGAGTGTCTGCTTTTGTATGGGGTATAGCTGTGAAAGTTAGCAACAAAGTCAGTGGATAAAAAGATCAGAGCTACCTCAGGATCACATTCTCCAAGGATCTCTACGCCGTCGACCAAGAGCTCTCTATCCTGTTTCTGGCCGGGGCTGTCCTTAATCTTGCCGGTGAGACGCACACTCGTCCCGTTCGTTAGTCTACAGCCTAGCAGTCAGATAAAGATATGAATGCATAATACTGAAAAGGTGAACACACCCGTCTGTCAAGGAGGTATCAAGAAATACCGCCTGGATACCTTGGGCATGACTCCCATCACTGAGAACGGCGAAAGATACTCGTTTCTGGCGCCGTATAGACTTGATGAATCCAGTTACTGCTAGTGTCGCGTCCGGGCTTACTACTTCATGCTGAAGACGTGCAATTGTAGGCGGAAGCTGATACAAGACTTGCCGGAAAATTGATGGTGAAGGTTTCATTCAGAAAAAGCCAAGCCGGCGGAATTCGGGCCGCAGTGTGGCATCTGCGTGGCATCCTGAATCACGTGTTCTTGACGCGTTGAACTTCAACGTGATGCTGTCAAAATGTCAGGGTCGTTTCTCGTCACCCACTGCCGCCCATGGCCAACGGTCAGAAGATCAGGATCGCTGCCCGACTTCGACCTCGACTCAACGGGGAGGTCGACGACGATGCTATCAAAGTCTTCCACTCCTTGGACGACACTGGCGCTTCAAGCAACTCGGCTACTACTCAAAGCTTCGTCACTGTACCCAACCCATCAAATGCTGCCCAGATTTTCAAGTTCCCGTGAGTCTATGCCTTTTCTAGTATTCAAGTCTTCCCCATTCATGTCTCTGGTGGAGGTTCTCGAGCTGCTACGACCAGACGTCTACTCAGGAGGAGATATTTCGGAATGACGTTGAACCATTGGTCGATGTAGTGTACAACGGCGTTGTGCGTGCGGTCTTACTTTCTCGCCCTATCTCGCTCTGAGTCCCGTGTGATCTTGGCAGACGGTAACTATATTTGCATATGGGGTTACTTCCTCCGGCAAGACCCACACCATGCAAGGAACGAAATCTGACCCAGGTGTCATTCCTCGTGTTGTCAGAGTATGTTGTACAACGCCTTATTCCTACAGGTAGATTTCTATTCATGTACACTCCCATTTAGTCGCTCTTCGAAAGGAAGGCCGCCCTGAACCACCCCGATACCCAGCTCTCGGTCTCCTATATGGAGATCTACAAAGACGAGGTATACGATCTCCTTGTCACCCGAGAGAATGTTCGTAAAGTTCTACACAACTACCTTACTCCTCCTGACCACTACTTTGTTCTCAGGGACCCAAGTTACCTGTTCGCGAGAACGGCGCTGGGCAGGTGTTCGTGGCAAACCTATCTTTCTATCCCCCTTCAGTCTGTCCAAGACTTTGACAAAATTTACGCGTAAGATCTACCCCACCATCGTCTCACTTCTGATCGAAGAACTATGATAATAGTCGAACAACGAAACACCGCTCCGTAGGAGCGACGAAATTAAACCATGCGTCGTCCCGCTCACACGCGGTCCTCACGATTGAGGTTACCATGACAGACCATCAAACACATCGAAGTTTGTTCTTCTGTCAAATGCGTCTTGTTCTGTTATTGACCTGCATCCTTTAGCCATCACCGGAAAAATGAATCTAGTAGATTTGGCGGGCTCCGAAAACAATAAGGTAAACCTTGTTCTCTTCGTCTCTGCCGGCGGTGGGTTTATGCAAGGTGTCTTTTCAGCATACCGGCAACGATGCGTCTCGGATGCAAGAATCCGCAGCCATCAACAAGTCGCTAAGTGTCCTTGGACAAGTAGTTCGTAACCTTAATACGGGGGAATCGCGCATACCGTTTAGAAACTCCAAACTCACCCGAATCTTGCAAGATGCTCTTGGTGGTTCATCTGTTGGGCTGCTCATTTGTAATATTGCCCCCGGCATAAAATTCAGGAAAGATACCCTCAATACCCTAAAGTAAGCCCCGAGCCTTGCTATATCCTACGAAGTCAGGTCTCATGCACTATTTCTCAGTTTTGCTGTAAGTGCTAAGAACGTCGAGAACAAACCTGTTGTCAACGAACGCGGTAAGTCTGCAGCACAGTTCAACCCAGCACGCTACAATAAAACTCCCGTTCTTCGTTACTACAGATTCACGCCCGCCACCGAAGCCACACTTCGCGGCACTGGCAGCGCAATATACGGCTCCGAAGCTTGCTCACGTTGTTCTACCTGTCCCTACACCACCAACCCGAGCTTCTGGGTCGCAAGTACCTCGTTCTCGAAGCTCATTGTTGCCTAAGCCACGTGTCTCGACATTCGGAAGTGCCAGTTTCCAACCCTTCACGGTGTCCTCGGGGTCACAAGACAAAATATCAGCCGAAGGAGATCACTCTGCCAGTCTGGTGCTTAGCCTTACCGACAAGAGATTGATGAAAGGGTCAGTTCAAACTGTTCATCAAATTTCACGTTTATTAATTATATTAAAGATATCCAAAGCTGTGGAGGCGGAAGTTGCTCGGATACTAGAGGAGCGAGAGAAGGAGAGACTAGAGAAGGAGACAAGAATGTCGCCTGGATCCGGCCGACATAAGTCCAGGTCACCTAAGAAAGAGTCGCCCCCCCTTCCGTCAGGCGTGCTGACGCCTCTCCTGAAGCGGCATAAAGACCTCGATGATGAGTTAAAAGCCAGGCTTCAGGAGCTCGAGAGGAAATTGTACGTTCTTAGTACATAGTTTTCTGCCGATGGCTTGACCTCTTCTACAGTGAACGTGACAACAAGGAAACGGCCTTGGCTGATGCACTATCCCCTGTATCTAGAAAGAAAACAGGAAGGGCGTATGTTGCCCTTGCGAGAGCCCATTCTGATAAGTATGTCTGATCTTTCGTCGCCCCTGGTAATCCGATGATATTTAAACGTGTTGTCATGCAGGGGTGATCTTCAAGTAGCGCTGGATCTCTACCGAAAGGCCGAGAGCTACGTTCCGGATAATGTCAAGCTGAAAGAGAGGTGGATACTTTTCGTTGTCCATGTTTTTCTTTGTGCGCTGTCTCCTGGAAAAACCAAAGGCTGACTATGTCTTCTCCCGTCGGTGCGTGTTGTCTCCTTTGGGATTTTTAGGATTCTCGATATTGAATGGGCTATGGATCATGCAAAGCCGTATGTGCCGTCGCCGAAGAAGACCAAGAAGAAAAAAGAGAAGAAGGTGAAGGTGCAAGAGCAATGCCCAAGGTCAGACGAACAGATGGATGTGGCTGAGGCGCTTGGAGCAGACTTTGGAACGGAGCTGACGAACATGGAGTTTCGCCAGCTGGAAAGTCCCGGAGAGCGTTCTTCCAAGCGAATCCGGAAGCAAGTGATGGATAACGGCAGTCCCGTGAAGAGGCCGAGAAAGGCGAAGAAGGCTACTGTTATATATAGCAGTGATGAGGAGTATGTCCCAGTTGCGCCTGTGAAGAGAAGTAGGCGGAAAGCTGCGGCGACATGATGGGACAGTACTCGTGAGAGCGACCAGATTATCGACTTCATAATTCGACGGTGGAATGACTTCTTTCGTTCAGGTTTCTATCAGTATTTCTGTCTTGCATGCCCACACATCCTCTTTTCGTTTCAGTGTAATCGTCTCTGCAATTTTGGTTTATCTTGACTTTCGCCGTTGAGCGTGTTGAATTAAGGGAAAAAGTCTCATGCTTCCTGGGAACTTCTGTGCTCGAAAGGTCGTTCGGAACAAAGAGGACCCGCCGACGACCAATCATAGCCTCCATAATTTTGGATCTTCACTGTGACTTCACATACATTACGCTGAGGGGGTGCATAGCTTTCGCAGTTGTGGGTCGAAGAGGATGTGAGGTTTCACACGAACCTAAACGTTCCACGTACGTTGATTCTACTCCACCTTCCTTGTAGGACATTCAATCGCCATGTCCCAATTTTCTAATCTCCCATTGACGCCCATCGAGCAGCAGCTGAAAACCCATGCCATTCTATCCACGACTGGATTTTTAATTCTCCTTCCCGTTGGCGTATTGGTACCTCGCTACACCAGAACCTATACGAATAGGTGAGTGGCATCTTTCGTATACTATGCGAAGTCCTATATGCATATAGATGGTTCCCCATTCACTTGGTCGTTCAGCTATGCATCTCCGCTCCTATCATTTTTGCGGGGTGGGGTCTCGGCCACAAGTCCGCGGGCCAGCTTGGACTTCCACATTTCACAGATCCTCACCAAAAAACCGGGCTCGCGTTGTTGATACTTTACATCTTACAACTCGTATTGGGACTGGGTATCCACTGGGTAAAAATTCGTTGGGTAGCCCGAAGGCCGCCTCAGAACTACGTACACGTTTTTCTTGGGCTTGTTATTCTAGCCTTGGCTGCGTATCAAGTATGTCTCCAACAATCGGGTCTTCGTTATCCGCTTTACTGATCTGTGTCCTGTAGGTTCATTACGGGCTGTATACTGAATGGACCTTTGCTACGGGCGGGTTGCATGTAGTTCCGAACTCTGCCAAACATGCATGGCGCGCTCTAGTCGTGGTTTGTGTTTCTCACGCCTAAGTGTGTATTTCATTAATTTTTACGGCAGGTATTTTGGATCCTTTACGGGATTGGTTTAGCATTTCTACGCCGGCAATTCCAGCAGGAAAAGCAAATGATTGGCTCTGATGATGGTATTCCTTTGGGTAGCGGATCTACTTTAGAAACCCGAGGCTGAGTGTGATAAGTGAAACGCGATGGATATATATATTTTGTACGACGAAAGATACAGGATTCATTTAGCTGTTACCTCTGACAATTTTCGTAGTAGTTACTGATACATTTGGAAGCCGGAAAAAGAAGAGACAGTTGGCTACAAAGGCCGTTGTGGGTATATGACCATGAGCTAGAAAAACACGGGATAAAACCGGGCGGACCATAATGCTCTAAGAGGTGCTGCGGCCGATAAACCAAGGCGGTAATACAGTGTGTCAAGGCGAAGAGAACAAATGGTGAGATCGGAAGAGAATCATGACGAAGGAGAAAGGCATTTAAATGATAGTGGTGTTAAGCGTAGCGATGAGGGCCGCTGTGTTCATGCTGATAGTAAGCAGAAGGATCATCGCCTTCCTGTTTTACCATCCATGGTAGAGAACCAGTCCTTGGATCCACCGGAGTGGATGTCGGCCCGGGAAAAGGGTCACCATGTCGATAAGGGGATGGGTAGCTAGTATTGTCGTCAGGAACGGGGGGCAATGACGGGTTAGGCATATAGCGGTATTGGCTAGCGGCAGGCCGCTGAGTGGAGTCATTTTGTTGCATCTGCGAGTACTGCTGAGACCGATTGTGAAATCCAGCGATCGACGTATTAGGATTGTCGACCGGGGACACGGGGCTTAGGGACGGCGACTGACGATGCTGATAGCGCATCGCTGTCGATGGATATGTCGAAGACGACATGTGCTCGTGAGGGCGGAAGGGGCCGGAAGACATCATGTCCCTTTGTTCTGATTGATGATATAAACGATGCTGCGACCGCGCCTGGATAACAGAAGGAGAAATCGGGATGCTGGGCGAAGTAGATGAAGGCGACACATCACTGCGGGAATTTTTCATCGCAGACAGCACAAACTCAGGGAAGGATTCTCCATCAAGGAACAACGCTCCAACGAGCAACGCAGTGGAGTTGGGTGCGGGAAATATCAGAATTCCCGAGGAAGGCGGGGCTTGGGGACTTTCTGGTGTACTAGCAGACGAAAGTGATGCTAGAGCGACCTACACAAACCCAAGAGATCAGTTTTTGATGGGTTAAAGCGAATGTGGTATGATTTTTCTCACCATCTCGTTTTCATACAGTATGCGGGAAAGATTCCTGAAGTTGGAGAGATTAACAGCATTCGTATTCGGATCGCGCAAACGATCAGGAAGAATCGTGCAGAGAGGAATGGGGCTGCTTCTGTTCTGGCGAATGTAAGATTGCACTTGCGACATTATTGGCAACGCATATGGAGATGTCAAGGAGAACACCATGTGTGTTGGCCATGTATGAACGCGACTGACATTAGGATAGTTATCAGCCTCGCGACGGTCAAGGGAAGTGAATAACATACTTATCTCCATCAGTTTCAACAGCGGTGACCCTGATTTCTTGATTGCTGCTTTTATCAGAGGCCCGCATACCGCTGACAATGAGTGTTCCCCGCCACGGATGCGTGAGAGCAGAGGTAGGCGCCGAAGTTTGAGCAGCAGGAGGAGGGACAAAAGATTCGAGGTTAGAGGGCAGACGGTATGTCATAATGGAAAGAAAACAAATGATGATGGATGCGTAAGACAAAGGCACGACAAGGAAAGACAAACAGTGGGTGTAACGAGTGAGCAGGATGATGGCCGGATGAACGAATGGTAAGGTTAGCTGCCTGCGCGCCTGAATACTATCCGACCTGACACAGATGAGAACGATGGCATCTTTTGGAACGTGAGCAGGCTTTATAACAATGTTATCACTACTCAGAAAGGTCTAATCACCTGGCAAGCCGTTCTGGAAATACCTTGAAGACGCACTGATGTCTGTCGAGATGCCCGGATTAGCAAGTCCTCCCCCAACAGTGTTGAATAACTGCAAGGTCAATTGTCATCCACGACGGACCGAGTATCCAAGGCCGATTTCGGTATACTATCCAGGGCACATCTAGGGACCAGATACAGTCCGGCATGGGTCTGTCACTTTCTCGAAAGACAAAAACTTAAAGGTTTGTACCAAGCAAAAACCATGGATACATAGATCTATGGCTGGAGATTAGTAAAATTAAAACGAACCAAGATGTGACCGACCTTGATCTTTACATCGTCATTATGTACGGGGTATACCACCAGGAGAAACCCGGTAGGCAAGTTCTTCAGAAATGCCCCGTTGATGTCCTACAGCCAATATGAGTACCTGAGAGACATATGGCCTAAAACTCAAAACGCCAATTCGGAAGCTTGAACCAGTCCTTACCAACTTGAAGTACACTTGTAACCATTGCCGGTAACCTTTTAACGTTTGCAAATCGCAATGTCCAGTCAGGCAAATGGGCCTATCCTTCAAGCATATGAATAAGTAGCAAATGTCGCCAATTTCTACTCGAGTATGAAAAGGCTGTTATCAGAGAGGATAAGTGAGCGAAAGGGGTGTTGCTAAGATGGGGAGGCCGGTCTACAAAAACCACGTGGACTGATCAGCATGGTGCACGCGAGGCACACGTGCTCGCGGACTTCACGCTAGCGCCACGTTGTTAAGGCACCTCCGAGGACCTTGAGTTGGAATTCTGATCAAGCACTGACGTATTTTTTGGCAAGTCGTCGTGCCAACTGAGAACCGACAGTGAAGAGAGAAGAAATCTGTATACCGACGCCTACGACGCCCGAAATCGCCGCCGTCCATGATACATCTGTCTTTGAATTTATTATTGGCGAGCAGTGGCGAGGTAATTATCCAATTTTGGCAGATGCTGGACCTGGTACTGATTAGACTGAATCATTGATTGTTGTGGGAAAAGGATTTATGTGGTAAGAGAGATGACGATGACTACCCGCGGGACGCCTGTCAGTCCCGGTTGATAAAAGTCGGCAGAAATGTGGCTCTTAGACTGAACGCTCCATACTGAACAGGAACCAGTAGATCAGGAACGCCTAGGCTGCACGCAATCTACAAGTACTCACACGATCGTCGTTTCTCATTCAATCATGACACTTTAATTCTTACGGCTTGGGATGTAATAAGTCATCGCAGTAGACAGCCTGAGTGTAAGTAATCAGATTCAAGATTCTGTCGTGCATCAAATGCCCCTTTTTTCGATCAGTACGTTTCATGATATAACGGTGCTACGCACGACTGTCGCTGGTGAGGAGGGAAGCTTCGAAGAAAAGATTTAACCGGGGCTACAGATAACTTTAACTACAGAATCTCAAATCATCTGTGTTCGTTTTGATTTCCGTAGGTAACGGTGTAGCTATATCCAGTGGTAGTTCATAGTAACATTACGGCTATGGTTGCAACCATAAACCGGTCGTCTATCGGTGCTATGTGGTCGAGACTCGAGAATTCTACATCAGGACTCGAATGCTGACCTCGCAACTCCCCCTCACATGCTGCAGCCGTTGCTAATGAAATAGCTTTACTAAGAAATAATACTATATACAACGCTATCTGCAAAGTCGCCATACTAGGAAGATGCTATGTAGGTTATATCTGTATATCCTTCATACTGCGAATGAGACGTTATATCAAGAGCGTACATAGAACTATATATTCGTCCTAGCGAGTCCGAAAGACCTTGCATATTCATACGATGAACCATCACCTACATTCCGGTTCCAGACCGGATCAAAGCTTTGCGCACAGGTGATAGCGAAGGGCCAGCCGAGGTGACCTAGAATATGGACGGTACTTCAACATCGCCGTCAATCCCAAAACAGAGACAACCCACCTGACCCTCAAACTGATTGAGAGTTACCATCTGCGCAGCCTTCAGGCGCTCAAACATGGCCTTGAGACTCAATATGGTCGCTTCATCAGTAGACTTGGACGCCCTTAACTCGTTAACCTCTTCTTCTGCTGCTTCAGCCCTGTCCTTGGCACCCACCAGCTCGTCGCGTAAGGAGATCGCTCGAACCTGCTCCTGTTCGAATGACGACTGAGCAGCATTGGTCGCTGCAGTCTGTATTTTCAACTCTGAACGAAGTTCGGAGACTAAAGCCTCTGTGTCAGACAGCGTGTTGGCAACTGTCTTGTGCAGAGAGGTCTCTGTACTGAAGGCGCTTTGCAAGTCAGCTACTGTCTGGGTCATTTCACATATGCGTGAATCCTTTTCGACGCGCAGAGACTCCATTGCATCATGGCTTTGCGTCATGGCTTTGTGAAAATCGTCTTGCATAGTTTCGATCTTCTGAGCGGACCCGCCCAAAAGTAAATCCTTTGCCTGCAAGATAGCAGAGAGATCTTTGATCTGAACGTCTTTTGCTTCCAGTTCGGCTCGACAAGCTTGGAATGAAGTGTCCAGCTCCGCGTGCTCTTGCTGGATATCGGAGAGAACAGCTAGGCGTTCAGAAGACATGGCCTGCTCTTCACTAAGAGCTTTCTCCATCTCAGCTTTATAGTTGTTAGCTTCCATCAATAAGGCCGCCTTTTCGAGCTTGAAAATCTCAACCTCAGCTTTCGTCGTAGAACTCTTTTCTTTAGCGAGTTTCAGATCATTTCGCAAACCAGCAAGAGCGGATTTTCTTCCGTCGTTCTCCTTCCGTAATTGGTCGGCATCCTGCGTCAGTTTCACAAAGGCCTCCTTCATCGACTCCAATTGTCTGACCTGTGCTAGCAGAGCGGTGTTGGTCGAGACAAGTGTAAGCTCGAGATCTTTCAAAGCCGAGTTTTCCGAACGCAAATCATGAATGGAACGGTTGAGATCATTGATGAGCGTGGCATTGCCCCGTGCCTCGCTCTGTGCCGCCGTCTTGAAGTCAGATAGTTGATGAGCAGGGTCATCATTTTGCTTTGTCAATGCAGTGTTTTTAATACGGAATTCCTCAAGGATGGCACGGGTTTCATTGAGTGTCTTATTGGTATTTCGGAGATCCTCCGAACGTCTATCAAGATCATGTTGGAGGGTAGTGACCTGGAGGAAATTAGATGGAAGGGTGCATTAACATCAACGACATGCCTTGGCGTTCAGGACCGCTGCGGTTTCCACGACTTCCTCGCGATTGATTCGGAAGTTGTCCTCGTTGTCATTGCCAGTACGGGGAATAAAGGGCGAGGAAAATATGTCGGGGATGTCCGAATCATCCTCCCTCATGCTACCGTACCCCATATCAGGTGGGGAGCTGGGCGGGGTGGGATGTCGGCTTATATCCGGTATGATCGTGCCCGACTGCGTACGAGTAACGCCTCCAGAGTGCGTTCGGCGGAGCCGCGCTGCATGACACGGAGTCATGGGCGTACTGGGTAAGTCAGTATAGTCGTTCAGTTGGGTTTGGGATCCATCGAGTTCAGCCCGGCGACGTGCGTCTTCAAGCTGCGCACGAATGTCTGCTATTTCATGTTCGCGCATCTTCAGCTCTTGTTGAAGACGCTCAGATTCGATGGCACGAGCATCCTCATCACTAAGATCAGTGAGTGGCGAGGTGGCACGAAGAAGAGCGAGTTCATGAGCTTTCTTCACTAAAGCTAACTCTACCTTGAGCTGCAGCGATGAAGATGTGAAGATGTGAGCACGTCTTGATGTCGAAAAACACAACTTACCTGTGCCTTTGTCATCTTAGATATAGGCGTTCTTTCTTCGTCTCGGGACATACGGATGCGTTTAGCTTGCGGTCCGCGCGGTGAAGGAAGGTTCTGAGTGTCGAAGGTGGCTACAGATCTTCTCAAAGGACGTTTCGTACCACGATCTTTCACGGCCATTCTTGTCACGAGATCTTCCTGGGAGGGTGATCCAAATGTTCCAGGAGGCGCAGTTGAAAGAATACTTCGGCGCGCGGCAGTAATTCTGGGCGACAATGGATCTTATAATAGCCTGATTGGTAACTTGAAGACTTACGCTTTCTTTCCGCTTGGTGTGAGCATGACGCGTCCTGGTCCGGATGCGGTCAAGACTCCGTCATCCTCCTACTGCAAAGTCGGCGGAGTGCGACGAAAGAAAGATAGGGACGCACCAATTTGGCAACCGCTCTCCTTACCCAGTTCGACCAGTTTGGTCCGAGTTTGTCTCTCTTCTCTTCAGCAATCTTCTTGACTGAGCGAACTTGTCAAGATCGGTTTGCAGAGCGAAATGAGAACTCTTACCATGTGCTCTAAGTGATCTCAAATTAACTGCTTGCTTCTTGTGCTCTCTCTGTATCAGCGTCATAGAACTGAGAACACCTGCAGATCATGATACATGATGAGCCGAGGAGACGACGATGAAAGAATAGCAACGGACGCTCAGCATAAGTGTATTTTGCCACTTTTGCAGATTTGGTGGGGGCCATGGTGGAAGGCGAAGGCAGAAACGATAAACTGCGAGTAATGCTCCTCTTTTATGTAGCAACAAGGCAGTGCTGCCAAGTTCAGTTGCAAGACAAAGGCGTGTCATTATGACACGCGTTTATAACGTGCAAGTCATGTGAGTCGTCGGTGCCCGGTGCCGACGCCTGAGTCTACCTGAGTCCAGACTCCAGACGGCGGCAATGCTTGATTTAGATAGTCACGCTGCACATGACCTCGCGTCGCGTTTAGTCACATGTGTGACATCTCTGACTTGAACCATGAATCGGGAGCAGACTTTAGCCAAAGCCCAAGCCTTCCAGGACCTTTTCGAGAAATCTGGCGTCGGAATTTCTCTTCATTCGAAGACGTTTGCTCAGGCGGCAGTAGATGCAGAAGATGTAGAAGTGAAAGATCCCAGTATTATCGCTTCCGACGTTGCTGCCCAGATCGTGAGTACTGCCTCATCTATCACCAAATTTTCTCATTCCACAATACAGGCTTTCTTTCGGAAACTCAAATTTCAATATCTCGAACAGAACGCCAAAGACAAATATGTCAAGTCAATCGTCAGCAACATCGATGACGCGCCTATCGTCACGGCAGAAGACAATAGGAATATGAAGGTTCTTAACGATCAGAGAAAAGAAAGGCTGAAAAGTGCTAAAACGAGGCTGGCTGAGGCTCAACAGAACATCAGGGTGTTGGCGCCAACAGTTGAAACAGGTGCGTCTCGTCCTCACTTTCCTGTCCAGATAGTAACAGGTAAGCAGATTACATGCACATTAAAGAAGCTTCATCACAGGCTGCGGACTTGTCAAAAAAGATTATAGATGCGCGTCTCACTCTTACAAGGCTGCGACAATCCCACCCTCAACCTAGGCTGACCGTCCAAATGGCGGACCAGAAGCTAGCCGATCAAATTGTCGAAATGCAGGAGCTGACCGACAAAATAGAAGCGGTGACACACGAAGTCAAGGAGGTGAAGGATAGAGTCAAGGGAGGAGCACTGGAAGTTGAAAATCTGAGGATACAGAGGGCTGAAGTTGAGAAAAGTGTCAAGGCGGATGTGGACGACGGCAAATGGTTGCCCTTATATGACTGGTTAGTATTCCGTACCGACGCATACCACCGGTCTGATTATTTCCATAGGTTCACGGCGTCCTTGACACTCCACCGCTCCATTATCAATCTTACGCAATTGGATAACGTCTCTGACAACGAAATACGGCTCACTTATAAAGTGGACCCATCACAATCCGAGCCTCGAGACATATCGATCGCCCTGATCTTTGTTCCTGGTACCCGGACGCTAGCAGCAGTACAAGTCGGCGGTATAGAAGACTTGGAAATCGACGTCAGCGAAGTCATCGACGCCCATGTTCAGGTCAATGATGTACAGGGTGTTGTGGCCGCTATCATAGCCAGAATTCGCAATGAAGCATGACGCTGGGCGTACTATGCGTCAGGATTTTTTGCTATGGACGGGATGTATACCTATGTATTGTGTAATATGTACAGCTAGATATCTTTGATTCATCGATACCCAACATTTTTCCGGCATATTCAATCATTTTGTGCATGCTTGCAAGTAACAAACTCTTTGACCCATGACTGCAACTACCAGTGCCCGTTTGCGACGGATTAGGCGTTGCTCGTCTCTCGGTCAGAATATGTGTTGCTGCTACAATAAAATTCGTTAAACGTTCGCGTTCCAATGTCACGACCAAACAAGGGTTCGTTACTGTACACCAACGGCTACTTTACGAGGACTGAAATGTCTTTTCTACTTATCATCACCGTTGCTGTTGCTTCTTACTGTCACACTTCACACTTTCCATTAAATTAAATAGCCTTCTTATTTATAGAGAAATCGACATAATCTGCTTGTACAAGATGGGCTTTTACGATTTTTGAATGACCCAGGATAGACCTTGCCAAGCAAGCTGATGCCACAGTCAGCAAGGGGACCGTTCTTAAATTTGACAGATCATTCATATGAGCAAAAGATAGACGGTCCGCGGATAATCAAAGTAGAATACGAAGTTCATCAAGGTAACCGAGACGACGGGTAGCTCTAAAATTGCTACTCGCTGGGAATATGAAACTGGGGGTCAAAAATAATTCAGAATCTCATTCAATCGAAATATGCTCTCCAAATTGACGCAAATATCCTTACATTCCTAGTAAAGGCACACTCTGCTTTCTCTCTTTAGTCGATTTAAGCAGCGTTGCCATTATTCTAGAGGAGAGCGAAATATAGAATGGCCAAGCGCTTGACTCAGATACCGATTTGGATGGAATGAATCTGATGCATGGGTTATCGATTCTAAGATGGTGTTGGGAATGGAGCAAAGCTGGAAGTCGCAGTCTCCGGGCCGGCACACGCTCTAGGTGTCAGGCCGGCGGACACCCTGTCGACAAGCATTTTGTTCATCACCTATCAAGCACGGCCACAGAGCTGAAGAAGATCATTAAAGATGCTACTACCATAAGATCATTCCACAAATGAAAAACCAATCCGCAGTAGAGGTCATGATTGGAACCCAGATTATGAATCATCCCTCGTTACCTATAGAAGTCACAAGAAAGTCGTAAGTGATCCTAATATTGACCTGGTAATCATAAAACAAAGCATAGATATAAATGGTATAGCATCCTTTATACCATAAACGTGTGGTCCCAGTCAGCCGACTATCTGGCATCAGAAGCGCAGCGTCTTCATGCGCCATGACCCACCAGTGGCCTTCTCTAGTCCCGCGAATATATACTCGTGCTCCAGAAAATCGACCCTCTGGATCGCCTGTCCATTCAATCGCCTCCCGAAAGCAAGACTGATTCTGGCTCGATGGTCAGGGGTAATCTCTGCGTTGTCGATATCACGACGCCGAATATTTGTATGCAAAGAATGATCAATCTGTCGCAAGACATCCACGATCCTGATCGCATGTCCGTGAACCCCTCTGACTGTGATTTCCCAGGGAAGTAGAGGGTGGAAAATGCGCATCTTGCTCACTGAGGGGTCGACGGCGAGCTGCTGTGAAATATCTATATCAAGGATGCGGTTTCCCGAGAACATTATCGAATGGTAGCTCTGTCGGAGGTCGTAGTACATTGAACGCCCAGCACACGACAGAAGAGGATGAAGTGTGACGTTTCGTGGACGGAAGCAGCCTAATTTGTTTTAGTTGTGTGCTTGAAGGGGACAGCGATTCACTTACTGCACAACAGTGAAAGACATAGAGACCAACAACAGCCGCCCTGCCAGCCCCAAGGTCTGCCAGGTCGATAGTCTGTTCTCCAATCCTTGGGACGGGATTGTCGGGGACGTGTACCTGGCAGTGGCACAAAGGCGTCTGGCGGCGGTTTTGTCAAACGCCTACGTGGCCTGGGAGTACCATGTACCACCGTCGTCTGTCGTTTGGAAAATTTTCCAGTAGCTCTAGAACGCTGATGCTGACGAATAAGTGAATGCTTGCTACGTGTATGCTGGGGGCGTTGGTCATGAAAAAATGCCTGTTCCATCGGCTTAGCAGAGTAAGGGGGCGGCTGATTGAGTTCGTCAACATTTTGCGTAGCAGGGCGGGCGCTAAACTTGATATGATGATGGTCCCGATTCCTTCGTCTGCCTGGAACACTATCCAATGGTTAAGTTTGGCGAATAGAGACGAAGAGATAACATACTGGGACAGATAACTCTGTTCATTGTTGCTGAAAAATATGCTCAAAGAGAGATAGCCTGTCAATGATAGTGTACTTACTAGGGTCGATGGTAAGAAGCCATGGAGGAGGATGCTAAGTTGAAGAACGGCTTCCTGCTCGAATCTCTTATGTAGCATATTACGCTTCCGTGGCCATTGTCCACGAAAACAAGAAGAAAACAAGGGCAACTGAGGATTATTGTGGCCATCACATCCCTACCACCTTTATGTGCTTGTCTTCTTGTTATAGCTGTTACGCGAGCATATGAGACGCGGATCACTATAGCAATTATTGGATCATGACCCACTGAGCCAGGTATTTCGCCATACTAAGCGATAGAGGTAATCGCACAGAGTCAATAGCATTAGGTTGCAGGGTCAGATAAGACAGCGTCTTGAGGAGAACCAATTGCTTGCCAGTTAATATAACAAACATCAGAGCAAGAAGAGAGGAGTCTGAGAATGACTGGTGGGAAAGGATCCGCGCCTGAGAATTGACGACCCCGGGACCATAGTGCGCTGGAAGACAAGAGAAGACAGGGAAAAGAAACAAAAGTGCGCTCTCTTGTCACCGTGAGAGTAGCATCCAAAAAAGGAAGCCTACGCGATGATACCGACGCGGTACATGCGCCATTTATAACGGCTTCCTGTGGTCTGGCAGCACAGTTCCATGCGTTAAGCATACGTTGGCTTGCGTGTAGACCAATATTTCCGGGCAAAGGCAATTTGTTCTCCGGAGGCACGCGCATGTTTGTTGATCCGTTTCAATTCCCCGTATACGGATTCCTTAACATCAACCATCTCATCTCTACAGATCGCCCTCCACTCCCTCTTAGTCATATCCTTACGCCTCTCTCCCCGGCCAAAGTCAATGACCCGAAAGCTGGGTGTAGAAGGTGATCGCAGTGTCGGAGGGAGACTCAACGGACCTGGCTGTACCAGCACGTTCCGATCAAAGAATGAGCCTTGAGAAACGCCACAACGGTGAATGCGGATTGCGAATGAGTAAATAAGTTCCCTGAAGATGGAGACATGTGATAAGGCATCTATTCATCTAACAACTGACTAGACACTCATACCTGTGTTTGGGCATTAATCGTTTCACGTCAATAGGTGTACCGCACTCCTCCATAAGAAGGATAGGACTCAACAGCCCGATGTGATCTCCATGCACCGGGGAGTAGAACCCGTAGAGCTTTGGAACCACGGCAGCAACAGGTACTATGCCATCACCATCATACACAGCTTTCTCGATGAAATGAAACCCGCTCCAATCCCCAGCAAGATATTGTGGGATAGCAGTATCATATAGCTTAGCTTCAGTTCGAAGCATTCTATGCGACTCGTGGTCGGACCGCGTCAGCTTGACAGCCACCTCGAATTGGCCGGTCGACGATCGAGCTACTAAAGGCTCAGGTAAACGAAGTTTGCCGAGCAGAACCTTAGAATGGCTACCGGCGTCTGCCCCGAGGTCTTTAGCAGAGGAGAGATCCAAATATGCACTCCGTGGCCTCCGAGTGGCGTGTATTGTGCCATGGATATCACTATGTGTAGGGTTCTTTCCAAGGCGGGGAAAGATTCGTTTGTACACCTTCATGTTTGATGAAGAAGTATATTCTGGTAAGAAGACGGTCTTCCCCTCGGGATCTGTCACGAAGAGAACCTCTGGAAGCATTTCTGGTGGAACGTGTTCTTCTAGCTTGACAATCTCTGGCTGGTCAGCGAACTGCACAGCGGGATCAAACACCTGCATCATGCGCGTGTTTCAGTTATACCAAAAGTCGACTTCATGGGTCTCATACCTGTTCACCTCCATCACACTGATCATACTGATTCCAATTTAACGCTGACTTCTGAGATTCGGAAGGATACTGGGGACACACTTCTGCGGCAGTCGCCTGTCCGGAACCGAGGGATTTATCATGATGGAAGGGGGTCAATTGGGGGAGAACCATCAATGAAGGCCACGGGGGAATCTCGCGGGGGTGCGGCACATGTTCCAAGTCCAATAAGTCTTGACTGAACGTTTTCTTGACAGATTCCTCGTTACCAGAGCTTCCGCGAGTATTACTGTCCGGGACCCGCGACGTAAAACGCTGTAGGTCTTTCGCTTCAATTGCCCATCTAGCGCCGTCCGGGGACAGTACAGCAACGTCGGCAAGCATGGCAGCGAGGAAGCAGATAAAAGATCAAACATAAGCAAGCTGGAAGTCTCGTTCCAGACATGGTGCATGACGTTCCAGGAATTTTAAAGTTATCGGTCACGCTTGTGATCAGCGTGAGTGAAAGATTCGCTGAATTGAGGACCAGGGAATGCGCTTATCTGCCGCTAAGCCATTGTCGCTTCTCCGTGATGGGTATCGGCCAATCCCATTGTGGATTGAAAACGAATATCACAGTGATACACGAAGCAGATAAAGATGTCAAGACCAAGTCAGGATGACAGTTAATTTCCCGGTAGCGGCACGATCGATGTTTGTTTACAGTTGTAGGTCCCTGTCTAGCCAAGCAAAAAAACAGGTGTCAAGATTTCGTCTACTGTAAACATTATTTCACAAATCTCGACAAATTCTACCAATACAGGTCGCCTCCCTTTCTTCACCCCATAGCAAATCATCGCAAGAAGGCGAAAGGGATAATTATCTCGGTGGTACACCGAGAAGGTAAGTAAACAGGTTGTACATCATACATGGACATGGAAAGGAATATACAACAGACAAACAAAGCGAGAAAACATGACGTTCGTGTTAATTAGTGGTATAACTCCCTGAACATCTATCAATACCTTGCATGAAAACGAAATAGTGAACTCACATATCCGAGCCTGCCAATCCCCGCTCCCAGTGGCAAGTACACTTCCCGTTGGACTCAAATCTATAGAAATGACTAGAGTAGAATGATGAGCGCCGCGAAACAAATTTCGTCCCCTTGGCTTACCGGAATTCTTGTGTCCCTGGAGCATACACTGCACCAAAGCCGTCTGCGCATTCCAAAATTGCACCCCTCTATCCTTGGATCCCGAAACAACCCATTGGCCGTCATGCGAAACAGCCACAGAAAGAACATAATCCTGAACCCAAACGTCAGTATGTCACGGAGACTTCCATGTAATCGGCAGACCTTGTGTCCCGTGAAGTTCATCGTACACTGACTGCTCGCCTTCTCGCTCTCCTTCCTCACTAGAACACCAGGTCCATTTGCAGAACTTCCGTTCGCACCCTCCTTCCTGGTTTTGACTCCAGAGGCGCTCAGGCCACTGACATCCCAATACTTCAACGTCTTGTCCAAACTTCCACTAACCAAGCCTTTTCCGTCAGGAGTAAAGGCCACACTATACACACTGTCCCGATGACCTCTCAACCTCTCTAACAACGTTCCCGTCGCCACATCCCATATCCGCACTACAGTGTCCAAGCTCCCGGCGGCAACAAATTGACCGTTTGGTGATATCGCCACAGACGTCACGCCCGCATCGTTATTCAACGAATCAGGATCGTTGATGGTAAGCACCTTGGATGTGCCATCCGTCATGTCCCAAATTCGCGCAGTTTTGTCACCCGAGCCTGAAACGATCAATCGGCCATCTTGAGAAAAGTCAAGTGAGTATATTTCTTGCTGATGACCATCGAAGACGTTGCGAATTCGTTTTTTAGCGATGTCCCAGATCTATGGAAAGGGTGATACTGTGAAAAAGTATGCGAAAGACGCAGAGAAGACGTACTCGGATCTGCTTGTCTTCGGCGCCTGTAGCCAGATATTTCCCGTCAGGGCTGAAGCACACACTACGAATGTACAGATCCCCCGCCTTGCCAACAGTTTCGTCAAGGAGTACACTGACAGTACACGTGAGATAACGTTAGAAGAACGTATATAGTAACACGTACCAAGTCTTGGCTCCAGTCTTCGTGTCGTAAATTTGTGCGGTTCGATTACAGCCGGTCGCGAGATATTTGCCATCAGCCGAGAAGCGCACACAACACACCACGCTGGAGGACAATCAGCGACGCGGCGATCAAATGGGATTCGGGGTCCACAGCGTTATTAAACGTACCTCTCATGCATCAGGGTATGCACTAGATTAACGTCTAAAACCCTTTTCACTTTGGGGTTGAAAAGGGCGAACCAGTCACTACCCTCCTTTTTCAACTCTTGGGGCACATTTTGTGGGTCAATGTCATCTAGGAAACTCCCGGTACCACTGGTGTTGGTAGGCATGAGAGATCCCGAAGAGACATTTGGCGCATCAAGAACCATAGGTGATGCGGCGGCTGATGGGGGCCGCAATCCCTGAGATGGCATGGACGGAATTCCTGGACCAGACATAGTTTGTCCCGGTGGTGGTAATTTTGGCATGTTGGGAAGCGAAGGGCTATACATATCTATGGGTGCCAAATAATTAGACTTTAGAACCGCGAGGTGTTGTGATAATATACCTCCACGCTCTGGTTTCATTCGGTCGGCTTTCAGACGTTTTGTGTCTCGCTGGTCCATCAATCGCTCTCGTTCACGCTCCCTTTCGCGATCGAGAGGATCACGATCAGGTAGGCCGTCCCTGCTATCCCGAGGACGGCTGAAGAATGGGTCGAAGGGTCGACCGGGACCTATGGTGGCAGGACCAGGGCCGGGACCCGGCACCACCTGAGGGTGAGGCGTCGTAGCGTGCGGAGGGAGGTTTTGGCGTAGTGCATGGAGTTCCGCGCGGGTTCGAGTAAGTTCTTCTTCATATTGTTTGCGAATCTTGCCGTGTTGCGCCTCGAGATCATACAACGATTGCCGAATGATGTTGAGTTCATTGACTTGTCCCGACACTGAAAAGAGTCGCGTCAGTTCACTATAGATAGCTGAGGCCCCGTGATGGATGGCGGCAGTGGAGCCCATCCGCATGCTGGCTCTGGAAGGTAAGCGGCGCGGGTAGGAGGAAGCCGAAAGCTGAATGCAACAACAGCCGATGACCGGAGGATATTCACACATGTACCCATAGCAGGGCACAGGTTGACCTTGGGCGTTCCCATCAACAATGTCATTGTGGAGACTTGGAAGCGGTGACGTACAGATAAAGACATAGATAGATGCTGCGAATAAAGAGATCTGAGGCTAACTAGGCAAAACCATGAGCCCGACAATTTGGTAAATAACTTTTCGAAGACGCACAATAATAGAAAATGAACTCAGTGTCCGATCATACATACAGCCACACCGTATGCAGAGCATAGAAACAACGATGAGAAATTGAGGCTGTTCATTGAGGCGAAGACAGCTATCTCTTATATTCTACGGGAAGAGGGCATGAGAGCAAGGAATAAGATGATGAGCGGCCACGTACATGGACTCTTTGATCCAGTGGCAGAAGCCTTGACAGCAAGAGAGCGACCAGCGTATCCATCCATCACGGGGAGCAGAGAGAAGGAAAGAAAAACGTACCCTTGCTCTCAAATTCATCTCTCTGTGTGCGTGCGACGCCCAGTTCCGAAACCAACAGATCGAATTCCTGCCTGATAACTTCAAAAGATTCGTTCAAACGATTTGGGTTGATCGGCTGGCTAGGACCAGGGGCTGAAGGGCCCGAGGGCTGGAGACTTCGGTGCTGTAACATGGTGAGAGTCATTAGAAAAAGAGACGGAAACAAACTGGCTGGCTGGGAAATAGGAAGGGCAGGACCACACGTGTCCGGCGAGACACCGGGAGATTAGGTCGCAGAGTGTGTACACGCCCCTAAGAACGCGCCATATCGACAAGTCCACCTTGTCCACAGAGATCGCAATGATGGCGAGTCCGTCGCCGTGGCCGCTGGTGATTCGCTGCTTCCTGGCCTAGGCAAAAAGGAGACGTACATTGTAAATCGTGGACGACATACGACTAGTAGTTTTTTCCTTCAATTTCAACGACGGCTGCGACTGGACTATGTGCTGGACGGCGTCGCTAACGACGAGTACTGGTGGCGCTGACGACGAAAAGTGGGGATTTCTGTTGATCAGACTGCCTCCTTATAAGCCGTACCGGACATTCGGGAGCGTCCGGAAATAGCAAGACATTTCCACGAGTACTTGCCGCCGGTAGCCTTTCTTGGACATCTTCTGAGCTTGAATCAGATCTCCCAGGCACTTCGGCGCAACAAATTCAAAGGTCCTTTAATTGGGTATGAACTTGAAAGCTGAAATGGAACAATGATGATCCTGGAAAGGCCCCTTTCAGACTCGGAACCCTGCGACCCTACATTCAATCTTGCTGAAGCGGTATTCGGTTCATTATGAGCGAATGTCTTCGTGGCCAGACCCATGTCAAGTAACGTTGTCAACTACGTATCTTCTAGATTCGGAATCACGCCGTCTCGTGATTCTCGTTTATGTAGGGAAACGAGTAAACAGTCCACATAGTATAGAAGTTTGGACAGTCAAAAAGATTCCGCACAAAGAGATCTTACTCACCGTCACTGATGACGATGAACCGGGTCACCCCGGCCTCCGGTAAAGTTCAGTATCAGACACGGCGAAAAACAGAGTTATCGCCGCCTTACAATGAATATCTTCGCCCAATAACGACACGTTCTTATCCAAGCGTCCGCCGCCTCGTGACGGGTACAACGTGGTGGACTGCGTGGTTCACACGAATTAAGCGTAAAATTTTTGTGTTTGTTTGGCACGACTGCTCGGAAATTCAACAAATCCGGTATATAGGATAATCACCGGCCGCTGCTTAAGACAGAAGAAATCAAGATTGAATGAATACATAAATGACAGTGTCATCATCCCCAACGACTCTTCTTTTTACTACTCTGACCATAACTACCATACGGATTGTATCTGGGAAGTTGCGGTGGTTCTTTCACCTTGCTCTTGTTCGAACTTGTAAAATCGATCTGCGAGCGCTTCAAAGACGACTGCGCAGCCGACTGCTGCTCCGAACGAGCTTTCTGCTTCTCCGCTTCGAACACCAGAAGTAGATTCACAGAACAAACACGCAATTAAATTATCGGCAGATAATGGTGCGAAAAGAAAGAAGCATTGTGAACAGAGTTGCCTGGAAAGAGCATTCGAAAGCAGACGCACCGATTCGATCAGCAAACCACTCCTCATCTAGATCATTAGGATCCCAAACATCTTTTGGAAAATTTGTTATTCGTTCATCGACATCCACGAACTCGACCAGTTTAGCGTAGAGATGAGGATTACGGAATGAGCGATTGGACATTAGTGAATCATTGAAGTGTTTGGGATTGCTACTGTCATCTTTCAGTGCATGGAACTGAGCCAGCTTCGTCTGTAATACACATGAATACGCTTGTTTGTTTACAGAAAGGTTGTAGATTACCTCGATAGCTGGATCACATGAACCTGTCGGCTCAGGCGGTATGCCCCAATTATCCAATCTTGCCAATGGTGGTGGTCGAAGGATGGTTTGAACCAGAGATAAGTCATTTTCAGGATCGTGAGTGGTCTGAGAGGACGACGCCTCTTGGCTGGTGTTGCTTGATGGCTCATGTATGACCGCTGTCGTTGCCGGTTCAATGATATCCTCCGATAAGTGGGCTCTGGGATGGCTCTTGCGCTGCATGGCGGGACGTTTGATGATTATTTGTGACTTGGCAACTTTCCGTGCTATTTGTCCTGGTTGGTGGCAGTCATCCAGAGTTCGAAAAAGACTCACAGTCTGAATTATTAACGTTTGTCTTCAGTGATACATCCTGACCAAGACAGAAACGGTAGCCAGCAAAGAGGGAAACGGATATTGAGAAGGGTGACGACGAAGGATCTCACATGTTTATTATGGGCATTGCTCCTCGCCTTGGATAGTTTTTTGTCTTCCGAGTCACTCTGGGAGTCGTCGTCGTATGCTACGAGACCTTGGCACGATGAATACACTGACAACATTGAGGAATAAGTATATCTTACCGTGCATGTTTGGAAGGTCAAAGTGAAGGCGATATTTTAAACTCCGACTCTATGGAGTAACTTTATGGAAATTTGTCCCAAACTTCCCAAAATAGCCAGTCCCCTGAGCCCATGTTGCTTTCGTCCGTCATCTTTCAGCTATTCTTGTTTCTTTCTAGCTTCTCTTGGTCCGCGTTTGGCTCGAAAGAGGACACTGTTCGTGAATTCTTTGCCAATAATGGAGACAGTGCGTCCACTGGCTCGACGCATACCAATAACTGGGCCGTCCTAGTGTGCGCGTCCAAGTATTGGTTCAATTATCGAGTGCGTACAGTCATTCTGTGGCCACGGTACAATTAACGAATATATTCGCAGCATATGGCTAATGCTCTCGGAATGTATGCTCGACCAAACCTACTGTTTGTAATCGTTGCTGATTATTTAAACAGGTACCGTACTGTGAAACGACTGGGAATACCCGACTCAAATATCATCCTCATGTTGGCCGACGACGCTGCATGTAACTCAAGAAACAAATTTCCTGCCAATGTCTTCGCAAATCCCGGACGGGCTCTTGACCTATACGGGGACAACATCGAGGTGGATTACAGAGGTTACGAAGTAACCGTGGAGAACTTCATTCGGGTTTTGACCGGTAACGCCTTGTGGTCTTCGCGGGAACTCATCTCATCTATTGTTCTAGGCAGAATGGAACCTTCTGTTCCCCGGTCTAAGCGTCTATTAACGGACGACCGCTCAAACGTCTTCGTTTACATGACTGGCCATGGGGGCAACGAATTCCTCAAGTTCCAGGATAGCGAAGAAATCAGTGCGCATGATATTGCAGACGCTTTTGAACAGATGTATCAAAAGAAAAGGTGCTTGTCGGTCTTAGTATAATTGCGAGCGATACTAACTTTAGCAACAGATATAACGAGATCTTTTTCATGATTGATACTTGCCAGGCCACCAGCATGTATTCCAAATTGTATTCTCCAAACATCTTCGCCACAGGTTCATCCCAAGTCGGAGAGAATTCATATTCGGTGTGTCCAGCGTATTTGACCATTCTTATTGGCTTAACAGGCCTGCATAGTATAAAAACGACAACGATCTCGGCGTATCTACTATTGATAGTTACACCCATTACGTCCTTGAATTCATGGAAGGAATTAATAAGACTAGTCGCACGACTATGGCCGACTTGGTAATTCCTTGCACCCTTATAGTAGCTTGGGAAGCTGACTTTTACAGTTCGATTCATACGATGTGAAAACTATTTTGTCCCACCCAGGAGTTCGAGATGACCTTTTCCACCGGCGCCTGAATGAAACTTTGATAACCGACTTCTTTGGAGGCGTAGCAAATGTAGAGGTCTCCTCAGAGCACGTAATGCACGGGCGGCCGGATAACATAAAATCAGCGTCTATTTCAAGGGAAATCAGCTCGGACCAGGAGAAGCCGATGCCTCAACGGCAGTCTCCGATCCCCTCAAATTCCCGGGAGCCTGGAGGTTCTAAGTGGCGAACATGGGGTTCCTGTATTCTTGTTGGTACCTTGGTAGGATGGGTGACCTTTACGAAGTGAGCTAGATCTATTGTATGTATCTATCAGCTACAGCTCTCTTCACATAGTACCTAACATACATATAACAATAGTATTCCAACACGACTAGATGTCGGTTTTACCATCTCCGTTCTGCTATACAGTCGGTTCCGCCCGAGCCTGAACCAATTATAGGTAAATGGATTTTTCCAACTTACCTCAACCCTCGTGGCAAACCGGGGACATGGGCAGCTCCGAGTCCGTATATTCTATTGGATCAGTAGGATTGGTCCTTTCATTAGGAAGCGCTGGTTTAATCTGACATCCGTACGACCAATTCTCCTTGCAGCATCACGCCAGTTACTGCATCATTTCAGATCCGGACATGTTCAGGTCCAAGATGCGGCTTATCAGACTGCGGCGATGGCTGTACGGCAATTCGCAGAGAAGTGCGAATCCATCGTTTCGGAGAATACTCCTTTGCAACGAGCGCTTTTTAATCAAAGAGAAAATGGACGTACAACAATGGATTTTCCGGAGTCATCCATCTTACACGATCGAATTGCCATGTGCGACAAGGGGCGACATTCTTTCCAAAAGAGTCTTACCGGCGGCAAGTCGTGAGAAGGTGGAATTCCCTTCAGCTCGATTATAAAATCGGTGCAATGCCATCAACACCCATCTTCTTTCCTTCCTTCCCGCCCACCACCCCCTCCTTGCCTAGTCAACGCCCATCTCGCCCGCGCCCAGCCATTAACAGCCACCCTGTGCAATAATCATGTCCTCGGGCACCATCTACAATGTACGTGTCCTTGCTGTCCCGATTTTCTGTTTCTCCCTCCCCGAGAAATACTCTCAGGAGAGCCCGTTATATCACATCTTATAGGGCCTGACTGATGTGCTGGTCTGTTCTTCAATAGCATCGGAGTCTCCAGCCTTCGGGACCACCGGCATCTGGTCCCAGCCAACCGCACGGGACTCACGGCCGGATTAATGAATCCTTCGATCTCATAAAACAAGAATTCGACAATCTTGTAACCGATCTGAACGTTATGCGGCAGCAAAGGGACGAATATGAGACGAAGAGTGCGTTGATCCGTGTACCCTTTGCAATAGGTCCCGTATTCACGATCTGTTCAAGTGTCTTCTCAAGTTAATGAACTTAATATTATTCGGCAATCTCTTTACGAACTGGAGACCCAACATACGAAAATTCGGACCCAATACGAAGAGGAGCTCTCCCGGGTGCGCGCTGAGCTTCATGCATTGCGGCAGAATATCCCAGCTACAGGAGGGCCTCCGCCCCACCCAATTGTCGGACCTGGTTCTGCAGGACCAGCTGGATCTTCTGCTTCTGGTCTTCGGGAAAATCTTTTGATATCTGGACCTCTTCCGTCGTCATATGGTAGCGACGCGTTTTACGGACGCGACCGCGACCTTCGTGATCGTGAGAGGATGCTTGAACGTGATCGGGAACGAGACAGAGACAGAGACAGAGACCGTGAAAACAGAGACAGAGAGCGCGACAGAGACCGTGAACGTACTCTAGATCAGCGAGATCCCAAGCGTCCCAAGATAGAGCGTATGAAAGGTGAGTGTTCAAGGAACCCTGCCTTCCATGTGCCTAGTTTGACTTGTACATCGTGTTCAGACCACTTCAGTCCTCAAATGCCTCCCATTCCAGGGCAGACTCCCAAGAGTTTACCGGGATTAGCTGCAATAAGTCCAGGAGCAGGGCCAGGAGCGTCATCTCCACCGTCGCAGACCAGTCTGCAGCCACTTTCGTTTCCTACCTCGGGCCCAAGCTCGGGCGCCTTACCGCCCATGTCCGACCAAGCACCCAGTTTCCTCGACTTGGACATCCACTCCATTCCACCAGAGCTCAAAAAGGAGGCGAACGATTGGTTTGCAGTATTTAATCCGAAGATCGAGAGAACATTGGATATTAGCCTCGTTCATACTCTGATGCATGCTACGTAGGTGTTTCATGGGGGTGTGTAATGGCAGATGCTGACCTGAATTACTGATAGTGTGGTTTGTTGCGTGCAGTTCTCCGCGGACGGCAAGTACCTAGCAACTGGATGCAATCGGACAGCCCAAATCTACGACGTGAAGACTGGACAGAAAACATGGTACGTGTAACTGCTCTTCTCATCGATTTACTCCCTTACTGATCGTCGGATATTAATAGTGTGCTCGTCGATGATGCCGCTGGAAAGACCGGTGACTTGTATATACGCAGTGTGCGGTTCAGCCCTGATGGCAAGTACTTGGCCACGGGCGCCGAAGACAAACAAATACGGGTGGGTGATTCTTCTATTACTAGAACACGAGGAATCAGACCAATGCATTATTTCGCAGATTTGGGATATTGCGAAGAAACGAATCCGGAATGTATTTGATGGCCACCAACAGGAAATCTACTCCCTAGACTTCTCGCACGACGGCCGCCTTATAGTTTCTGGGTCGGGTGACAAAACTGCACGGATATGGGACATGAACGGAGGGACTTCTAAGGTCCTGACAATAACTGATACTGATAGCTTAAACAACGACGCTGGCGTTACTTCTGTCGCTATTTCGCCGAACGGGCAGTTGGTAGCCGCTGGCAGCTTGGATACTGTGGTTAGGATATGGGATGTCGCCACCGGAAACCTCGTGGAGAGACTCCGTGGGCACCGTGACAGCGTTTATAGCGTTGTATTCACTCCGGACGGAAAAGGTATTGTAAGTGGAAGCTTGGATAGGACGTTGAAGTACTGGGACGTTAGTGGGCTGGCGAAGGGAAAGCAGGAAGGCGATAAGCCTAGCCCTTGCACCATGAATTTCAATGGGCACAAGGTACAAACTTTTTCCACTGCACGTCGAACCACTAATCTCATCATGGGTGCTTAACAGGACTATGTTCTCTCCGTTGCTGTTTCTCACGACGGTCAGTGGGTCGTATCGGGGTCGAAAGATCGTGGGGTGCAATTCTGGGATTCTCGAACTGCCATCATGCATTGTATGCTACAAGGGCATAAAAACTCTGGTCAGTCATCTTCGCTTCAGTGACGATTGGCAATTAAACGTATATCCTGGCAGTGATATCAATAGACTTAAATCCTACAGGTAACTTATTAGCAACGGGTAGCGGGGATAATCTAGCGCGGATATGTGCGTTCCATTGCATTTTCCCATGGCAATCGTTGACATTCATTTCAGGGAGTTATAACACAAATTATAACAGTATTTAACTTGTCCATCTTGTATACGTATCTGTTGTATCTGTCGGAGCCATTTTCTCTTACACGGACGTCGTTGACGTATCAACCACCGACCCGAGTACCGTTTTTGTCAGTGCATTGCCACCATACGCTGCATTGAGGATAGATACCGTCCGGTTCGTCCCCCACATCTTTCAGGAGAAGCGCCACGACGCCATGTGCAGGAACATCATATGCCGTGAAGTTACGTATGGCGGTACCGTTCTCCGTGTGGGTCCATAAGTCCTGGGCACATCGGTGAATTCGCTCTCACGATTGGAATAACTCATGGGAAAGAGGAAAGGCGTACCCGGACTGAATATTGTCGTCCCGCTCTAATCCAAGGGGATTCGGTCAAATTGAAAAATAGGTTGGAAGGCTCGTCCAGGGTATTCAACTAAACTTCGATCAGCCTAAGCAGTATATGAACGGAAAACGGCTCTTACGAGCATGAAAACCGTCCCATTTTGGGTAGGGCCGCTCCAGTATTGGGCTGGGAAGCTACTGTTACTGGTCCAATCGGGCTAGAAGAAGCACCGTGTGTGGATACAGAAATTTCTCACAGAAGCGAAATACAACTAACGTTGATCCCCCACCGGAAAGGCGAAATGGATACCCCGACGATTGGGTCCTGGTTGATTGCCAAGATTTCTTGGTTCTTGAGGATGCCCAACGTTTCGCTGGTGATTCCTGAAAGCTGGAAGAGTATGAAATGTGGACCAAGGTAGGGTAGCCGCGGCAAGGGTCACTTACGTTCGTTCCGATCTGCAGCAGACTCTATGTCAATGGCTGTAAAGAGATGTCAAGAATGCTGACGTACGAGCAAGGGTGATTTCATCAATGCCCACGCTGTGAAATGCGATTTCGACTCATCAAAGGTAAGGTTTCCGTTCCCTCTGCAAGCTAGTCAGACATTCAGGATGCCAAAATCATGACGGCTCGTACAGTTGAAGCTAGGCTAACGTTAGCATCTGCCCAAGACGTATAAGACTTACACTACTTACCATATCTAGGTCATTGCGTCCGTAGAAATCGGTCGCTTGAGTTAAAAAAGAGTTGCTGGAAAATCGTAAGTATCAGAAGTCTAATTCAGCCAAGCTTACAAGTTGATGATGTTCGCAAGTGAATTCCACTCAGGAGCAATATCCCCTGTAGTCTAGGGTGGGTCAGTATATTGGTTTTACAGCGTCCGCAAAAAATGAACTTACTCTCCAACTCTGACCGAATTGCATTCCCCAGCTTTGTAAAGGTTAAACGGTGTATACGCAGAGGTGACAGCTCAACATACAGCCAGACTTGACTCTACAAGTTAAAAATGTGTTTAGTGAACACGTACTGAGCCGTGCAATGAACGTACCCATCCCCATTCACAGAGTGATAATAAGATAGGACTATTTTTGGTGGATTGCTGAATTTTAACAACGGCATCTGCCATCCGCTGATATCCTACAATTAAATTAATGTCGAAACTTAATATAGTTTGAAAATGCATACTTCCGACAATACCCTCTCTAGTGATCTCGTCATATGGTACTGAAAGTGGAAACAATCAGGGCTCCGCACAGAAGAGTCTGTGACTTTCTTACTGGCACAGTTGTCATATCTACGCAGAAAAGGACACGTTAACAGGAGAAATAATACAAGTCACAGCATAGTGCTTACTTGAGATAGTCAAAACCCCAGTCAGAGAATGTCGTCAAGTCTCGCAGCTCATTTTGGTAGGATCCTGGATATCCGGCACAGGTGTACCATCCGGAATCGCTGTACTTTGTATCCCATGAGAAAGTAATAGCGTGTTATGACAAGAGAAAAAGCTCACGATACCAGTTTTACTGAGCGGCGGGAAGGTCTGTAAATTGTACCTTTAATAGAGAGGTCGACCTTACAAGCCCAGAGCATGAATCTGATCAGTTAGGTTCTTCATACCGCCTT
Source organism: Armillaria luteobubalina (assembly GCA_030435615.1). Classification (NCBI taxonomy): domain Eukaryota; kingdom Fungi; phylum Basidiomycota; class Agaricomycetes; order Agaricales; family Physalacriaceae; genus Armillaria; species Armillaria luteobubalina. The sequence goes on from JAUEPU010000038.1 coordinate 292,672, forward strand.
TGAACCTGACAGTATCTTCTCGAGAAAATGATGTAGCACATACTAACTTGGCGAAGAAGTCTTACCTGCAACAATGTCACCGCCAGTACTCCGGTTTTTCTCTGCATAGCAGTCGTCGATGTTTAACTGGTTATATCCGGCATCCTAGACAGGGTGTATTCAATGATCTGAATGATTTATCTGGACACTTACAAGGAGACCGAGCGATTTCATAAGGTTTGCAGTTGTAAGCAAGAGGTCTTCATCGATGTTACACTGCAGGTGCCGTCAGTTTTCCTGTTAGCATATAATTTGAGAGCACTCACTTGGTAAGCATTCCAGGCTTCACGGTGATGGTTTAAACTCGTTGACTTCAACATAAGTCGTATGCTTACTATTATATCCCAATACTATGAAAGCTCATGAAAACTATACAGAATAGGTATGGGGAAGGCAATTACCTGGTAGACGTCCTACTCCGTTGTGCAGAGCATGCACTGAACTCAGCAGCAAAACTGCTACCCCAAGGAAATTGACAATTGAGCGCATCATCTGCTTTTGTACTAGTCAAGTACCCTAGGACCTTATATATAAGCATATCAGTGGATCCAAGCTCCCAAGGGATTTTGAGCATGTAGGCCTTATCTTCGACAATTTCTCCGACAGTCCCCCGAAATTCTTGTGAGCAGACCACGGGATATCCAAGCTATCCGGTTGCGCTGAATCGTGACCCAGATTGCGTATGGCAAGGTGTCGTACGAACCCCGAAAAGAAATTAAAGAAGCTGGTTGTGTGCTACTTACGGCCCGGGCGACACCAATCGATGGTAGGACTTTGAGGTGGACACCCCAAGCCTAGAGATATTCATCTGCTTAATGCGTAGATCCGATATGAGAGAATTCGAAGAATTCCATGTTACTTAAATAAACCTGTACGTTATTTCCCTTCAAAGAGGGCACCAACGTCACCAACGTCAGACAGTGCTCACTGGCAATGACCGGAATGTATAACGGGAAACTGCGGGCCTCGGATCCCTTTTATTCCCGAGATGAGAGGAGTAAGATTTTCGACACTGTGTAGATGGAGGAGGGTAGTAAGGATCTGATATGCGGGAACTTTTACTTGAGCTACCTGTCAGAAAAAAAGTCCCCGAGAAACACGTAGGTTCCAAGAAGCGTGAACATATACGAATCGAAAGGTAGAGCGGATTGCTTGAAGTTCGCTTTAGTGCAAGAATCACCGTTGACCATGGGATTGACTTTTGCGGCCACTTGGACCTGGGAGGCGCAAACTCTCTTTTGCAGCCGGACATCCGGACCGGTGATCCTCACTGAGCTAAAAAGTGCGGTTCTTACCTGAACATCGACCTTGGCGGCAACTACAACTGTATGCTGGCATTCTCGGCGCCTCACCACATCAAGCCTACTGCGCTCAGCTCCGAATTCTTGACCCCAGGGCGCTGGATAGTATTATCAGTCAGCCCAACGCATGCCATCGCCACCACAGCACCAGCAGCTACGTATCTCGTTCCCTGTAGAGAACTGGCCTGGCTGGGACATCAAAGAACTATCTTTGACGCGCTTTGAGGCGGACTTTGCGCCCACCTTGGATCTGGGTGGATGCGATTGTTCGTGGACACAGGCAGCCGCGGCTAAGAAAGGTGGTCACAGTGTCTCGGCCGCTTCACCACGGGAGAAATGTCTTGCCATGGCGAGGGACGCCCTCAATGTGAAGGTGGATGCCGCCACTCATGATGATTACTGTTCGGACTCACCGATCTTTCATGGTGTCGCGGTCGCAAAATCATCGCCACCGATCCACCTGGCCTTAAAGTTTGCCCTGCGGGAGGACCTCATACCGGCATTGCTGCACGAAGCTCATATGTACAGCGCTCATCTTGAGCGCGTGCAGGGCCGTGCTGTTCCTTATTCCTGGGGCTTTTTCATGGGGTTTTTATGTGATTCAAGCCATGGGGTGGCAGTCGATAAAGACGGAGAGCCAATCGCATGTCTCGTATTAGAGTATTGGGGGATGCGCTTCCGATACGCTTCGACCACCTGGAGAAGGGTGTAAGGTATACGTTCATATCTCCTTTCAAAAATGCATGCTGATTAATGATAGGGTACACATTCTAAATAAGCTCGGAGAGATACATCGATGTGGAGTACATCACGGAGATGTTCGTGTTTATTTTCGACCCGGCTCATGTTCGCACTAACATACGCCACTAGTTTGCGGAACGGAATGTACTCTACTCGGACAAAAACGGGGTAGACTTCCGAATTATAGATTTTGATCAAACGGAACCACATATGTGTGGACAGGGAGGCAAGGAATGCGATGTGCTACGGCAGGTGGGACGAGACATGGGCCTATAGAATACGAGGATCGATGATTTCTTACTTTGGAATTTTATGTATGTTTTTCTAGTAATTCCCGCCTAATTATTTATGTAAAATAAGTTGTGCTGTTCGCAACCGACACTGACAAAGATTAAACATTGGACTAGTGCTCGGATAAGGATGTGATGGATCCGATCCAATTTTGTGGAACTGGTACTTTTCACTTCAGCTCGACTACAGTGCTGGTGCAGCCGCCATCAATGATGGGCTTATCATCGAGCCCGAAAGAAGACGTAGACATGAGAGACTTCCTTCTCCGCTTTGGTTGCACCTTGTCCTGGTTGTCCACATCTACAAAGGCGGTGAGAGCCAGTAAACAGATGGAACACGGCCAGACATACCTTCAACTTCTGGACCAACTTCCGAATGCGTAAAGACGTGAGTGTCGACATGTACCGCCCTGCATGTCTCCGATGTGAGCTACGGTTCTAAAACTGAGACGAAGAGACTAACACAGGAGGTTGGGTGCGCATGGTACCGAATGTTCCCGAAGAAATTTCGGTGTTTCTGTCGTACAATTGGACGCCGGTGGATTGAGCGACTCTCACGATGAGTCCTAAAGCAGGTAAGCGTCCGGCGAAGCGAGGACTGAATATTGGTAAACATACGAGACATGACCAACTCAATTCGTAGCTTGACGATGTAGACAACGGGGTGGAACTTGATATGTGAATGAGTGTCACCAAAGCTTGACCTCAGGGTCATTTCAACTGACCTGGGTGTAAACGAATGGATTTCGTAGAACTGTCATGCAAAGGAGGAGGACATCCATTGCTATAGAGAGGCTAATGATGCGTATATTAAAGCTACAAAGGGGTCGTTGGCGTTTCTCGGAACGGTGGAATGAGTGCATAACGAACCGTAAGATGTGGTCATATTTCCTTAGGCCATGGTCAACCAATCGCCTTTTCACCGTCCGAATGAATATAATGTTCAGGATCAAGTCCATACCTATACATGTTATTGCCATTGCTTCAGCAGATTGATCAGGGTTCTTACACAGGTATATACTTTTCTCGACTCGATCCCACCTATAGCCAGAATGAGAAAGTCTAAACTTTGAAACGGTTAGAAGAGAGCACACCAGCTGTTCACCTGGGACAGAAAAATCAGAAGAGAGTAAAGAGCGGCGCAAAATTTGGACGAACCCTGACGTATTTTGAATTAATTTGCAACTGTGCCGGAATCCCTGGAGCCTGATATGAGAGACAGAAAACTGGACGACTGAATTGACTGACAGATGCTTGCTGATGATACTGTTATCAATAGCAAGACGGTTCCGACAGCAGCCCTGAGAATATTCTGCGTGAAAAAGTTAGATCGCAGGGTAATGGTTTTTTGAAGAACGACTTGCTCTCTCCAGTGGCAGTGACAATAGTATGCATATCCGATTAACGATGATGAACATCAGACAGGTTACCTACAGGCGTGCAATCAGTACAGCTCCTGCCTACGACGAGACGCATACCTGGCAAATCCAACAAATTGCGCAAATGAGAAAGACTGGCATCCCAGGGGGAAAGATTTCAATCCTACGGGTTCATCAGGAACTAGGAATGGTAAACGTATAATCGCAACTCACAGATATCCCCAAGAAACAACCTGGCGATGTGTTAAGTGTTAAGGTAATTGTGTAATGTCATGCACGTTTTTACTTACTGCGAAGGTAATGTTTCTGGACCAGACGATCAGGTAGGTCTGTAGAGGTTGAAAATGAACTCACGCCGCAATCTCAAGCCATATCATGAAAACATATGAAGTGAGCTTGAAACGCCGTAAGCTTTCTATGGGTGACATGAAAAGGGGAGGCCTACTCGTCGAGCACGTATAGTCTCCCGATAGCCAGCCCATGCAGAGAAAAAGAGAAAGCCAGTCTGTGCGATGTCAATTATCGTCCTCGAAGTTACACAGAAAAAATACATACGAAGAAACCGAAAACGATAGAACCCAGTTCTAAATCTCTCTTGCCAACTTCTAACGGAACAAATCTGGACGTCGAAACGAGTTACACGACAAGAACAAGACGCTGTAAGACAACGACGCACGGTTTCTCCGTCTTGAAGCGGGCATGGACAACGTCTAGACCGAACATTGTGGTTGAGGGAGGGCCAGACGAAAAGGGTTAATATTTAAGGACCTAAAAAAGTAGGTCTCAAAACGGTGTTCCATGTCTCGGGTGTGGAGTGAAGTGAATGTCGCCCCTATAGCAAGATATCCCCACAGTCGCGTAGATCAAGTCATACGGATGATCATGATGCGGGGAAGCATTTTATTATTAACGGAAGCAGATTTTTTGAAGAATACGAAAATTTCATTCCGCCGCTAGCTGGTCTAGAAAGGTCTGTGAGACTTTGCGAGGTTCAATAATATCACTAAAATATCACTCAACTTAAACGTCTTTTGAATCTTCCGAAATGCGCCGCAGGAACCGGCCAAAGCTAGCAGTGCCTCGAAAGGCAACGCAGCGCCTGTTGATGCTCATGTGACTGATGACATTCCCGATATCTTCGGGATTCCCTAGATCAAGCAACCAAACTTGCTCTCGAACTGGTCTAGTCTGCAAGGTTATTGAAGATGTTATGAAACGTTCAATATTTCCAATCAAGCAATCTTTCAAAGTGAACCAAGTTGGTTATTCGTGGAAATGCCTAGCTGCTGGTAAGTATATAGAAAGTTTGATGAGATGTGTATCATAATCACATCAGTTTCGGCTGACATCTGTAGCTGACGCTGAAGGCTCCTTTAAATATTTCTCTTCGTTATCTTCACATTGCCAGTACGACATCTACTACTGCTACTACTCTACTTCATGCCTTTCGTCGAAATTAACGATGTGGATCGCAAAACCTTCGACTATGTCGTCGTCGGTGAGATCTAGTCATACTGTCACCGGTGCGCTTAGACACTGACAGTCCTTTAGGCGGAGGGGTAGGTTTCACGCCAACATTTTGCCTTGCGCAGATTCTAAAAAGCGGGACAGACAGCTGGCTTGGTTCTTGCAGCACGTCTCTCCGAAGACGCTAGTGTCTCTGTTCTCGTCTTAGAGGCTGGAGAGGCCAATTTGGATGACTCTTTGATCAGTACGCGCCAGACTCTATTGGCCCACCCGATCTCTGATGAGGTTTTGCTGCAGTGCGACCTGGCCAATACGGTCACACTTTTGGTAAGCCCAGGTACGGGTGGACCTTCAAAACGGTATGCGTCACCTCGGCGCTCGATCTCCCCCTTTTTTTGTGCTATTTCAAACCGGTGTCTGTAGGTTCCACAAAAGTTTGCAAACGGCAAGGAATGTTTCTGGGCACGGTAGGCCCTTATCCTTGGGTTACATTGTGTCGGTATAATGTGATATTCGCATAGCGGCAAGGGGCTTGGTGGATCCTCGGCGATGAACTTTGGTATTTGGTCCAAGCCTCCTAGGGAGGACATCAATGGTGAGTCGTGTGACTGGTACATCTTCACACTAATTATCGACTGTCAGATTGGGAAAGACTAGGGAATCATGGATGGAACTGGGAAACATATGAGAAATACTGCAACAAAGCAGCATCGTCAGCTAATTTTCTCTCATCCTCTAGCATGTATTGATCCGGATCATAGTTATGTGCCGTTGGAATCCTTTGCTCAAGGTGGCACTATGTGGCAGGATCCGCGAGGCCTAGGTTATGTCCGGTGATCATACAAGCTTTTTTGATATCTCATTGTTCCTAGGTCCGCTCAAAATCACTCATCCGAAAATTGTCCCTGATGTGGACGTTAAGCTACAAGAAGTACGTGTTGTTGTTACCTTGATACCTTCACTTCCCTGATTGGTATATCAGGCCTTCGTTAACCTTGGTATACCCTTGGCTTCGGCGCCGGTACGTCACTCATTTGTTCCTCCTTCTGAGTTGAATACGTATATATACGCTAGGATCACGGAGAGGTCAGTTGTGGTTGTTGGTCCTCGCATGATTGCATCTTGAATACTTTAAATCAGCCTAATGGAACACATGTCGCCCTGAACACCGTCGATCCTGAAGCGCATACGCGTACTTACTCCGCCACGGTAGGTCTGATCAGGAGTTCTAGGCGAACTGCAGAAGTCTCAGATATTCTAGGCGTACCTGCAACCCAATCTATCACGTCCGAACTTGCTGGTTTTGACCAACGCCTATGCACGCAGAGTGATCACAGATACCAAGGCAGCACTTTTCACTGCAACTGGAGTTGAATTTTCTTATGGGGAAGAGAATGTCGTTCACGTTGCTCAAGTGAATAAAGAAGTCATATTATGCGCCGGGTGAGTAAAGTTGGTATCTAGCTTTCATTGTCAACCGTCGAGCGTGCTCCAGGGCACTCAAATCGCCTCAAATATTAGAACTTTCAGGTATCGGCCGTCCGGAAGTGCTGTCAAATATTGGTATTCCGGTGAAGCTACCTCTTGACGGAGTAGGCGAAAACGTTCAAGATCACATATGTGCAAGCATGGTATCTCGTATGTGTCTAGCAGAAAGTATGCGCGCAGCCTGAACTAAAACTTCACAAAGAAATCAAAGACGACATACCTGACAAGACTTTCGACGTGTTGCGCGATCCAGAACAGGCGAAGGAGCAGGCCGAACTTTTGTAAGATATTTTGATCCCGATCATGAGCGATCTTATTCACCTTTTCACAGCACCAAAGGCGAAGGCGTATCTATGATGGGTGCCGTCAACCTCACGTTTGCAGCCCTCCATACGGTTTCTCCTCGTGCTTCCGAGCTGATTGACAATGAGAAATGCATTATCGAGGAGAACATCAAGGCCGGGAACTATCGTTCGGGTTTAGTCGACCAATATAGGTTGATGCTCGAGAGACTGGATCGTAAGGAGCCCGGCTGGGAGTTCCTTGGTATCCCGGTTTACCTGAGTAGCCTACGTATGTTCCCCCCTTCTCTCTTGTGGTTCGTCTGACGGCTGATTGTCTGCGCTTTAGAACAACCCGAACCCGGAAAAAAGTACTACAGTATATTACCGATATCCAATTATGCTTTTTCCAGAGGAAGTATTCATGTCAAGTCAGACGATCCCATGGTTGACCCTATATTTGACCCTCGTTATCTTGAACACGACATCGGTACGGGCGGCTTTCTCTGTGTTCGGTATTTTATTGACATCACCAGACTTGCAAGGGTTGGTTGACATGGTGAAGTATACTCGCAAGCTATGCGATACTGCGCCATATAAAAATTTCCTTGGTGCGTTATCATGGCGGAAGAGTCTATCATCGTTATTCAGTGGAATCCATTCAAGCTGCCGAGGTCGTTCCTGGACCTGAAGTCCAAACTGACCAAGAGATTACAGGTTTGTCCATTCCGATAGGCGATTTCCCTTTGTTCTGATAAAGGTCTCTTTAGCCTGGTTGAAAAAAGCCATCAGTACAGTCTTCCGTATGTCGATAAGAAGTCTCGTCTGCGTTAATCCTAAAGCTCAATACACATAGATGTCGCCGGCTCCCTATCAATGCTTCCTCGCGAGAAAGGCGGTGTCGTAGACCCAGAATTGAAGGTATGGACGCGTGCGGCACTACAGCCTTCTTTTACTTACCGGTTTTTGACGCACAGGTGTATGGAACCACGAATATCAGGGTTGCAGATTTGTCTGTTGTTCCCCTTCATTTTTCGGCACATCCCCAAGGTAATTTTTTTGACTGTGTCTCAATCATTCTGACGAATGGTTACGCCAGCCACCGTTTACATCATAGGAGAAATGGGTGCCTATCTCTTTGTGCCTTACCTTTATTGATGAATACTAATCTTGTACTTTTCTAGCTGCAGATATAATTCTGGGACATTTAGAGCTAAGATAAAGTACCTCTTACATACAGATTCTCAATTGCACCAGTCGCTTCCAAGTCACCTACAAGTCAGACTCTACTCGGTTTAAACCTTTATGTTTGAATTTCCGCATACGATGATCTTTTATCAGGCGACGCTCTAATTGACCTAGTCTTCGAGGGCTTGAGATTCGGGCAAGCCGGCATCACTCGGCATGCTTAGTAAGGGTGGAAAGAGTACGAAAGATGGAGAAGATACTAGATTAGGTAGTAGCTAGTATATATATCTGTGAATAATGGGCAGACTCCTTGCGAGTTTGTAACCCAGTAGCCAGGGAAGCTACGAGCATATACTCAGTAATTCCAACTGTTGGGATTATGCTGGAAAGTTCTAGATAGGCAATCCGGCATCATGCCGAGAGTTGATGAGTAAGCAAGAAAGCTGGAGAAAGCTGTAGTAACTTCTAGATAATGGGCTGAAGTAGTATATATACAAGCTCTGTAGGAGCTGTAGAATATAAGGTTCTTCCTGTCCAGCCTTACCAGCCTGGAGTCTAACCTGCGCAACAAGCCTGATTCTCAACACCAACAGAGCAGGATCGAACTTTTTCAGCCAGTTGTTTAAGAGGTCTATCCGGAGATCAAGCGCGTGGAAGACTTCTATAACAGGCCCGTACGGCTCCACGGCCATCATGGCCACTCTTCCAGAGTTGGGTATTCAAATTACCTTTTTTGTGCACTAGTTTATTCGACAGACCTTTGTAGACAAAAACGTTGGACTATTCACATCATCCTTCGATGCATAGGGCCTTCGTGAATGGTGCTTTATTTGTTTTAACCCGGCGCTATCGAATCCTTGTCTTCAAAATGGATATTCACTTGTTCCGGCTGCTTTCAATATTCTTCGCCTTTAGAGAGACGTCGTACTTTGCTCTTGTTCTTGCTGACATTATTAAGGATGCCCGGCCTTTCTTATATCGATATGACTGCGCCCCCGTAGTTTTTCGACGACAAATATCTCCCTATGTTCGTCGGTCTTCCCGTCACTTCGTTCTTTTTTGTCGCGGTTCTTGCGGTTCTTGCGTTTTGCAGGCCCGTCAAGTCGAATGCGGCTCTTATCGCACTCGTTCTGTGGTCCGTCTTTTGTAATATCATTCACGGAGTCGATGCTATACTTTGGGCGGATAATACGAACATTCATACTCCTGTATGGTGTGACATTTGTGAGTACTATGTTGTAGTCCTGCTATACACTAGCTCACAGGTTGAGTCGTAGCATCAAGAGCGCTGCTAGCATCGCATATAGCGTTCGCAGGAGCATCTCTGAGAGTCGCCCTTGATCTCGAAGACGTTTCATCTTCGAGAGTTATCTCTGAAGACAAGTATACAAAGAGAGTACGACGAATATTCAGCACACTATTATGTTTTCTTGTCCCCTTGCTATATGTCATACTCCGTGAGTTTCTCTTCAGTTTTCATATGTTGCCGCACGGACTTACAACCAGCCTAGATCTATTCTTCCAATATCATCGATTTGACATCGTTCAGAATTTTGGATGCTTTGTCTCTGTCCGCCCGTCCGCCTTGAGCTTTGTCGTGATGATCATTCCAGCATTAATACTGTGTGCAATATCTTTCGTGGCCTCAGGTGAGAACCGCGGCTTTTCAAGGTCTCATGCACTAGCTGAGCATCGCGAAGGTTTCACCGTACATCGCATTTACCGTTCTACACCCTCAGAATTCACCGAGCATCTATCTTCGAGATCCTCGCTCACATTTTTTAGCTTCTGGTGCCGCCTTGCCACAACTACCCTGGTCACGCTAGCCACGTTGATAACATCGATTGTAACAATTGCTGCCCAAGCATCTTACTCTATACCCCAGAATGACACCCAGGACACTTACCATCGTGTTTCCTCGATAACCGTGGTAAAGGACAGCCGCTCAGCTCGAGCTGCATGGTGGGGTGTCTTCACGGTGTCTCTGATCGTCTTTTCATCCTCACTCATCGAAATCGGGAAGGAGAACATATCTTGGAAGTGGCTCACGGACAAGGCATCTTGGCTTTCCAGGAGGGGTCCTTCTCAGGATATCCTATTGCCCTCCTAGTACGTGATGTTTCCGTTACATGGCCGACGATGAGCTGATTTATGCACAGTCGGAGCGCCACCTCGACTCCTGCCACCATCAGCCATAATTCATTGTCCCACCACCAACCAAAACCTCAGAACGTCGACCTCATCTCAGGATGGGACGACATGCTGAGCTCGAAACGGCCTAAGAAAAGCAAATCGCCTCCACCTTCACCTTCGCCTCCTCCACAATCGGACATGCCGTCTGGAGAGGACGAAGCCTTCACCGCGGACACACTGAACTACCTTCGATCATCTGCCGCTCGTACTTTGGGTATTCTCACACCCGAAGACCGTTCTCGTGCTCCATCGCCTTATGTTTTCCCAAGGCTCATCGTGCCAGACAGCGAGGCAGGATCTGAGCTCTATCGCCGACGTCCGTCGGTTCCGGAGGATGCAACTTCCATTATATCTTCCTTCTATGATATTTCATGGCCCATGCCCCCACCTATAATACCAGTTTCTTCCAGTCGATACTCTGTTATCGATGCCGCTGAGTATCCTATAACATGGTCGTTGCTGGAACAGCGAAAAACGGCACCCCTGCGTATCCCTTCCAGAAAGAAGTACAAGGTGGAGCAAAGTGCTCAAGGACCGAACAGCAATACAATCATCCAAATGGTACCTGTGCCACCGAAATAACAGCGTATACTCGTAGTCATTGTCTCATTTCGTCTTCAGCTCCATGTTTCGTTACAGTTATTATTTCGTCGTTTTGTAGCTGTAGCAGTGTTGTATCCGATTATGTAGCTCTTATGTATCTCGTCTTACTGTACAAGTATAATCCGCGAATTCACATGTCCCAAGAGATGATGAGATGTCGGTGTGAAAGAGTTCTTCCACAGCCGCGTTTCCTCTACTATCCATGCTTCACCCCTTCCATGTGAGACGTGTAAGACAACCAATCATCCCAGCTAAAAAGATTATCAACAAATGCGACTGGGAGTATACTGAAATCACACACTCAAAGCCCCAAGGAATATTTGACCACATTTCCAGAGCATCTGAGGCAGCGACTCGGTTCACGCCATCCAATATCGGGTCAACTCGAAAGGGAATGACATTGCTATCATAAACAGGAGTCGTGACACCCTCAAGTAGTCCAAAGGATGTCGGATCAGTAGCCCACGACTGAGGCGTCGAAAGTGGAAAAGTTTGGTGTGTCGTAGTAGGGTTGTTATCAGTGGCCAAAGATGCGTAACTGTTGCCTAGTGAGAAATCCATAACGTCGAATTGCTGACCGTAGGGCTGATCTTGCTCCGATGAGGTTGGCTCGTAATCAGAGAGTGTCAAGAGGCTGTCACTGAAGCGAAGTAATATCTGTCAGCAGCTTGCATCCAGAAGAAAATTATGTGCCCACAGGGAACGTCCAGTTATATTCCACCTGAACAACGAATATCGGTTTATGGCTAGCTATAGATGAATAGTAGGGGCATACCGTTTCGAAGAAGCTTCCAGGACCTTCAGACATTTCTGAATGCTTTCTTCTATGTCCTTCTGTTTCTGAGAATGGGAACCAGACTTCTTCCCGGTCCACATATTCATTATCAGGACGATACCGGATGCAAAGGCTGCCATCTACGAGAGTCATCAATCGTATTATTGCTGACAGAACCAAGAGGCTTACGCCAATCCCAAAAATCATGAGCTGACACTTTTGTTTCTGAACCTCAAGCACTCGGGCACATGCCTTTGCCGCGTTGGTACATATGACGAGGGACGGTAAAGAAAGTGAGGATGACTTATGTATGAATGGGCGATGGATCTGGATTTGCGTATTGTAGTAGACGATGTACAGTAATGCTGATTGTTCAAAGAAACTGTCGTACGACCTATTAGGATCCCAATGCACTGCAAAGAATATGAGTATAACGAACGTTCATGGATCGCGTAACTCACAGTGATCGGGTATCATGTCAAACCACTTGTTCAGCATAGAATCGAGTTCAGATACGGTGGTCTGGGCCCAGCTGTGACCAACAAGGCCGGCTGCTTCTTTAGATTTGCGTATCGAGTAGAGTGTACGCAGAGCGTAAGACATTATTTGGCATAGTTTTAGATGGCAAGTGAAATAGACCATCCGGGAAGGGATATCTGGAGGCTGCTTAAATGGTTCGGGAGACTCCATATATTCGTCATCAACTTCAAGCGGAAGATCTAGATCGAAACTAAAAAGATAACTTGAAGGAAGCAGAGCGTAGAGGACAAAGTTACATACTCTTCATCGCGAATTGCGGATGGTCGTCCATGGTATAAGCTTGAATGTCGGTCAAGTAAGATCAGGCACCTGATGATGTGTCAGACTCCGGGACAGCATCGATAAACGCAAAACTCAGATACCAGAACGCACGCTTCTTGAGCTCACTCTCTATACTCGGAGTTTCGGGCCAACGGCGATGCAGTCCCATCTCAACTGCGTAGCGGATTCCAAGACCGATCATTGTCCAGCAGGATTGTGGCGCCGAGGTACCTGTGATATATTCAGCCGATAGCTGTAAAACAATAAGGCAAAACACTTGATGAATTTAAGAAAAGGCGCACGCAGCAATGTTGTAAGTCATAGAGACTAGGACTGTCAAATGCAGAGCGAGGCATTCCCTGCATTTGAATAAACCACTTCCACCCGCAAGAATGTTCTGAAGTACCCCCCAGAAAATTGCGCGGATCATTTGAGTAACGGGAGGCAACTGCGCACACTAGCAGAAGTACGGCGCCGAAACGGTGGTCTCGGATATGAAGGCCTGATGCGACAGAGCGACGGAATGAAGGCTCGTGTAGAAGAGGCATGTATAGGTGGAAATAGGCAAAGTACAGATTCAATAGATCTGCAAGAAGATCGTCCGGAGGGAAAAATAAGGGAGGCTTCTCCAACGCAACAAGTTCCCACTGTACAAGACAGTCAACGTAGTAAAGTGGTAGTATGTTCACAACGAACTGGCTGAATTTCCCAATTGTGCGCGTATTTGCTCTTCACCGATGTATGGCTGGTACCTGTTTGCTTCCCTTTCATGTTCAGAGCTTTCCGCATGAAATATAGATTGCTAGAAGGTCCAAAGTAGCGATCATTGATACCAGTTAAGGAAAGTTTTTTGACTTGGTCCATGAGTTCGATATATTCGAGGTCGGATTCGTCGTCGTCGTCAGGCGCATCTTCCATTACAAATTCATCAGTCACACCGCTTTGGTCTAGTTGGTTCTTCGCTTACTGTAAACGACGATAATTGTACGCTCGACTGATAAACTAACACACCTTTTGGAGTATCTCTTCTAGATGATGTACCTTCCTCTCCAACCTGGTAATGTAGCTGAGAAGTATCAGCTACTAGCGCATTACTTCATTTATGAATACGCACTTGCTCTTAGGACCCCGCTTCTACTGAATAAATCAGAACGAAACCAGAGGTGACGAGTCAAGGGCCTTCTACCTTGGCCGGAATGTTGTGCGTACATGGGCAACTCATAATTCGACAGTTGCTGCACGACTTCCCCTCCATTGTGGCACTATCACCTAATGAATACGCCTCAGCTGCTGCTCTGAATGTAACAGACGAATACACAGACATTTCACTATTAGACAAGTGCTCAGTTAGGGTTCAGTCACAGAGCCTGTACTGTAAAGCACCTTTCTTCTGCCGACATGCATCACAAGCACCTTGGAGCCGAGTCTTCTTCCAGGGTTGCGGCGGGGGAGAGGTACTTTCATCCGAAGACATGCAGACACGATAATTTGAACTCGACATCGATGACAAAGCGATCCCTCGGCAGATCATCGCACGCGGCCGGAAGAGCCCGGAAATTTTTTATTTTTGAACCAGTAGTGACATTGTCTTATATTTAGATATTTCTCTAACCCGAGAGCTGCTCTTGCTACTGCCAAAATTTCAACTTTGCGATACCATACTGAATGTGTAACTGTACTTCACATTCAGCACATCTCTTACGGTCGATGTTAGCCCCGAGATGGTACCATATAAGTTCCGCCCCAAGAGGAAGGATTTATCGAGGTGACAGTTATTCACCGGCTGTATTCGAGGACCCGAATGTGTACGAAGACAAGCCCAGAAAATATGGCAACTCTAGCAAATTGCTTTTTGTCTTAAGACTAGCGGTGTGGGGAGAGCCGCCGATCTATACTCCCTTGTTGTACTGATGGTTGAACTTAAATATGGTATGAATGTAGAACATTAATACATACATGATATCGATACATGCGTGTTTCATCCAAGCCGACCAAAGACTCCAAAAGACTAACCTGAGACCGATGCAATCTACGTCCCCATGCTAGATATGTACGCTCCCCAATCATTCCAGCTGTAGGAATCCAGATAAGAAAATTTTCATTGTCAGCAGCAATGGACGTACCTGAACCCCATAGGCACGTTTGACCACATATTGATTGCGTCTGGTTTCAATGTGGCTCCGTCAGCCAATGTGATTGATTCCTGCATGCCTGTGCTGGGGTCTTTCACACAGAAAACGTGAGCAGCCTGCTGACGCCCGGCAAAAGCAGTTGCGGTTGCCTCTGAGGAAGACGATGACGATACGCCGGGTACTTGATTCAATACATTGCCATAGACAGACATTGGCGACTGCGTTGCTGTCGTTCCAGTTTGCGGAGGCCACGCTGTATTGATAAAAAAACCGTTCGTGTTGGAATCGGAAGCCATGTAGGAATGTGGGCCACCCAAGGAGAAATCGGACATTGTATTTCTGCCTTTCAGATGTGTTTCGGTTGAAGGTGGGGCATCCCCAACAATAACTCGTAAGATATCCCTAAAAAGGCATTTTTCAACGATAGAATGGTCATTGATACGAAAAGGTCTTACACTAAGCGGCCGGAGATATTCCACCTGTCATCGTAAGTAGATATTTCTATAGGATTAAGAATGTGTCGTACCGTTTGGCGCTGAGCTCTAATATACTCAAACACCTATCAATGTCCTCCATCTCCTTCATCGACGACGACGAAGTCGGGGAACCCGGCTTCGACGTGCTCCACATATTCATAGCAAGAATTATGGCTGATGAAAAGGCAGCCATCTGGAGCATACAATGAGTTTTAATCCGTAACTTGTGGGAGTAGAGCTCACCGAAAATCCGAACAGTTGAAGAGGGGGGCTATCTTCTCTTTGTATCTCGAGAACGCGAGAACAGGAGCGTGCTGCATTGGTGCATATCGCAAGCGAAGGAAATGTTAATGGTGATGACTTGTGAATGAATGGTCGATGGATCTGTATTTGTACATGGTAATACGTTGCGTATAGCAATGCAGCTTGGAAAGAAAAGGTCCTGCTTTCGCGATGCTGACCCCATTTTACTGAGCCAAGCTGTCAAAGGGCGAGGCTGAATGGCAAGACGATACGCACAATGTTCGGGCATTTGGATGATCCAACCATTGAGCATGGAATCCAATTGCGAAACGATGTTCTGGGGCCAACTTGCACCGACTAAACCCTCTGCCTGCTTCGCTTTGCGGATGGAATAGAGCGTCCTTACAGCGAACGACATGATTTGACACAACCTCAGATGCATGACGAAATA
The DNA here is from genome assembly GCA_030435615.1 of Armillaria luteobubalina. Taxonomy (NCBI): domain Eukaryota; kingdom Fungi; phylum Basidiomycota; class Agaricomycetes; order Agaricales; family Physalacriaceae; genus Armillaria; species Armillaria luteobubalina. The sequence continues at coordinate 308,520 of JAUEPU010000038.1, forward strand.
ATCCATCCTACTGTGCACGCCCGGAGGTTGTATGAATTCGCACGTCCCCCCTTCATTTATTGCCCAGCATTCGTCATCGCAGATGACAGGGAAGTCCAGGTCAAAACTGATGTCATATCATGACGCTTTAGCATGGATACAAACCGTCACTAGAGGCAGACTTACTCTTCGTCTCGAATTGCTGGCGGTCGACCGTGATACAAGCACAAATGTCGGTCGAGCACATATAGGCCCCTGAAGACAAAATGTGAAAGACGTTCGCTCGGAAATAACACCAACAACGAACCAGAATGCTCTTTTACTCAGTTCTGTTTCGTAAGTAGGCCTCTCCGGTCGCTGTCGATGTACGCCCATCTCCACACCATACCTAATGCCCAGGCCGATCATAGTCCACGCCGATTGAGGAGAAGAGGTAGCTAACAGAAACTCCGCCGATAGCTATGGTGATAGTGAGAATAGCTCGGAAGCAAAGGTCACGGCTCTTACGCTACAAAATTGTAGGTCATATAAACTTGGCATATCGAACAGGGCTCGTGGCATCTCTCTAGTTTGGACAAACCATCTCCAGCCCGATGAGTGTTCTGACATACCGTCCAAGAAAACACGAGGATCATTGGACGCTCTTGAAGCTACGGCACATACCAAGAGTAACACAGCACCAAATCTATGGTCAACGAGATGCTGCCCTGAAGCTACAGAGTGACGGAAAGTTGGCTCGTGCAAAATAGGCATATACGGATGGAAATGAGTGAAATATAACTCCACGAGATCCGCGAGAAGGTCGGGCGGAGGAAAATAGAAAGTATTCCGGCTCATTTCGACAGTTGCTTGCTCCCACTATCATTCATGGTCAGCGTTATGACAATATCACAGGCAATCTCTTACGGGATGAGTCTGCCAGTTCTTCCAATGATCCTTTTTAACGTTGACTTCCTGACCGGTTTGCTCACTCTTCATCGATAATGCTTTACGCATAAAGGCGAGATTGCTAGATGGTCCAAAGTATCGGTTGTCCATCATATGCAGTGACAGCTTCTTCAGTTGGCCCATCACTTCGATGTACTCCATGTCAGGGTCGGTGTCGGACTCATCGGTTACAGCACCAGCATCAAGGCCATCAGATAAAGGAGAGCTTTTGTTTGAATTGTCTAGATTATTGCTGGTCCCAACGCTAGACGCAGGTTCATCAAAATCAGGGATAGTGACGTCAGGCTGGAACTGTAACGAGGTTGAGAAGTGGACGAGGGAACGACAAGGCCAACGCTGATGAGCTAACCTGTTTCAAAATTTCTTCGAGCTTCAATACTCTCTTCTCGAGTCGAGTCACATAACTGAAATGAAGTTGAGACATGGCAACAGGATGGAGACAAGTAACATACTTGCTCTTGGGACCACGTTTCTGATCAGAGGAGCGCTGAGAAATCGTAGATTCTTGCGTTATTGGAAATGTGGCTCACCTTTGCGGGTTCGTCGTGAGTACAAGGTGAATTGAATGCCCGGCAGTTGGAACATTGATTACCGGGCATATTCCTGCTGTCGCCTAGATGTATGCGCATATTAATATGCTATATCGTCGAAAGAAAAGCTATCACCATTCACGGACATTTTACTACAATATCAGTTAGTGAAACATGACTTCAATGATATCCGTTCCGTAATACGCACTTTTCTTCCTCCTACACGCATCGCAGGCTCCCTGAAGCCTTCGTTTCTTCCAACCCTTCTGTGGAGGCTTCTCAGTAACGTCCTCGTCTGACGACATCGCGGAGAAAGTGGTGGTTGAAAGACAAGACGTTTTGCTTTGGAATAGGACCCGCTAGTTCGTTTCACCATTGCCGATGATAGACCTGAATGACGACACGGCCGAGCGTGACTGAATCGGGAAATAGTCACGTGATGTGCCACTGAAATTAACGATCGGGATTGGCGCAGGTCTTATTCAACGATTGATCACTTGCCTGCAATCAAAACATTAAAGGATCGATGAGATCTGAGCCCTGAGGCCCCCTTTGTCATCTCTTGAAGACAGACGGGACATATTGGGGTAATGTTATGGTTTTTTTTCTTTCTTTGATGCTTATCCCGTGCGAGCAAGGTACGGGGTTCAACTAAGCGGTCTAACAGGCACGAGTAACCCCGCTTCATGTCCAGCGCCACGACATTGTATTCACAGTCACTGCCTTCGGAAGCTAAAATAGGAATTACGGACATCTTTACATGCCAAGATATTCGTATTCGAATTCGAATGTCTAATGGTCGACGTCTCAATACGGTCAGTGGGACACTGGTTGATTTTTGACAATAACGCAGGGTCATCCATGTAGTATGACTAGTATCGGTCCGCGTGTTCCGCATGATTTTGGACCTTGCGACCACACGACTTGGGCACGTCTGACTTTACTGTGCACCCTACTGCCCAATTTCTGTAGCCTGAAGGTGCGATGATCGTTATCTTGGACAGCAACAAAGAACTATTGGGAAAGATATCCACAGGCTCACAAGTACGCAAGCGTAGACGTAAACTGGATCACAGAGTGCGTTCGTAATTATTAACCTCCTGATTGATTTTGACGTATTACATCTTTCGCTAACATAGACTATAGGACCCTATTCCATCCATCCGCATCAATTAGCAGAGTTGCTGCATGTGTCTAGTCGTGGTTCAGAGCTTCAAATTCAAACCAGACGCGTTCACGGTTAAGTCATGTCTTGAGGTCGGAGGCCAACCGCTAGCAGGATTTCACTAACAGCAAGAAAAATGAGTTAGAACGCACCGGCGCTTGCTTCCAAGCTGTCCCTTGAGGCTTGAGCACTGTTCGCAACATCCCGCCGACGGTAAATCACGGAGATGTTATTTGAGACCCAAAGTACGCACGTTCCATCGTTGCTGTCAAATAATCAGATAACCGAAAGTGAACAAGTATTTATCAATCTAAATGTTTGACTTGGGTTGCCCTGCCACCCAAGAATTCTGGCAACAACATTGTAGCATTGTGGGGGATCTCAATTTTCTGATGTTAAACTTGGTTGTGTCATTGCGAAACATTTCTTAATCTCGAACAAAAACCAGTCTCCCTGCTTTTTCATTTAAATAGGGTACTAGAGAAAAAGCTCGAGTCTAACTATGAGAAGGTGCCGTCGTCAAATATAATCTTTTCTTCTTTGTCCATGAGGTACTCGAGCTTTGTGACTCCGTCCCCCTCCTTTTCAATCTACTGGCCGCCCAAGGCCGTGAGGGAGTACTCATGAGGAGCTTGATCATAGCGGCAGAGCATAGATATGGTTCAGCTCCGTAGCAGTCGTACTTGTAACTAATTATAATATTGATACTTAGTTGCTAGTTGCTAGTTTCAATACACAGATGGGAAGGCTGTAGTACAGACGCCGGCACGCTTCTGTCGAGAAGCACCGTCAGCTAATAAAAATTCCTTCCTTACTTCTTGGACTAGTATTCAATGACACGAAGTTTCCCCGTACATAGCTTACAGTCTATAAAGTATGTGTCATCTTGTACACAATGCATTCAAAGGCTCGGATTACTATGAGTTCCACACGCGAGTATAATAAAACGGCTTTCCACACTAGCTGAGGATTTTTTAAATTCTCAAAATTCACTACGCCACCATAAATTTTTCAATAGACTCCACATTTCACACCGACACCTAAAGAAATGAATGGAAGGGCTAGGTGCAAGGGGAAGAAGGGCCTAGCACCAAGTCCGCCACCGCTTCTTAGTAGATAGTGGGCGCACTGTGCGCACTTGTTTGCGGTTAATCAATTAATAAAAAAATTCATTCCAAAAAACTTTCGGATCACGAGGAGCTCCTTTGAACGCATGTGCGGCTATTGTGCGTCGTTTCGCTAATAAAATGAGGATTCTTGGAGGGATTTGCACTAAGCGCCAACGCATCCTGTAACCTTCTATCCAAATTCAGGACGGAAGAGAAAGCTCGAGTTTCTTGTTTGATCACGCGTGTGCATAAGGCACCGAAGGGTTGCTTTGAGCAAGCGTTCTGTAACCCATGAGATAGACTCCAAACGAGCAAGGGCTCTTTGCGTCGGCGCTGAACATTCTGTGTTTTTCGAAGTAGCTATGAGATATATTAGTAGTAGTACATTTGGGTGGAGTATTGAAGGCAAAATGTCCTTCGTTAGATGATCAGATACGACGGATCTACGGTAACGGTTCTCGACTGCTCGACAGTCGATTAAGGTGAATATACACATCTGTTCCAAACCCGTCCATTGCTATTAGTCGAAGGTCTCCACCAAAGTATCGTGCATACTGCCACCAAGACTTTAGTCAGCAGTTCTCGAAGCAAACAGAGACAATTCACCAATCTTGATAATGGTAGTCCATAACCGAATCCTGCCATAGGAGCCTTGAAATCGCTTGCGTTAAAGTCTTCGGACACGCCTTGACCTTCCATCGTCGTATACATATAAGTCCAGATTAATGGTATGGCGCTTCGGGGTATGCCGCCGCCTTCGTCGCTGATTTTTATGGTGATATCTTCTGTGCCCTCAACCACCACCACCTTTATAGGTGGATATCCATTGTCAGCATCAACGCCAAATCTTTCCACAACCGCACGCAGAGAGTTCTTCAAGAGCTCGAAGACAATGTGTGAAAGATGGCCAGGGACATAGGGGAAGCAAAGATCAGGAGGACAAATGAGTTGGACGGGAGGTCCTTTGAACATGGCGTAATGTTCTTCACATACAAACCGCGCATTTTCAATGGCCTCTTGCACAATGTCGTGGACGTTGGCATTGGTGCAAATTATCCCGACATAGTCATCGTGCGATTGCTCGCTGTTTAGTGCAATATCTGGACCATACAGTAAGTGAGTGCGCGTATTGCATAGAAAAGAGACACACGTTGTCCAATCAAGAAGCGGATACCAATTCGTGATAGATAAAACCGGTCTAGCCATGCCTGAACGTCGAGTCCGATGTTTCTTTCCCCTTTGCTACGTTTCCATTCTAGAACGCCCTGTGCTACTGTTGTTACGGTGGGGTCGTGACGACTCTTTATCGCTTCCAGAGTCTTAGTGAAGCGCGCGTTGTAGTCCCGCACTTGGGGCGGCCAATCAATGTTGTCAGTATTGGCGTAGTACCTAACGAGACTCGTCTTCATATGGTACAGATCATAAGGGAGATATATTCACCTTCTCTCCATAGGAACTCTCAGCTTCAGCTTATTGAACCCGTTGCCACCATTTCCATCCAGATTCATCTTGCCCTGCGATCCACCATTGTAACTTGTGTGCAGATGCGGATTATTGGCATAGTCTTCTACTAATTGCGCCAAAGATGGGTTCGGAACAGGTTCAGGAAGAGACGAAAGCTTGTCGTCACGCGTTCCAATCAAAGCACGCCGAATATCTTGTGGAAGAACGATTTGCGGAAATGTTATGAGTTCCTAGCCGTTATTTGGTTGTGAGGGGGTAGATGGAATAACTATATACCAATGACTCACTTCGAATGACTGTGCATACCAGTTCTTTACCTTCTTTATGGAAGGCATGGAGCTGAGGTTGTGTGGCAGTTCGTCAAGCTCTTTGACACGGTGGGCCAAACGAACGGGGAGTTCCTCTGTGTAGCACACGACAGTGAATCACATCTCTCCTGAGCCAAACAGAAGATGGCGTACCAGCAAGAAACTGGCTAGCTTTCAGAAGAGTTCCCTGGCTAGGATTCTTTCCAAAAAGAACCATTTGTTGTAGAGACACTAAGGTAACCAGTGTGAACATAAGAGGATCCTTCGACAACCTTGACCAACTCACCTCCCGTCTGCGGGAAGCTAGCAAAATGGTGAATTTTGTCCCATAGGCTGGGGGTGATGCGAAACATCGAGCTCATGGTACATCCAGGCGGTGGGGGTGAAGGTGTCGGCGAAGAGGAAAAGAAGAAGACGAAAGGACGAGGACTCCGGGGTACCCCAGATTCACATGCCCCTATATCACGTGGTCCAATAGCCGGGGCCGAGAAAGCTCGAGCCTTGCCGGACTGTATGAACATTAATCCACATCCCTTCTATCGACCATTCTCTCCTCGCAGCTCTCCTCTACAGGCCGATTTCCCCCCTACGATATACCATATCTCAGAGTTTCCGCTTCGTTAGTAGACGGGGTCCCGTTTGGCTTTCATCCGTATGTTTCCGGATACGGGCCAAGACAAATTCCCCACCGCATCCAGACCACCCCACACCCCGCCGGGGTATCTTTGAAACCCAACTGTGCCGTCTTAGACCTTGACTGACGTTCCAACTTCCATTTTGCGACCCTTCGATCTCGTCTGGTATATCTTTGACCCTCTTACCCAGTGCAATTCCTCAGGCGTTGCTTGCGAAGTTCGGAAAGCATCAAAGAACTGCTTGCGTTCGTCCACTCGGGCCTGTACGGTAATGAGGCATGCTACCTTGAACTTTCTGCTGCCAGCTTATGATTGAATCCCGTTGCGCTCCAGGCCATCCACCAATAATCAACACCAGTAATTGATTTCCTGTTAAGGTGATCTACTACACAACCATGAGAGAGAACACGTAGTTTGCCGTCGCAGCCTAACAATTGGCGCCCAAGAATGTATCGGAAATTTCCCAAGCGGACGAAGAACTCATTCGTGCAAGCGACCACACGGCAATTCAATTCGCCGCCATTGATATTGTCGTCAACTTTCTAATAGATGCTTACTAGATTGCGAGACTCAGTTCACTGGTACAACCCTTGTTCTCGATGAAAAATTGGGTATCCCACATATTTGAAGCGCAGATCAAAGAGTATGACATTGGGAACGACTAGCAGAGACCAAAAGGTGCATTTTCGTGTCTGACTTGTATACATTGGTACAGGATTACTGACAGACAGGCGAAAAAGCAATGGGGATCGCCCATAGGGAATGTACTGCCCACTTACGCGCCGTAGAGTCCGTACATTTGCTCAAGTCAGAACCTCCCACGTCGACAATTTTCTCGTGAGAAGCAAAACATCAGAACATTTTTCCATTCCCAACTATTGATACCGTGAAACTAGCCAGCATCAGAAACGACATGGAGATTTGAATCAGTCTTGCTCAAATCGTGCTTGCACCCAGGGTGCATGTATGGCAACTCCTGGCGCGCAAATATAAAACATTGTCGAAAGTCTTTGCAGCGGTGCTTCAGTGCTCACGGGGAGTTGTTGTTCTTTCAATGGAGTCCACAGGCCACCAAGTATCCCCGACTGCATTGCTTTCTGCGAAGATTTCTCAAGCCGGTCCCGAGGTCGACTGCTTGGCACCGTCGTCTGGACCTCTATGAAGCACGCGCTGATTAAAATGACGCCCAAGTCTTGAGGTCTAAGGCCTTCATGCTCTGCCCAGTGTCCACAAGGTCTGTCGAGGTCGTTCTGATCAGCATCCGTCATGCGTATGCATCATGCTGATTATCAAGCTGTCAATGTCGATTCGGGGAATCTGGTACGGGAAAAAAACCATGCAAATGCCAAGCCCATGAAGTATGAACGCTCGAGGTAAAGGAAACTTTCGTTTTTGAAAGACAAGATCGTAACAAAGCTAGCTGAGCAAAGCTTTATCTAGTTCTGCCTCGAGCAGAATTTGTGTTAAGGACAACTACGGTACTCATACGCTTCCGTTCGGTTCGGAAACTCGGTCATCTTTTCTGTTTAGGTACCCCATCTTTCAATCTCAGGACATGATACGTCTGTTCGAAACCGGTCTGGAGGGCTATCCGAAATATTTCTCCGTATTTTCATTTTCAGTCACCGATATCCAGCTGGCTATAAAGCAGAGGTATTCTTGTGAATATATATCCCCAAGCTAAGCTGTCCTTCGAACATGAAAGGCTTACCACTGGTTTCCGCCGTCGTTTTCCTCTTCTTGGGCATTGTCTCTGGATCACAGGTAGGCTCCTTCATCATTCGCCACTGTCAAGCTCAACAAGCGCCTTCTACTCTCAGAATACCGACTCGGCGATTCCTCTCCTCCGAGGATATGACGGGGCGACTCAGGATCACTTTTACACAACTAGCGCCGCCGAAATGGAGAATGCTATTACCGTGTTAAATTACAAATCTGAGGGTGACGCAGCTCGCGTTTTCAGTACCCAAGTTTCCGGAACGATACCGTTCTATCGCGCATATCACCCCACTATAGTTGATCACTTCTACACCGCGGATGTAAACGAGCGCAACAACGCAATCCAGAACCTTGGATACCACGACGAAGGAATTGTTGGGTACATCTATCCTTCTGCGATGTGCTGTGCCATCCCGCTCTACCGTCTGTACAACCCCACGGTACACGATCATTTCTATACCACAGATGCGAACGAGAGAAACGTCGCAGCACAGGCTGACGGGTATGTGGATGAGGGTATTTCAGGATACGTCCTTCCCGTTTGACAGCAGTGCGTCGAACTCAATAAACCATCTTGTTAAACTTCGTTCGCTGACCTGCATTGTAGATGACGGGAGTTCCTTGTAGATCGTAATTCGTGTTGCCCGAATGATACACTTCCATCTTTCATCAGTTTCTCCGCAGAGAGACTGATGATAATTTGAAGATCAATCACATCATTCAAAGTTTGAATACTTACAACAACGCCCATCGCCCTTCATGGGTATAGTTGAACAGGAAATATGGTGATGTATAGGTTTCAAGATGTTTACACGAATGCAGATATACAGGGAAACACAGGTGATTCCAGGCGCTTCCATTCATTTCCACACTTTCCCCTCTGAGTGAGGTTCCAAGAACAGGACCCTCCATATGTTTTGAACATACATTCTGTCACCGAAGTTAGGACGAAGACATGGTTTAGGATATCTAGAATACACTCGGGCAAAGGCCTCGAGCACACCGTATCTCTAAATACTTCAAGCCGGCAGGTGCCGTCTTAAGGGTGAACCTGAAATTGTTTCCAGGGTTTTAGTTGTGGACGGGCGCTCTGTTCTCTTTGCGTATCGTCGTGGCAAAGAATGTTGAAGGTTTTTTTTCAGCACTTTCATCAACGGCGCCTCAAGATCACTGTGGCGCCAAGTCAGCATTTACAAAATCAAAATGACGGACATGCTTGAGGCTTAGTCCCTGAATTCTCTGTATGAGTGTTCGAAGATCTCGTGGCGGTTCCGTCCTGTACTCTTCAATGCCAACATATTACCCACATGCACCATCTCTTGCGGCGAGCATCTCGGGGAGCATGTGAGTAGCAAAAGAGCAGATGACAGGCCCACGAGCACTGAGACATGGACGATGTTCGCTGAAAATTTGTGCTAAATGCAGATGTCTACCTCACATCTACCTCACATCACCCTCAATCAGGGATCAGACCGAATATTCTAGGGGGATAACAAAATTACTCAGGCCCTCTGTGAGATCATTCAGCTTTGCGACTTGACAGTTCTTCTATTCGCTCTGTACGCAGGAGTGTGCTGGAATCCTCACCCCATATTTTCAGTTCATGGGCCAGAGAGTTAGCCACTTGATTCCACTATAAAACGAAGGCATTCTCTCATGAATGCATATCCTCAGACCAAGGGATATCTTTCAAACATGAAAGGCTTACTAGTATCTTGCGCTATCGCTTTTCTCTCTCTGGGCGTCGTCTCTGCGACGGAAGTACGTTACTTCATCTGTTCTTTCGCTGTTGTGAATTAACCGTCCATACGCAGGATACCTGCCCCCAAGGGGCCATACCCCTCCTCCGAGGATACAGCGCAGGGTCCCATGATCATTTTTACACCACCAGTGCTGCCGAGATGGAAAACGCTGTCGCCCAGTTGAAGTACAGCTCTGAGGGGGACGCAGGTCGCGTTTTTAGTTCACAGGTTTCCGGAACGGTGCCATTATATCGCATGTACCAGCCCAGCGCCTCGGATCATTTTTATACCACCGATGGGAGCGAGCGCAACAACGCGGTCCAGAATTTGGGATATAGTGACGAGGGTATCACTGGATACATCTATCCTTCCGCATTGTGTGGAAGTGTCCCGTTCTACCGCTTGTACAACCCAACGGTGCACGATCACTTCTACACCGTGAACACGAATGAAAAAAACACCGCAGCCCAGACCGGCGGATACGTGGATGAGGGTATCGCAGGATATGTCCTTCCCGTTTGACTGCAGTACGTCGAGTCAATATCTCTGCTTAGAGCATTTACTGACTCGTACATCAGGCCCTCAGACAAGAGCAGTATTGGACTTCAGGGTTGAATAGTTGATTCGTTTCTTTGATTGTGCTTTGCGACTGCAAAATGATATACATCAGTTTTTTTCACAAACGGCGATGATAGAACAAACCCCTCAGATTCCAAAGGTCGAACCGCAGATCATAGCAAGAACCTAGGCATTTGGACAGGAGATACACTGATGATGATGTCCCTTAGACGGTTGAATCTTATTCTGTTTCAGATCTCATGAAGTATGCGATTCGCGGTGAGATCAATCATGTCATCTCTGAGCGAGTCTGAAGTGGTTAGAAATTTTCCCGGGATGGAGAAAAAAGGTGACTCAAAAGAAAGACACGGGTTCTGCAGCTATCAGCACTGGTAGACTCGGATTCCGAGAAACTTGATCTCTGAGGAACGTGACACCAGTTAAAGGGAAAAAGTCAAGGTCGGTTGCGATATCCCAGAGAAGGCATGTGATAGGTATAGAAGTAGGTTCGACCAATTGTAAACAGTTGGAGGGCTAAGAATAAGCAGCTAGGTTGGCCACAGGGCTTGTAACCTTGGAAGACTGGTTCAAGAGAGTAGTTCTACCATCAAGCCGGGTGGATGTATGCGACTTGGTGCAATAAAGGAGCTTTGAGGGGAAAACGGACTGCCCCACCCTCGCATGCCCAATTGAGCCACCGAATGCTCGGTGTCCTGTCATCTTGAGCTACTAATTTGCGTTAGACCCGGGAGTGACTACTGGGAAGGTCAACTTTTTGTTTTGAGGGAATTCAGGGAATCGATGCGCGGCAGATGGGGCATGCGGCTTTTGCCGCCTGCAACCACACCTGCCGCGGCTTTATGCGAACTTCCAACCAAGGGGCTACTTTTTTGAAAAAAAAAAGACAGTGGGTCGATTAAAATATTTCAGGCTTTGGCGTCGAACCTGCCTACCTCCACGTGACTATTATGACGTCAAATTACCATTTTTGGAAGCCGTTTGTTGCCGGAGACAACATGTGACCTGGGTCCATCAACGTTCACTTGGTGCTCGCAACGATTCCACAAGCGCTCAGACTATACTATCATATCCTTATGCAATACAATATGACATTCAACACATTATACACATGTCAGGATATTTTAGCCCACCCATTACTTTCAACTTGTCCGAAACTCATCCAGAAACCCAATCTCCTTGAATTCTCCTTGAATTCATCTCTATTACCTCCCTTTCTTCCTCATGCAAGCATTGCAATGCCAACTGACAGAGACATAGTCAAGCTATAGACATTCTAAGTGGAACTTGAAGGCTCAGGTGAGTTTTCTGGCATCAAACTAATGAAAACAGGGTTTCACCCGAAATGGAGGGTAAAAAATAATTAAGGTTTAGAAAGATCAAAAGATTACATAATAAGATAAGATAAGATAAATAATACAGAGCGTACTCCGTCAGGAATAAGTTACCCTCCATTCCGCAAATGGGAAGGAGTCTGGGTTTGGTCAAGATCAAGATTTGTGTTATTTTCTGGAGCTTACATGATGATTCGTACGCATGGCGACATAATTAAAGTGAGGTCAACTTTTTTTTTTTGGGCCTGCCGGCCCAACCTACCTACCCACCCGGTGTTCCGGCCCGACTATCCGGCAGCCCCTTGCTTCCAACTGATCAACATCCTCCATAACAGACTCGGAGTGCGAACTGTTGAACCTTCTACGCTATGCTTTTCATTCATAAATGTCAATGGAGAATTCATTATAACTGCCAAGTTGAGAGAATCCTAGTACTGCTGTACGCATCCAAGCCCACAGCAACCTGGTTCTGCCTAGGAAATGCAGTCTGGCAGCTGTAACGGGTCTGAAGACGTTCTTAAATTTTCTCCATCGTTCGAGCTTCTGGAGCTGTATTCTGTCAGCATTATGCATAAAGTGGAGATATACTACCCCAACTCGACTTCGACTCCTGTCCTTTGTTCTTATACCTCATGGTTGTGGGGCCTAGGAGGGATCTCAGGCATCTAAACGGAGGTCAGAACACTCTTATTGTGATGCCGGATAACTAGCTGAATGATGCCTTCTCATGACCGTCATCCTGTCAGGAAGTGCGCGCCCATCAAACAAAGAAACTTCTTCAATGCATAGATAGGTCACGTACATCAGTGATTATTCATGTCCGGGCTTATCCATGCAAGGTGAGATCCGAGAAGAAGATGGGCAGACACCTCTGCTCCGGGACACTGGACTGTCCTCAAACATGGTTATGGCGAACTTCGCGGGTCACGGCGTGGCTTGTTCTCGAAGTAAGAAGGTTATGTTAGGTGGGCGGCTGCTATTAATATATGGGAGATATAGTGACCCTAAAGTAAATACGGTAGACACATTTACTGCCCACAATGTGTTCCAAACAACAATCACGAGCTAGAGGTGAAATCTTGACTTGATGGTGTGTAGTACTACTAGATAGGTGTATAGATGTGGAGGCCTTTTCGGATGGTTGAACAAAAGGGAAGTAGACATTAGTAGTAGCGGAACAAGGGACTGTTGCTGTTGAAGGATGGCCTAAGTTTACATAGACCTCCGACGAGAGTGCCCTATGTTCGGTGTGCTATTCAGCACAAAAACGACTTCCTGAGCGACCTGGTAGTATGACTGGATGAGCACTCTAACACAGTAGCGGGAATCGTAGGTACACATCTACGTTTCATAACCCTCGAACATCGACGTCTGTACCACCATCTATCCGTGATATTTCCCACGTACGCCATGTCTACTTGGGAATAGTACGTGGCAGATTTTTTACTATACTTACCAAGTAACAAGCTTGGCAGGGACTGTGTTTCATCACAGACTCACAAGCGGGCCTCTGCGCTCGAAGGAATGAGTTGATCAAAGATCGTTCGTCGTTCGGCTAAAAAAACTAGACACCGGTCTATACGACCTAACATTTCGACTGTAAGATTTGACAGACCTTCCATTCTTTTCAAAACGTGCGCCATAGGATTATGTTTACTTGTTGCCTCCAAGGTACGTTCTGGCAGCGGGCAGGAGCCTCCCAATTCACATATAATCCAGGGTGGGGTTTTCGTGAAAGTGTAGCTTCACGTTTACACTATACAGGCATCCTCTGGATATGAAAGGCTTAGCACAGACCTTCACTTTGGCCTTCATTTCGCTGAGTGTGGTCTCTGCGACGGAGAGGCTATCCGTTTCGTTCTTTCATCTTTGTCGTTGTTAACTTACTGGCCGTCAGAATACTTGTCCCACAGACATTGTGGCAATACCACCTCACCGGGCATTTAATAAAGCACATGCAGACCACTTCTACACCACCAAAGCTACTGTTACCAGCGGCTGGAAGTTCGAAGGAGATGCTGCTCGCGTTTATGATTTCCAAGGTCCAGACACTGTGCCGTTCTATCGCATGTACTCACCCACCACCGTGGATCACTTCTACACCACCGACAAGGCCCAGTGGAACAATGCAATCAATAATCTATGGCTCAATGATGAGCAGGGTACATTTATCCTTCAACTTCTCCACTCTGTGGTAGCGTGCCGTTCTACCGCATGTATCAGCCTACTACGCATGACCATTTCTACACTACTAATGCGGCTGAGAGGGACAACGCAATCAAGAGTGGGGGATATCAGGAAGAACACATAGCGGGATATGTTCTACGATTTAATTGTAAGTCGGTGACATCTTCCTAGGATAAATCTACCTTTCTGAGGGTTACATCTATACTGTTTCCGGGTAGGCGTCTGCTACTACAGACTCCCCGTAATTAACCCTTAGTCTCTTTTGTATCATGATCTGCTCTCTCAAAGAACACAAATGACAAATGAATAAATTTCAATTCGTGGTACAATCCTACAGACCAAAACTACAACAAAACTACAGATCAAAGCAATACAAACAATTGAATATCAACGCAGAGATCAAGGGAATGAGGGTAGAGCGGTCGCCGCCTGGATTGGCATAGGGGGCATAGATGGACATAGATGGCATAAGGCATATTGGCATAGACGGCGGCAACCGGCTCTTGAAGAGAAGGTCAATACAAGGTAGCGCAGAAAAGATGAAACAAAAAAATGAACAAGAACCGAAAAGAATAATTCAGCGCAGAAGAATTGCGCGGTGCTCAGCGGGCTTACGCCTTTGAAAACTGTGTGAGTTCAAACGAAGATACAATAGTGAGAACGGACACTCACAACACAAGCTTTGAGCTCCTTCTTGTCATGGGGGCATTGACACTCTTGGAGGATCCATCGACGGTTGATTGCTGCGACGAGAAGCCTGGACTCTTTGGCGACCTCGTCCTCTTCCGAGGAATCCTCTTCAACCTCGACGTCGACGAAGGCGGTGAAGGAGCTCGGTCTCCTCAGATTCAGAGGTCGATCGACCCTAGGGCACACGTGCGACGCGGTGTGTGCGCGGGAAGAACGCGTCTTCAAAGGAAGCTTCGGGGAATCGACGGTTTTAGCAGAGACCGTAGTGGCAGTAGGAAGATCATTAGACTCGTTTCCTTCGCCCTGTCCCTTAGGAACAGACTTGAGTCGAAGCAGGACGCCGGCAGTCTTGACGAACTTGCGTGCCGCGGAGTCAGATCTTTGACGTCTAAACTCGTCGACGACTGGAGAAGGTAGGGAAGGCGAAGGAGGTCTGTCCGCGTCTGAGGAACGCTTCAGGTGGAGGAAAGCAGGGGTGGTGGCTGCAGAGCGGATGCTTAGGGATCTCTGGGCCTTGATTCTGAACTTGTGGGATGCCACCTTCACATTGAGCTCCTCGGGAGACGCGACCGTCGTCTCGTCGGAGGAGCCAGACATGGAGCGCAGGTGGTAGCTCCGAACAGAAGATGTGCGTGAGCTCAGAGAGTCGGTGGAGGTAGCATCATCGGAGAGAATGTAGGAAGGAGTCAACTGGGGTGCAGCAGGCGACATGGTGTTCTCAGCAATAAGCTCGAGCAGAGAAGTGAGAACTAGGGTTCCGTAGATTATATAGGTGAGCCTGTTGTATGTTCAAGTTTGGTCGTTGACTTGTCCTCTTTTCTTTGTCCAAGTCAAGATCGCGTGGTGGCGGCTATTGTTTTTGTGCTTCGGCAATATCTTTGCTATATCGTCTAGGCAGTGCTTCAAGCATCGAAAAGCCAATTTTATATCTAAGCTCCCAGTGGAATCTTCGATCCAGAGAGGATAAACCTTGGAGGACATGCACGCCGTAAGACTTCGCTTTTTGCCTCCATTCACAGCAAGAAGGGATGAATTAGGAGTGGAAGAAACCTGAAGAACGACGTATTGTGTTAATCGGAGATCTGTACATCAAGAACCCAGGAAGACAAGTCACAAGTCGAGTAAGGCGGTTCATGTTGTGGATAAAAAGATGAGTTCCAGTTGTAACCAGGCTACCGTCAGTTGGCGTATCGAAGCAACAAAACGAATATCTGCCTAGCCCAAGTACGTCTATCAGCCGTTAAATGGAACAGGAATGTTGAATATCATTACGGGTGTCACTGCCAAGTTACTGCAACTAAGTGGATGGCTGTGCTGTGACTCAACTCCGATTCAAGGCCCGAACTCCGACTCGGCTCACTAATCAGTTTTGCAGAGGCATTACTCATCCAGCCTGAAGGCATAAAAGGGCGGCTGCGCGCTCAACTACCCAACCCCTCCCATCGTCAGACTCAGAATTCAAGGTAAGCGCTGTGACTCTGTGTGCTGGCTGAAGATTGCGTGTGGATGGAGGCTAGAAGGGCTGGATTAGCTTGGGCGAACTCTGGATGACGCAAATTGGACCCATGCCCCTTCAAAAATTTGTGGAGCTTGTTGGAAGATTAATTGCTAACAGCAAGTTTTCACAGATGGGTCGCCGACCAGCTCGCTGCTACCGCTACTGCAAGAACAAGCCGTACCCCAAGTCCAGGTACAACCGTGGTGTCCCAGATCCTAAGGTATATTTTGTGCCTCTACCGCTCATTAGTTGTGGTCCTGAGGCTTGTTCAGATCCGTATCTTCGACCTTGGTAGGAAACGTGCCTCTGTTGACGATTTCCCCTTCTGCTGCCACCTCGTCTCCGATGAATATGAACAACTATCTTCGGAAGCACTGGAGGCTGCCCGTATCTGCGCCAACAAATACGTCACCAAGACCAGCGGAAAGGATTCTTTCCATCTCCGTGTCCGCGTGCACCCCTTCCATGTCATTCGCATTAACAAGATGTTGAGTTGTGCTGGAGCTGATCGGTGAATGACACCATTGCAGTACTCGTTCATTGTATTGATACGCTTCAGACTCCAAACTGGTATGCGTGGCGCCTGGGGAAAGCCCTATGGCACTGTTGCACGGGTCAACATTGGACAGATCATCTTGTCCATTCGATGCAAGGACGGCAACGCCCCCGTCATTATGGAAGCACTTCGCCGTGCTCGTTACAAGTTCCCCGGCCGCCAGAAGATCATTGTTTCTAAGAAGTGGGGCTTCACAAACGTTGACAAGGCGGATTACCTGAAGCTCAAGGCGGACAAGAAGGTGTTACAGTGAGTGTCACGTTCTATTACGTCCATAGGGAGCCTATACTGATTTGCATTTTCTAGGGATGGTGCCTACGTACAGTTCATCAGGCCCAAGGGCCCTCTTGAGCAGAACCTAAAGAACCAGTTGAGGGCGTGAGCCTAGATATATATGTATAGTGCATACGCTAGTTCGGAGGTAATGCATTGCCATCATTTCTGCTACTGTTCCGTTTCATTTTGCATGTCTTCGCGTGATTTTGCCTCTATATTCACTGGTCCATCTATCTACCCATGGATGGTCTCAGGGGAAAGGGGGCATATATTAAGCCCAAGTGTAGTTAAGCTCTGTTTCTGGCAGTGACGAGTCCATGTCGTCTTTGTTTTTGCGACCTATGCACAATTCAATTATATTAGTTTCAATTATGAATTGTGGAAATACAAATGATATTTTGGTTTTGATTTTGATTTTGGATGCTTATCTAAGATGATCTTCTGATTTCATAGATATATGGAGCCGTCCTGCTTGCTGTCTCTCCACGACTATCGGTCCGACGTCGGTACCTCAAAATGGAGCATGGCTACAGGCGCGACCACTTCGACATGGAGGGAGCGTACCATCGAGATATGTACGCCTCAATGCCCCCTCTTCCCTCCTCAAGGCCACCGATAACTATCCAAGTGCCTCAATTTATGTATACTGGTCCACCGACACTAGCGCCGGGCGGAGGAGCTGAGGTCTTGGCTCCAGGAATGCTCAGTGAAGGCTCATGGATGGAGAACAACGGATTCAGCAGCACGGCGCTGTCTTCGTATGCCAGTCTTCCTGTGGGGTGAGCGCTGACACTTATTATCACCCAAGGTACTCGGCCTTGAAGAATTACAATACGGTGCCTGCACCTCAAGAGACGGTCGAGGAAGTCCAACGGGAATCGCGTTCTGCGCCGTTTGACTTTCCCTCGTCATCAGTGACTTCGCCAGCATCCATGTCCAGCCCCCCGGCGCCATTAGTGCAGCCGGCACCTGTGGCCCTGACTATGCCAATCTCGACCGTGTCGTTCGCATCCGTTCCTAGCGCGCCCTCAGCCCTTGGCCTTCCTGTTTACTCCACCTCTGGTTTCGATGTTCTCTCTGTGCTTGCCCGTGTTGCTACTCGCCCAAACCCCACTGTCACGTTAGGGCCTGTTGATCTTACCTCATCCTTCGTTGTTGTTGACGTTCGGCGGCATGACCATCCCATTGTATACTGTTCTCCAACCTTTTGCCAGTTGACAGGTTACCCGGAGCGGGAGATTCTAGGGAGGAATTGTCGTTTTCTTCAGAGCCCTGGCGGTCGGGTCAAAAAGGGCGAACAACGGCAGTACACGAGCAACGAAGCCGTTGCTCATCTTCGGAAGAGCCTCAGCGCAGATAAGGAGTGCCAGACATCTATCGTCAATTATCGCAAGGGTGGAGGAGCATTTATCAATTTAGTGACCGTCATTCCTATCCGTGGTGGCTTCAACGATACACGCGCCGACGACGATGAGGTCGTGTATCACGTAGGTTTCCAGGTGGATCTGACGGAGCAGCCGAACGCTATTTTGGAGAAGCTCAAGGACGGTTCTTACATCGTCAATTATCCGCCTCAGACCACGCTGCATCCCCTCAGTGACCACCTCCAAAGTCTCATGGGATCAACAAAGAAGAACTTTATTCCATCACTAGTGATGTCCGCACACCTTAAGGCCGTCCTTCAAACGACATCTGACTCTAATAACGAGAAGATGGAAGACGGGAATCTGAACCATCCCCTCTCCCTTGCTCTTCTTTCGAACCTTCCCGACTTTTTCCTCGTCGTCTCGCTGAAGGGGGCATTCCTTTATGTGGCTCCTGCGGTACAGCATGTACTTGGGTACACTGCCGAGGAGCTCATAGGAAAAGCACTTGGAGACATATGTCATGCCGCGGATGTTGTTCCGCTGATGAGAGAGCTGAAAGAAAGCTCGACGTGGGCTACACCATCGCATGGTCAGGGTGAATCAAGCAAGCCTGCCGATTCAGATGGGAAACCCAAGACAGTTGACTTACTCTTTCGCGCGCAGACTAAGGCCGGCGTACATGTCTGGATGGAATGCCGCGGAAGACTGCATGTCGAACCGGGCAAGGGGCGAAAAGCGATTGTACTTTGCGCAAGAACTAAATCAATGGCGTCGTTATCTCTCTCTTCAACGACATCTCTAGATGGTCTCTGGGGCACGATAAACAGAGATGGCATCGTTCTTATGGTCGGAAGTGGCCATATTCGAGGCCAGCGGGTTGGGTTGCGAGACGAATGGGGTTGGTCGGAAGCCAAGCTCGTTGGCAAACCCCTAGCTGCAGTCTTGGAAGGCGTCGACAGCATGTTATATCGTGGCGGAGGAAGAGCAAGGGGGAGAGCCCGGACTAAGGATGGTGGAAGTATCGATGTGGAATTCGTTCTCTACGATACTGGCAGTTCACCCAGTTCTGGAGTAGGCGAACCGCCCATGGTCTTCCAGATCATACCTCTCCATTCAGCTGCAGCGACCACAATGTATGGAACCGCTTATGCTAGTGTGTCAGGCGCCGGACCTCCTGCGATCTCTAGTACCTCTGGCCCAGGTGCTGTTGTGGCACTCTTTGGTGACCTGGATACTTCCCGCGCTTCCAGTTGGCAATACGAGTTGCAGCAACTGCGATTTGCAAACCAGCGGCTGTCGGAGGAAATTCGTGGGCTAGAGGATGAGCGAGGCTTGAACATGGTCTCGCCGACGACTTCGTTCGCGCCGAGCTCTAGCACATCTCCTTATCCCGCGACAGGGGCATCGTTCAGCAACCCCTTTGCGCAGTATGCGAACGTTAGTGGATATGCGGCCACGAGTCCGCCTATAAACTCTGGAGGGTTCTATTCGACTGATGGCAGGTACCTTCAAGCCAACGCTGAATTTTCGAATTTCCAATGGCCAACGGCGATGTATCCTGGCGTAAAGCGATCGTGGGATCATCCAACTTAAAAAAGATATAGCGGTCCTAAATCCCCCAGCACTAAGACTGTACGCTCATCTCGTCTACTTCACTTGTGATCCTTGAATCCAACAAAGTGATATCTACGGACCCACACTACTATTATACACGATGTATTATTTTCATGCTTTCTTGTCGTTTTCAACGTTATCGGGGCTCCCAATGTATTTATATCACCTCTGACTACCTCATCTTATTACTCCCACAGTTATATTAGGGGAAATAATTAATAGGCTGAGCTTTGGATGTCTGTACTTAATCAAATTACACGTGCACGGAAATGAACTTTCTTTGACAATCTGGAGGCTATTTGACTGTTTCTCAGAAATCATTGATCAGGACGCATGCTATTGTATGGATGGATGCATTCTAGCGTTTCCCCGCTGGTCTTCTAGTAAGTTCCGAGGGAGATATGTCGCCAGGAGCATGATCGGCTTTACGCTCATTCCAGGTAGAACGGCCTCCCCCGCAATGAAAGCGGAAATTGGCGTTTGTGTGATCGGTGTTCACGGCATGTCTTTCTTGGAGGGTTTCCGTTCATTCCACTGGGTATCGCATGCCCAAAAAAGAGAAGAACAATCAAAAATAGAAAGATTTCGGACCAAGTTCGCGCCTCGTATTTGTTGAAATCATAATTGCAAGTAGCATCTGCTTCGAGCTTCGAGCCGCTGGCAGCAGTAGCTGTGGTGGTGTAGAAGTGGTCTGAATGCCCTTCATTGAATGCCCGGTGACACTATGGCCATGTCCGTGGGGCAAGTAATCTGGAGGCCAATGAGTTAACAACGACAAAGATGAAAATACGAAACGGATAGCCTACCTCCGTCGCAGTGACCACACTTAACGAAGTGAGGGACAATATGCAGGTCTGTGCTAAGCCTTTCATATCCCAAGAATGCCTGTATAGTGTAAACGTGAAGCCCCACTTTCACGAAAACCCCGTCCCGGTTTATACGTGAATTGGGAGGCTCCTGGACGCTTCCAGAACGTACCTTATAGCGAACAAATGGACGCAATCCCATGGCGCATGTTTTGAGAAGAATGGAAGGTCTGTCAAATCTTACAGTCGAAATGTTAAGTCGTATAGACCGGTGTCTAGTTTTTTTGGGACGAACGAAGAACAATCTATGATCAACTCATTCCTTCGAGCGTAGACACTCATCTGTAAGTCTGCGATGAAACACAGTCCATTCCGAACTTGTTCCCTGAGTATACTCAAGTAGTACAAATCTTCCAAGTACTTGACCTACCTATGCATTGAAGAAGTTTCTTCGTTTGGTGGGCATGCGTTTCCTGACAGGATGATGGCCATGGGAAGGCGTCATGTGGTATGAGAACAAAGTCCAAAAGTCGAAGTCGAATTGGGGGAGTACAGCTCCAGAAGCTCGAAGGACAAAGAAAAATCAGGAATAACACCTTCAGACCCATTAAAGCTGCCTGTCTGCATTTCCTAAGTAGAGCCAGGATGCGGTACTAGGCTTCTCCGAACTTAGCAATTATAATAAGTTCTCGGTTGACATTTATGATTGAACGAAAGGTTTAGGGTAGAAGGTCCAACAGTTCGCGCTTCGAATCTGCAGATATAAAGAGGGTGTTGATGAGTTGGAAGTTTGCATAAAGCCGTGGCAGGTGTGGTTGGATGCGGCTTGAAAAGTCGCACGCCGCATCTGTCCCGCATTAAGCGATTCCCTGATTTCCCGCTAAACAAAAGGTGGTCCTTCCCCATAGGGAAGTAGCTCAAGATGACAGGACGCCGAGAATTCGGTGGATCACTTGGGTATGCGAGGCGGGGCAGTCTGTTCTTCCACTCAAACCTCCTTCATCGCACCAAGCTGCATACAACCACGGTCCACTAGGCTTGATGGTAGAACTACTCTTGAACCAGTCCGATTTCAAGTTTGCAAACCCTGTGGCCAACCTATCTGCTTAATAAAGGAAGGTATAAGTAGATATTCAATTTACGGAATTGAACCATGCATGTAGTAACAAATTACAGGCAGGGAGCAACAGCGAGAAGTATCATGGCAGATAACTGTAGGGGCTAATAGCAGATAACTTTGGCAGGGATTTACTGTTTACATGATTATCCACTTGTGTAGTTCGTTCTTCATTCCCATACTTGAATATACAGTGGTCCACATTCTACTTGTCCTATGCACTCTTGGCCCCCCACAATTTCGGGACAAAGGAAATTTGACGGAAATGTATTGCGGAGCTGAAAAAGTTTCCTTAGATGCATTTCTGTCTGTTCTGTCTAGATGGAAACTTTTTAGATAATATTTTTTCAGTGCCATTTTGCATTTCCTTCGGGCAGAAACTCATGCATGACAGGAGTGATGTACAAGATATCCTGAGTGAAAGTGAAGAAACGGAGCCATGAAAAATCTGTGGAAGCGCGGGATACGGCTGCCCAATATGGGCATAGCAGTTAACTTCATGCTCTTCAAAATTGTAGATGTACGCCGGCGAATTGAAGAGAGCTTTTACGTCGGGTGACGAATTAGCCAATCGTAGTCGCCGGTCTCCGAGGACAGGATATGAACGTCCAAGATCTACTGATTCCACTGTAGACGAAGGGATGAGTGACGCCCACGACAGTTACTAAAGGCTCACCTCCAGTCTTCGCTGCTGCAGAAAGAACTTTGCTATCAAAGTGTGGGAAGACCTCCGCGAATGACTGGCATCTAACCGGCCGTGGGAACTCAGTGTATTGATGAACCTCCGTGGATGACAAATGGTGCGCTGCCATCCCGACAATCGTCGCGCGTCGGGATCCGAAGGAGGAATGCCTCTACTCGCAATCGAACGTGTTCGAATCGGAAAGGTGCTATTAGAATATCAATTCATATCGATGGGCCTTGATGCCATGAGCTGTAAGGGTTCCCGTTCCTGCTGCGCCTCATTAATAGATCGATAAAGATAGACACAGGGATATGGTAGCAAAATAGGACGTCTGAGATGAGTCACCACCTGTCTCCAGGGCCAATCGGATATCCTGGGCAATCTCGAGCCCATCAGTCAAGCACTGAAATCGTGAAACATGGCTACTTGTTTCCCTTTCACGATCTTCGTATGCAATATTGGAGGTTAGACGCGGGCATAAAGGTGGGTAGAGATCCGACGTCAGTCGTTCGCCATCGATTGCAGTGATATACGTACTATCACCTGATTACCGGCACTGGGAAACGTGCATGAATGTTGGCCAAGTAGCTGTCGACATGGTTACAGCCCGAGTTTTATATGCATCAGCTCACAAGCATTACCAAGGATGTCGCAGGATGTCGCCCGTCTGGCGTCGCTGAGTAAACAATTGAGCTGCCACAGCGGACGAGCACAGGCCAAGCAGGCAAATTTAACAATTGAATTGAGTATAAATACCGCGCAACGTGTATGTATCGGATCGCGAGTAAGAATCACACAGCAGCAGCTCCGACAAGTCCTCTCTCGGAAAGACGTTTCACGATGAAACAGCCAAAGTGACTGGCGAGTTGCTCGATAATCGCGTCGCAGTACTTCTTGGTCCAAGAATAAGAAGGCAATGCGTGTGTGGCAGTGTTATTTGTAAATCAGGAGCAAATATAGACCCAAATATAGATTTGTCTTAAATTCGATACGACGACGACGATGTCTTTGCCCCCCGTACCTCCGCGTCCTTACGACTACGACGACGACGACGCCGCTGCTCCCCCGCCGCCGCTCCCGCCCCACCCTCCAGAAATCCGGTACCACCCTTACGAGGCCGGCATCCACGCCTCGACGCCGTTGCCCGCCCCTCGCGCCCATCAAGTCACCAGTGCCGCCGCCGACCTAGACGCCATGTCGCGTGTAATGTCGCCATCGATAAACTACAACCCTGGATTCGCTCTGCCTTACCCTGGCTCGCCTTCGCCGCCGTCTCACGTAGACGTGTCGCATTCCATCGCCGCCATCGGTAGGACACCATCGACGTTCTCCACCTTTGGGCGACCGCCTTTACCACCCACACCGCCACAGACGTCGCTAACAGCGCCGATTCCAACGGTACCGTCGCTCGACTCCGCTCTGGGCACTGTACAGATGCCTTCTCACGACCCTGCACTGCGCATAGCCTGGTGCCGAGACGTACTGTACCTTGTAGATAGACACACTCACGCCGCACCCAATGAACCAGTCGTTGGGCCAGTGACGATTACGGACCCAAATCTTTCCCGCCTAGTTCAATATGCTGTTCCAATCATCCTGTCACTCGCCTCGTCGCAGCCGCCGCAACCAGAAGCTCTGTACCTGCGAGCTACTCTCGCTGCCAGTGGTGCATTCCCCGACCTGCTATCGCACAATCCACGTGCAGCATTCAGGGACTTTGAATCTGCTGCTCGGGTTGGATTCCACAAGGCGTGGTTCCGTTTGGGTAGAGATTATGAATCGTTCAACGACCTGACCCATTCCCGTGACTGTTTTGAACGTGGTGTGAAGTTTGGCGTCGAGGCGGCCATCTATGTGCGTTTGTTCCGACTCTCTCTCCATCATCTGATCTAATCATTCAACAGCGGATGGGCATGGCTCACTTGCTAGGCCAGCTTGGTCTTCCTGCATCTCCCCAGACCGCTTTGCCTCTTCTCCAGCGTGCTGCTACTCTCGCTTCTCTCGAAACTCCACAGCCTGCATACGTATATGCGCTTCTTCTTCTGAACGAATTCAACCTTGTCTCCGTTCCACCAGCTCTTCTCCAGCCTCTCATACCCACTGGCTCATCTGCACCCCTCGAAGCCCGTACCCATCTCGAGCGTTCAGCTTACCTTCATTTCCCTCCCGCCCAGTACAAGCTTGCACATGCGTACGAATTTGCTCAGTACCCTTGGCAGTTTGATGCTCTTCAATCAGTGGAGTGGTACTCAAAGGCCTCGCAGGCGGGAGAGGTTGAGGCTGATATGGCTCTCTCAAAATGGTTCCTATGTGGATCGGAAGGTGCTTTTGAGAAGGACGAAGGCTTAGCTTGGGTATTTGCTGACCGCGCTGCCCAGCGGGGGCTTCCAAGCGCAGAATTTGCGATGGGTTACTACGCCGAGGTAGGCGTAGGCGGTTCAATTGATGTAAACAAGGCTATTGATTGGTACCGAAAGGCGAGCTTGCTGCTTTATTTTGTTGCCTTTGTCCTAATTTTCCTCCTAGGCTGATTTGCACGGCAATACTGATGCTCGAGACCGACTAGATGCTCTTACTCAGTCGCGTCCAGTCCCACTCTCCCGCCAGGAGCACGACGTCATCACCGAATCCAAGCTTGTGCGTACCCGAACTCAAGCTCGTTTGAAATCGGAAGCACAGCCCCAAGGTGGTCGTCGTGGAACGGCGTCTGGCAACCCCAATGTCGTCGAACTGATTCGCAAGAACACGCTCGTTGACATGCCTCAATCTCAGTTGGCACCGCATCGGAACAGCATTGGGATGCCTCCGCCAAACGGTCCTCCTATGCCTGCACCAGTCAGAGGGAGCAGCAGCGGGAGTCTGCAACCCCAGCAAATGCAGGGACGAAACCGGTACTCACTTGCAGATCCGGGATTCAATTCGGCTCCTCCGTCAACTTCTTCATCGCCTTCGCCCTCAATGAGACCGCCAAGAACAGAGTCACCTGTAGGGATGGGAAGAAGAACAGCTAGTCCGGCTACGGGTAGGATTCCAAGCGGTGTAGCTGCTACGCCACAGCCTCCTGCGCAGGATAAACCGAAGCCACAAGGTCCTACTACGTTTGCGGAGATGGGCTTCCAGGGTGCGAAGGCCGAGAACAAGGACTGCGTTATCATGTGAGCCCAGGGTATCTTCTCTTTGGTTAATATATCCCCTGGCGATGATTCTGCTACGAAAGTCATTTATTTATTGCATATCTCGATACCTCGTTTTCTCATAACACTAAAACCATCGACAATGGACAGTTCTCGTTCGTACACTTACATCGTTATCTAGTTTTTAGGATCTGTGTCTGTAGGATAGATTTCAGGAAGTACAAAAATATAGCTGTGTAGAACATGTGGTCGGTTTGGCGTAATCTGGCCACTCGACTACAGTTACTCAGAAACAAGTGTTTGCAGGTGTCGTTCGAGTCTTGGTTTTCGAAGCGCTGCGGTAAGAACAGAAAACTAGATATAAATTGATGGTCTGCTGATACAGCTTAGGGAAACCGTTGGTGGCTTCGGCTTGAGATTAGAAATGCTTGCCTTATATTCTTCATTGCTGTTCAGCTTACGACGAGGAAGCCGGTATGTCTCACTACTTGTTGCTGCAGCCAGTCGAAGCCTTTTCAGGAACCGGATCAAATCCCAGTATGCATTCAGGACGAATTGTTCCAAGCAAACAGGTCTTAGAATTTGATATCAAAACCAGCGGCCCTTCCAGCCACTTCAGTATTATTATGTCGCAATGCATTTTCGTCAATTATGATCCTGGTCCCTCGTGACCTCGCTGGAGGATCTTTTTTGTCTGCGTCTCTATGGTTGCTTGCTGCTCTATGTCAACGACCAGCCGAATCTGGGATGACATTCTCTGGCTTATTGTCTCTTGATCTACGTTGTCGGGGTAATAATGTATTTCTGCGACTCGGCCCACCCATCCAATTGTCAACGAGGATCCTTATAAGCCTGGAAGATGCAACGCATCAATCAGAATTTTCGCTTCACTTCGCATCATCTCACTATGCAGTCCTTCAACACTTACCAAGAAGATCACTTTTCCGCGCTTGAAAAATACTATTCCATGGAAGACACCAAGCTGGATCTTGTGTTTACAAACACAGAGCTGGGAGATCGTGTTTATGTGGATTACTCCTCCGTGTATTGGGACACCCCTCCGGAGCTGCTATATCTATGCAAGATCACTCAGGTATGTCGGTATTCGCACTCGTGGACTCCTTCTAATGATATATCTCATAGGCAATGATGGTTGTCCCAAGTCTGAAGTATTGGTACATGCTCGAGCACGCAGTACTCTCGCCGTAAGCGCAATTAAACACCATCCTTGGCATCCACTCACCCACAATTTACAGACAAGGCGAGCTCTACTTGCGATATTCTGTACATAAATCCAATAGCAATCCACCCCACTCTCTGCCCGTTTACGCGAACCCCATCTCCACTGAATTGGCATACCGAAAATTCACGTTCCCCGTCGACATCAAGAACATTGCATCATTGGAACTCTGCGCCACAACTCTGGAGGCCATAGTCACTACGGAAGGATCACTTCCCCAGCTGGAGAGGTGGTTGGAGCCTGCAGAGGCCGATACGATGGTGGCGGTGCATGCTATCGGTCAGGCAAATGCCAGATATCTGCACCCTGCACATAAGACGGACTTGGCTGCTGAATGTGTTGCACGAGGGATGTGGAGTTTTGTGAAGGTTGTGAGTGATGGTGTTGATGTAGAAGAAAATATCCATCGCGAGGTCGCACTCACGACATGGCATTACTGTCCCGGTTACGGACTGGTCAGTCATGTGGAAACAGACGAACAAACGAAAAAGACATATTATCGAGAAATAATAAGATGGGTAGCAGACGATGATTCCGATGATTCCGACAGTTCCGAGGACGAGACAGACGAGTAGGATATACAATGACAATGATTCCATTCCGAGTAGTAGAATAAATACGAAATGATAGTTTTACAATAGCTTATTTTCCTTCTTATCCAATCCTTGACTCATTTACTTCTTGAGGTCGAAAACAACACGGCCCGCAACCTTTCCGGCAGCCATTCCGTCGTAGACGCTGAAAGATGATGATCAGCACCTGTTGGGATGACGAGTCTCAGGTACTTACTTCTGGAGCTCCTTCAGGTCCTTGGTGACGAAGTGAACCTTGACTTGACCGCGAGCAGCAAGCTCGAGGGCTTCCCGTGCATCTTGACGGTTTCCGACGTAGGAACCGAGGATGCTGATGCTCTGAAATGGATGTTAGAATTTGACGGGATAGGGCGGATACAAAAATAAGTACCTTGAAAACGGTGAAGAAGATGGACGCGTTCAAGGTGGAAGTTCCTGGAAGACCGACGGCCATAAGAGTAGCACCAGGGCGGAGGTAGTCGAGTGCCTGAGTGTAACCGGAGCTCTAAAGAGTATTTGAGTTGTCGGATTAGGTGGAAAAAGGACAGTTAGCTCACGTGGGCAGCAGTAATAACGGCTGAGTGAGCACCGAATCCACCAGTGGCGGCCTTGACGTCTGCGACGATGTCCTTGGATTCCTTGAAGTCGATCCAAACCTCAGCACCAAGGCTCAAGGTAAGTTTCTTCTTCTCGGCACCGCTATCTGTTGATGGAATCAGTAGATAGTTAAAAATGCATGCAAGGGACATACCGATAGCAATGACACGGAGGCCACGAGCACGAGCGTATTGGACGGCTTTGAGGACGGTTAGTTGATATTCAAGAGAGATGCCTGTAAAAAAAACGCACCCAAATGCCCAAGACCTCCTCCAGCACCAGGGAGGACAATCCAGTCTCCAGCACTGGTTTGGCTGTACTTGATGGCGCGGTAGACGGTGACACCCTGAGGAATAGTATGAGTTAAGGACAGATATTAATAAGGGGCGCGAAAAACATACGGCACAAAGGATGGAGGCAGCGGCATCGGAGGGGAAACCTTCAGGGATGGGGGTAACATGGTTGACGTAGGAAACCACGTATTCGGCGAAGGTACCGTCGACGGTGTAACCGCTCAACTTGGCCTGGGAGCAGTCTAAGAACCAGAGTCAGTGGATGGTATAGAAATAGAAAAAAATTTGCATACTCTGTTCACGGCCTTTGCGGCAGTCCTCGCAGTTCAAGCAAGAGTCGGCGAGCCATTTGATTCCGACGCGATCACCCAACCCAACAGGCCTATTAAAAGCTTAGTGAGCGGCGTTTGATATCATACGGGAGGAAACATACGACGCGTTGGTGTTGCTTCCGATAGCTACAACAATGCCGACACCTTCGTGTCCACCGATGAGGGGAGTCTTGGGAGGGACGGGCCAGTCGCCAATGGCAGCGTGCAAGTCGGTGTGGCAACAGCCTGTAAAAACAGTCAAGACCGCTGGAATGTGCAACAAAAGATCTCCACGAACCTGAGGCCTCCATTTTGACAAGGCATTCTCCAGGAGCGAGATCTCCCTGCTGCGTCACAGGGAAGTCTTTCCTGATCTCGATGGTGCCTCCAGTCTTCTGGACGATGGCGACCTTCTGGACCTTGGGAATCTGGAAGTTGGGCATTGTTGATAGAGAAAAGCTTTGGTTTTCAAGAGGTAATGAGAGAAGGAGTGGATTGGTAAAGATTGAGCTATACCGACGCGCTTTTATACGCGCGAGACGGGCTCAAACTGGGCGGAATGGCCACCCCCTGCGGGATTCCGAGACATGCGCCTTAGTGAGACAGCCCTACCCCACGGGGCACACCTAGGAGATTCAGCTGATCACCTCCGCGCCCCTTTGCGCGATCGTTGTGGGGTGAAAAGAGGGGGATTTCGAGCGCGTATGTATTTTTGGCCGACAAAAACAGGGATCTTTGTAGTAATGGCGTCAGAACAACCCTACGGGGTATATTCAAGCTAGGAGAGGAATAGCGGTGTTGAAAGTCGAGTCCGAGCGCACCTTGAAGCCTCAAGTACTGTTAAAATTTGAGTAGCCTGAAAAAGTTTTTAGTGTTACCAATTTCATATTTTGACGCGCTAGGCTAGCCTCCATTTGTACACGCGTGCAACTTGGCCCTCTTGTGGGGTCACGAGTACCGCCCCTCAAAAATTTACAGGTGTATCCTGGATGCGACGGAAATCCTACCCCCGCTTTTTCGATCTTTTACCAAATCCGCATCGCGTCTTGCAGATTGCTTCCTTCCCGCATAATATATTCCCGCGACCGTAATGCGGTAGTGTCTGGGATTTGTAATCAGTATTTCTCTCCTTTTCGCATTTGCACCCTTAATTGGCGCCCGCCCCTTGAGTATCCGTCTCTCTGGCCAGAGCTTTGATTACGAATCTCCCGCAATCTGGCATTTCAAATCTGTCGGTACACCCAAAACCTACCAGCCATTCGGGGTGGCGTTGAAACACGCAGACTGCCATGCCTCCTTAAATTGAGAGCACCCAGACGCATCGACTAGGGACGTACAAGCTCGAGATGGTTCTTGGACTCGGACCCATGTACAGAAATCAGTATGTGCATGTAAGCCTCGAGGATAGTAGCCTTACTACGTCGCAGCCGCTCGCCGGTACCGCAGTAATCTTTACCACAATCCAACGGTGTAGATGCTCCCCAGAAACAGATATCCACTCGAGATTTCGAAGTCATGGTCCCCAAGCTATGGGAAAGGGATACTGATGATTGTTGTTTGGAATATTGTGGACTGTGCTCGATGCCTCCTCTCTTAGTGAATTTTAGTCCTAGCCTAGGTGAGTACAGGTTATTGTATGGGTAGTGCTTCATGATTGCGAGCTTGGTAGAGAGATTACGGCGAAGAATGCTTCATATGCCACGGAAAGTTGTAAACTAAAGCTGCAATTTGAGTGAGCAATATCGAAGGGAGAAGGGGGAGCCTGCCCAGACCAGCGGGGCAACGCCGCTTGACAGAACGGAGTCGGCTGCCTCGACTGTCCGGTTATTACTGCCTCCTTTGATATTCTTGAAACTTCCGTAGAAGAGGCGAGAAATGAAGAAGTAAAAGTCAAAAAGAAACTTACGCTGGCTTCAGCCTGCTCCAGCTTCATTCGACAAGAGTTAACGCTTGATGCGCGTCACGGTAGGATAGTACTTGAGTGCAAGACGCAGTTATGGGCATTGAAACCAAGATTAATCATACTTCTCGTTTGCCGCAGAAGATACACGTAGCCACATGTTAGGAAGGCTCGTTGTTGCGAACGATGATGGTAAAGACTCAAAAAGTAGGTCCTTCCATTTTTAGTCATCACCTCCTGGCTACTCGGCCCGGACGCCGACCATCCACTCGAACCTGAAGACTACATCATTGTTGTGACCGACGCTGACCTGTCACGAATATACGTTCCGCAGTATTCGACAAGCCGTAATTGTCCGCCCGTTTCACCAATTATGTCTTCGGGCCCAATCCTTCTTCGAGTCGTGTATTTATCTGTATCAAGTTTGGTCACACAGCGATCTCAGATACAGAAACGCGAGGGCAACATACAAGTAAGCTTTTAGTCTTTTGAGAGTCTTGACAGACTCGGTTCCGTAAAATTCAAATTTGCGACTGTTTAAATTGAGTCGGGGCCGAATCGAATCGCTAGAGACGAAAGGGTTGCTTCTTATATGTTATTCATCTTTGTGACGACATTCAACAATTTCGTACAGAAGTTCATTACCTGATTAGAACATGCGACTTGAGATACCGGGGTCGGCCCAAATATTAAAACAGAATTAATCACTATTTTGACAGACTAATCTAAGGTCAAATTTGAATTTGCCTACAAGTAAATCCCGTACAAAACATCTATGGTATCACAGCAAGTACAGATTTCGTTCTACTACAACATAATAAGTTGCATTTCGATTTAATGAGTGTGTTAACTAAATATATCAGATGCGATAATTAGTGGAGTAGCGCCTAAACGGAGAAGAAACAGACCAAGGTTAGAGAAAAATTAGAATAAGGAGCGTTGGGATACTTGGAAATCCATGATGGTATGCAGTATGTAACTTGGGAAATGAGAAGGATAAGAAGAAAAAGTGTAAGCAGAAAATTGTCCCTAGAGATCCCCATCAATCGCGTCTACAACATACAATACCTGTTGTGGTCTCACAAACAGACCTCGACTCTCAGCCGTCTCGCTATCACTTCCTGCTGGACTGGAGCTTCTTATTCGTTTCGCCCGTCCACCCATACCTTCAGCAGATCTCTTCACCCCCTTCACTGTTCCATTCCCATTCCTGGGCATATGTACCCAATCGGCTTTGCGACGGCCTGCAAACCCTGAGCCCGAGCCATCCCCCCATTCACTGCTTGCTCCACTTCCGATATCGAAGTATCGGATGCCACCCCAGGAGCCATCATTCCACTCGCCACCCAGATCGCCAGTAAAATTACCTGGAACTTCCACGCCGACCCAGCTTCCCAACTCTCCCTCGACTTCTCCGATGTACCGAGCGTAAGCCTTGAAGCGCTTCCGCCGGGAGGAAATGATGCAAGGGATACCAATTTCCAAGGTCGCGCCCTTCGTCTGAGTGGACACAGATGGAGCAGATGAGATGATGGCGGGTTCGGTAGGCGGTGTTTTCGGTGGAGCAGAGGTAGTTTTGATCGTATCCGACGAACCTTTCCGTTTGAGTGTCGATGCGCTGCTACTAGTGCTGGCCACACTTTCCGTCTTCTTGTGCTCAGATACTAGACTTTGCGTGCGTGAGACTACCTTGGGTTTCGCCTTCGGAAGGGGAGGTACGGGAATTTTTGCTTCCTTTTTCACTGGTGTCCCCGAAATACTTCTCCTAGCAGTTGAGGCAGTTGATGTAGTTGAGCGTATGGACGGTGCAATAGATGGCGCTTTCTTGACCACTGGACTCCTCGTGGAAGGCGACTTTGAAGCTAAACTAGTTGTTGACTTCGTGGTCCTCACAGAAGAAGTGCTCATATTGGACGCTGTCGAGCTCTTCCGAGAGCGAGCCGTTTTATATGCAGTGCTTGCACCATCATTTGTTGTGTTTGTGCTCACTGTGGAGACCCGGGAGCTTGGTCGAGATGATACAATTGATAACGGCGGCCGTAAGCTCGAGGCAGGCGATGATTTCCTCACAGTCGAAGCCTGGCTCCGGGCCGTCCGAACAGATGCGATGGATGATGCGGTGGATTTTGGTCTAGACAATGTGGAAGATGTGGATGTTACAGACCGTCGCGACGAGACAGAAGAGGGCCCAACTATCTTTTTAGGCAAAGGTGCACTTGGTGTTGTGCGAGCCTCTGTCTCCTCTATTGGCTCATTGAGCGAAGGTGTAGGCGCAGGGGAAGATGACTTTGACGGAGTAAGCTTTGAATCCGGTCGCGGATCTGTGACCTTGCGACGAGGGGATGAGGTAGAGGCGGTGGAAGTGGAAGCTACAGAAAATCTAGATGCAGCTGTACGCACGCTCCGAACGGAAGGTGTAATGGATGCATTCGATCGTGCCGGAAGATTGCGGGAAAGGACGCTTACACGCATGGACTGCATGTCGCTGTCCTTGTCGTTGTCCTTTGGAGCGCTCAGGGAAGCTCGTGGAGTATTCTTTGCACCTCCATTTAGTGCGGGCTTCAGGATATCCTCGACAGGGATATCAATATCTGGATGATGTTAGAGAAAAGAAGCGAAAAGAAACAGCTATACTCACTATCACTTATTTCTTTGACAGCCCATCCCTCTATGCTGTCGAATCCACCTTCATTTCTCACGCCCAGCCAGCGTTTGCGTAACCAGGATAAAACATCAAGTCTAGTCTGCTCGACTTGAACACGTATGTGGCTCGTCCCGGGGAGCATGGCCTGGTCGTTTCTCCGTCGGATGAGGATATAGCAGAATGTTTGACACCAGTGTTTGATACACAATAGCAGCATTCTTATCGTTTACTCCTCTCTTAACGGACGCCATGATCCAGTCAACGCGTTCGCCGTCCTCAAACCGCACTCCGTCCGTCTCCATCAGCTCGAGCCAGTCGGGTTGCGAAAAGCATGCGTCAGATTGGGAGGCCAATACATTATCAATCGTCTTCCGGCCCAATAAGATCATATCCCGGACTGAATCTGCCCAGGCATCGATGACGTTACTTAACTTTCCGAGAGCATGCTCGGCGGCGAAAAGCAAAGCAAAAACATTCTGCGGGGTGGTACGCTTACCAACACCCTTAAGTAGATTATCTTTAATCTTTTGGGGGAGAGCGGAGAACTCCGATGTACACCAGCCTTCACCAAAGAGCCCAACCAATGCCCGTCGGGCTCCGCGGTCAAGGTGAGCGTTCTTAACGTCATCCGATAACGCGAATTCGAGGACACGGGGTGCGCGCCGGGCGCACTGGCGACATCTGCATCCACCTGTACCCCATTTGCCTCCAGTTATACGCTCGTACTCGGAGAATTCTAGGAATGCATGATACAGGCCGTGCATCATCTCTTGGACAATGCGTGCTTGTATTTCATCATAGAGAGTTTGAAGAGAGAGGTAAGTGGCAGATCTCAAAATATGAAAGGCAGTATCGAGATCGTAGCTCCGATGTGAAAAGACGAGGGTGCCGGTGTAGATAAAACCAAGCGTGAAATGTAGTGATGCAGGAGTAAATGGGGGAGAAGGGAGTGAAAGAGTGAGAGGTTCGGAAGAGGTGGACTTAGAGGGTGCAGATGGCCACGAGATGAGGGCGGTGTGGAAATAGGAACATCGTGAGACCAAAATGAATCGGTGAGAAGAGAAGATGGCAGTTGTGTGTTCGGGATTGGACGACGAGAACGTCCCAGTGAGCTCAATACGCACGTCAGAATACAGCCGGGACCGCCACATAAAAACGAGGTCCTTTCGTAGTTTGTCGATACGTAGCTCTTCAGCGTCGCCTTCCTGCCGCGACTCCGAGGAGTCAAAGAGAAATTCAAAGGCTTCTCCAAAGCCTTGTCCGGTATAAAGGTATTCAAGCTCGTTGGAGAAAAGAGCGGGATTGATGGGGGTATTTAAACGTAGAATGGTGCCCGTCATCGCGGAAGGTGCTGGCGACGTGACCCGCATTGGTGACGACGTACGCGAGCCGTCATCACCAAGATGAGGGATGTCGAGTCCTAGAGAAAGAGAAAGGGCCGATGTGGTGGGTGACGGGTGAAGAGTATCCAAGAGGCGAAGGAGCATTGTTGGGCTTGAAACTGAAGTAGCGACTTTGGAAGCTCGGAGGCGCCCGGGCATATACGATAGCTTGCAGTCATTGGAATCAACATATATCATCGTCGCCAGGGCCATCGTACTCACCTTTATGGCCCCACACCTCTTCCGTTTGGTCCTCTATCCCAACCTCCCATACAACATCAGGAAAGCGGTCCTTGGCGTGGTGAAATAATGACTCCAGGTCCACCTGCCATGTCGTAGTCGAGTTTTTGGTAGCTTCTTGCAGCCCAGGTGGCGACACCACCAGCGCCATCGGCAAAGAAATGAGCGAACGTCAGGTATAAACAACGGATTTTGTCAAAAAACACGAGGCGGGCTAGGGCCAAGTCACGTGAAGGGTCATATTCTCGGATCCTCGGACCGCTCAGTCTCGAACTTCCATAATACCGCGATCGGAGCCTTGGATTTCTCACTTGGTGGGCAGCTTCTCATCGTCAGGTTCGACTTCACCCTGAACAATGTTTCATTTCCGGTAGTAGAATACTCAACATTCAACGAACCTCAACAAGTTCAGAGATTGGCCCATGATACTTCCGTTCTTCTCCTTGACGTATACTGTCAGCCCTCCAATAGTGGCCGCACAGAACTTCCCGTTCCACTCGATATGAGGAATCGAAATACGCTTCACTTTCTTCAAGTTCTTGCTTCATAGCCGAATCGTCCGTAGAATATTACTGAGACGGTGGCGCTGATACTTCTAAATCAAGCGGCTCTGACGGCTCCTTCTGCTCACGTCGTTGCGCCTTGTGCACGAACCAAAGTCACCGTGTCCCACATGCACCTATGTGTATTTGGGCGGAATGTCGAAATCCATCCTTTCTTTTTGGAATCTCGGTGTCTATGATTTTCACTCCATCAATACTTTCACGTACCCGTCCATTCAGTAAGCAGCCGGAGGCTTGGTGTCTCCGGTCACGTACCTGCTAGCTCTTAAATGCCGGTAAAACGATGGACGTAGGGCCTCCCTTGCCGTCGCCTATCAGGTGCTTTGAATGAAACGGAACCAATGCGAAGACCAACAAGAGAGGCATTCAGCCTGCGTCAGACTTCGCTTACTGTTTGATTGTACGCGTGTTAGTTTGGCGTTATGATAAAGCTGATAAGCCAACCTCACTCCGTGATTCGACGAACCCTGGATGTCGATATTGGTTTGACGGAAAGCGAAAGGCATCACAAAAGCATCCAAGGAATCCGCAAACAATGCCGGCCTTTAAAATCACAGGTGTCATTCATATTCTAGCATTTCTGACGCAAGATGACCTGCCGTATTTTAGTAATACTTGCTTGGAATGTTGAGGAACTTCTGAAGATGAGATCTTAGCCGAGCCCGAGAAAGGACTTCGTTTTCGAGTCATAAGCACTGGGACGATCTCCCGACTTGCCTTGAACGGTGACCTCCACCCACGTCCTCCCCAGCATTGCGCAGCATTGCAGACACTGCGGCCAAGCCATGGACGTAGAGCGCGTTCCGGAATCGGACCGTTGAGCCGTGTTACTTCAACTTCAAAGCGGCGCGCTTCCTGCAAAGCGAACGCACTCGGACCCTGTTTTTTCGTAACAGTTGCCATCGCAGCAGTATGAATACCGGCAAGTTTGTAAGACGCTCGACATCGGGGTCCCGCAAAGGCAGAATTACTAGAGATATGTTGCAGGAAGAGTAGTCGAAGAAGCAAGGTTGTTTGTCCGTCTATACCCCATGCCAGACTACGGGTCTATTTGAATGAAAGGTGGTATCACCGGGATTGCCAGAGAGGGTGTTCTAGATCGACCGAGAGACGGTCGAACATAGTAATTCCGATGAGACAAGACGCTTCATTTCCCAGGAATACAGTCAAAGTAGTTCAAGGATCACTTACTCTGAGGGACCTAGAATAGGGATATCAAGACGCAGAGTACAACAAACACCATCGTGACCTAGAGGCCGAGAGTTAAAATGACGATGAGCCTAGCTGAGGCTGAAAGCGATGAGTATGGATGAATGAGGCTCCACCACGGAATGAGCGTCCCTTCGAGGCTTTATATCTTCCAGGTAGATCCGTTACTGGCACTCTGGGGAAACATTCGTCGTGCGCAGGTATTTTGGGCCAGCATTCTTAGAAACAAGGCCAGGAATGAGGAAATGAGAGAGGTGTGGCACGCCTGTCTCTATATAGGCACCTGCAGGCGGCGAGCCGAATACAGCTCGTTCCAGGATCTGCGCGCAGGCCTGTCGCTCGGCCGAAAAAGGTTACCTAATCCCACGTGGCTTGTTTTGCGCGACGGCCCAGGTGCCTGTTCTTGCTTTTCTTGGCCCGTCCACCGCTCTCGCCTCGACTCTCACTGGTCGCATTGTACCCTGTATCCCTCTTGTATTGTTCTACACGGCAGAAAACGTCACCACTCTCCCAATTTTCCTATTTACGCCCCATCGTTGTTACTTTTTTACCCCCCTACCAGGTCCCTGCGATTACTGCACTGCGTCTGTAAAATATCCAGATCATGGCTGGAGACCGTAGCGACTCGTCGTCCAACCTCGACGCTGAACGAGAGAAGGAACGAGACAGAGATGAAAGACCCGAGAAGGGTTCCAAGCAAGCAAAGACGTCCTCGTCCTCGGCGTCGAAAGGTGCGGCGTTGATCCTTCTTGGTTCCGCAAAATATTCATTTTTTTCCATTCCAACAGCCAAAGATCTCTCTCATGTACCTTGCAAATTTTTTAAGGTTGGATCATGCACTGCCGGCTCATCCTGCCCTTTCTCGCATGCTTCTCAAGAGCCCGGAGGTCAAAAGGATACTTGCGCTTGGTTCGTGAAGGGCAACTGCAAATTTGGCCACAAATGCGCACTTGCTCACATTCTACCTGGCCAACCCATGACCATGGATAGGAAGAACAAAAAGGCCGCCCAGGTGGCTGCAGGCGGCGGAAGGGAGAAAGGTAGTCGCGGCAGCAGGAAAGATAGCCAAGCACCTCCATCCCGTGCCTCGCTTGCACCTAACCGTACTTTACAATCGAGGCCACCTATTACTATGTCACTTAAAGCCAGCATCTCCCCGTCTGCGCCAGCGCCGGCCCTCAAGGACACCGACTTTTCATCCTTTGGCGCTCTGGAGGAAGCGTCCAAGTTGTCTGACTCTCCTGCCCAGAGGAAGCCAGACTCGGATTCAACTCCTCCTACTTCTGCCCAGTCCGATGCTACTCCAACTATCCCTTCTGCGCCTACACCAAAAGAGCAGCCCAAGCCCGACGGTACTTCCTCCTCCCCTGGCAGTCTCCCAGTATCCACGCCTCGACGCACGAACTTGTCTCCACACAAACCTCCCATTGATTTTGGCCCGATCGGTTCGCCACCTCGTGCAGGCTCTAACGCTGCATCACCTCATTCTCGCGTCAACGGCAATGGCATCGGTACTTTCTCGCCAGGAACGTCACCCGCTCAGAGAAATCTCAGCGGTAATTTCACGTCTTCGTCCCCATTTTCTGCTCCACACACTTCTTCTGTGCTCTTCAACTATCCCGGAGAACAAGGAAGAGCTGGTCTGGCTGCCAGTCTTGGCACAGGCCTGACAATGGGTGGTAGCTTCGGAGGACGTGGTGGTGCCTGGAACGCTGACGTTGGCGGTATTTCTTCTAGTCATGTTCCCAGTTCGAATCTGAACGCGTTCGGACGTGGGGACTATGACTTGGATGACGATTCACGAGGCGAAGATAAGGTGACGGACGGGGAAATGTTCTTACCCGGTTCGCTCTCTGAGCTGCTGACAGCAGAAGAGATCAACAGGAGAAAGATACAGCAGAGTGAAGTCCAGGCAGAAGCTCCACATCGAGACAGTCAACTTGGGTTAGGTGTGCCTATTCCTAATGGACCACAAGCGGCGACGAGTGGACATCGACACTCGCGTTCTGTCCCCGCTCCTTCGTTACTTAGTGACGTGGGCTCCATTTGGTCAGACGCGTCCCACGCGCCGCCTGTTCCGCCAATTCCGGCCGGTTTGCCGTCATCTCCTACGCGTATCGGATTTGGCAACGGTACGCCCACGTCGTTCACGTCGGCGGCGTCTGGCTTTGGAGGTCGTTCGTATGATCCACTAGGCGATGGAGAGTCGCTTTTGGCGCCAAGCAATGCAAGTGGTGCATTCTTACCGGGATTGCACCAGCATTACTTCCAGTCAAAGCAGAATAGTTCCTTGGCCTTGGGAGGTTCAGGACGCGGTGTGCGCAACACCAGTAATCCTATTTTCTCGCAGCCCGGCGCCACCGCCGCTGGGATATCAAATTACTTGCAGTCGGGTCCGGGTGGCGGTACTTCTCAGCTCTCTGGCTTTAATGCGTCGCGTCAGGCAGCTTATGATTCTCATACGCCAACTGCCAATAATGCCTCTCAAGATGCCTATCTTCCTACCGGACGTCCAATACCCACCCAACCGCAACAACACCAGCCAGAGGACCTACACCTTATGTCTCCCAACGCACGGGCTCTACATGCTCATGCACCAGGCCAGAGTCTTCCTCAAGGTCTTGCCGCAGGCTATTCTCGTATCCATGCTCAGCCACCCGTTCCCATGGCTTCACCTGGATCTACTGGTATTGGCGGATTCAGTATGTCACCAGGTCTCACGAACGTATTCAACCCAGGACCTTACGGTACTAATACGTCTGATGACTGGGCCAGTAGGCAGGCGGGTCTTTCGCCAAGCCTCGTTGCGGGGGTAAATAGCGGAAACAATGGGCTGGACTCGTTTTCGAAACTATCATACTTCCGCTGCTGCTGCAACGAGAAGTTCATCTGGTGGTAGTCCTGGCAGAAATGTGACCGGGTCATTCTCTCATCGACCTCGTATCGTATCACCTGGTGGACCGTTGAGTCCCTTGAGTGGCCCAGTCGTGACACGAGATGACGTGGACGATGATGGAGATTTGTTTAGCATGGACGGGTAACTGTAGGGCAAACGACTGATCATTTTTTGTTGTCAAAGTGTACGTATAATCACTGTTGGACCGTTACTTTGAATTCGTCTTCATCCAAGTCCTATCTATTTCTTCTACCCGACTCCTTATTTCTCCTAATGTCTGCCTTGCATATATCCGCGCCTTACCACGTCCACTTTCTTTTCTTTACTTATTGACATACAGCTTGCTCGATTTCTATTTTCTGCTGATTCTTGCTTGGTTTACTCAGCCCAGCGCTGAAACAATTCTGCTCTCTTTTCCCTTGGTTTCCTATCCTCATCCACGCATGCATAGTCGTAGGAACTATATAACGTCCACTCACGACCAAAGTAGATCTAACATATAGTTGTATCAATATTAGCCCCAAAATGAACAGCAATGTTTTTGTTTCATCGACTGCTAGCTAGTGACATATTTTTGAAGAGAGGGAGAAAGCATGATGAACGTTTGCATAGTACTACGCGTCTGGCACTAGATTGATTCAATTCACTGCAGAAAACAGCACGTCAACGAAAGTAATGCCAAGATAAACTAGGACACTGACCATCCCAAACGTTTCGACGTGCAACACGATGCTCGGTTGGCCCGTCATGACATTACCAATTTGAGACGCCCCGAGGGCACTACGGACCCCTTCAGCGAGACCGAATGGACCGCATACTATATGTATCAAGTCGATCAGAGAGCCTATGCTGTATCGAGTCGGAAAGGACTGACCATTAACTCCCATCCTCCCATCCTTGACCTGCTCCATCTCGGCATGCAGCAAGCTCGCAAAGTCAGGTCGTTCACCTTGCTTGACGTTCACGACCGTGCTTGCAGTCACAATGCCGTCATAGTTAAGCTTTTCCGAGGCCGTGGTGGGCGTATCGGCGCCAGAGTTTTTGTCCTCCCAATCCTCACTCAGCTCCTCACGTCGCGTAGCCGAACCTGTGATGTAGATTTTGATAGAGGCTTCCAGATCCTTAGGAAGACCGCTCAAAGCGTCGATAAGCGGTGCAGATATCCAATTGATGTGGTCTTCATTTTGATTATCAGTTCCATGATGCGATTTGATGCTGTAAATAGGTGCATGCGTACCTGCATCACGGATGGCCCATATGAAAAGAATTCTGCTGCAAGGGAGACGCTTTCCTTGTTTACTCTGCCTATATGTGTGGTCTATGTGAGATCTCGATGAGGAGGGAAATGTCGTAACATACTGTAACAAGTTAAGCAGCAGAGGCAAAGTGAAAGCAACTCCCGTGCCACCTAAAAGATGAGACTCAGCACGGTCCCGCCACAAGTGGAAGGCGAGTTACCTGCAATCAAAACGACGCCGTCAAAACCTCTCGTTAATGGCGGAGAACTGTACGGCCCATCAAGTAAGAGCCTTGTCCTCTGACCATTGGCTTTGTTCAGAACCCTTT
Organism: Armillaria luteobubalina; assembly: GCA_030435615.1. Lineage (NCBI taxonomy): Eukaryota > Fungi > Basidiomycota > Agaricomycetes > Agaricales > Physalacriaceae > Armillaria > Armillaria luteobubalina. The sequence goes on from JAUEPU010000038.1 coordinate 349,372, forward strand.
TCGTGAATCCATCATGGACACGGATGAGAAAGATTAGCTTGTCTTGCTTGCTCTTCGTGTCAACGCTCGAAATAGTGAATGGGTGAGCTACTAGACCGACGCTTGGAACGGTCAGATACGCGCATTGCCCTGGATTCCAATAGAAAAATCTGGGTTTATCGGCAGTGACGCGCATGAAGTTCGGGGATAAGACGTCAATGGATGCATTGTCGCTAGACGAGAACTGTGCGAATAGCAGCATGCGACACCAACGCAGGACACGGTCCAGACCCCAAAGCAGTATCGCGGGCCAGACATAATAGCCCATCCTTAAAGAATATCTGTCAGCACAATCACAAATACAGTGAGTAACAGCCTTACTGTGCATCAATTTGCATGTGGAAGTATGAGCCAAGAAGAACGATCCTGTAAACAATTCATTTTGACGACCCTGGGGAGATGAGATAGAAAGCTCACGTTCCAAACGCAAAGTGCACGATTTTGAACATGTCGTAACGGGAGCTACGGAGTGGGCGGATCGATATGATTGACAAAACTGTAAGAGAGGTTATGGCCAAAATGCCGCACTGAAGCCATCGTGCTTCACTCATTGTATCGGGGCGGATTGTCCTGTGAGACCGTCCTTAGAAAGGAGATTGGTGCCCATAACTCCACTGGGACTTACTTGTATACCCCAATCTTGATCTGCCAGAAAGTCAGTGAGGTGCGCTACGTATAAAATCAAAAAATACCGACTCTGCCCGCTGCGTGTACCCACATCACCACGCACAGCGATCTTGCTGCTGTCCTATGGAGGATGTTGAGCTGTGCGAACCGAAGGTTCAATATCAGAACAAGGAAGGACGTAAAGCTACGAACCTTCTCAAATGATATCCCCGTTAAAACTGTGTGGTTGAGGGGAAAGAGTCAATTCATTGCGGCCAATGAGAGCTCAGATATGACTCACATGATATGATGTTATTTTTCATACCTAACGCAACAAGTAGCGGAAATTGTGATGCAGCTATTGTTCCAGCTCGGTTCGCCCAATACGACGGATCAAACTTGAGTCCCATTGTGTTCGTCGCTGGGCATCCACTTAGTACGCAAGCAGTGACATGTCAGAGTGGCGTACTATTTATCAAAGTCCACGTGAGCAAGGTAGCCAAGTACATGGCACTGAGAAAGATTTCCGTAATGTTCACGATATGCGAACGCCCTACAGGGACTGTCAAGCGAAACGCAATGATGCGGAAGGCATTGACAATCGTAGAGGGTAAATGCCAGGCCTTGGAACGTTCCTGCGACCTGCGGGTGTATGCATACACCAGAAACAGGATGCGACAAAGGGAAACCAGTGCAATGAAACTAGCGAGGAGGTACCAAATCTCTTTAGGGTACTCTGCAGCCCGCCCAACACGAATGGTGCGATCTCGGTTGGGCGCTTTTGCCAGAGTGGCAAATGATGAGTTTGCCTGAGACATGTTGGTAGTTGGGGGATCCCAATTACCGCAATGTATGGCGCTTTAACGAAATTGGGGTGGGAGGACCAGGTACGTATTTGGAATGGCAGGGACTGTTTTAGGGTGTTCCCGTTAGTAGCGTAAAGGAAGACCTGGAAATTTAGACGGGGAAATCTTTCAGACGATATTCATGCTGTACTTGTGCCAGGGAGTTAAAAATAGATGCAGATGGGAAAGTGGTAGCAATCTGATAATCTCAAGGAGTTGCAGGCGGCGATGATGAGCCGCCCTCCAGCCGTCAAGATCGTTATCTGATAAGCCACTGATAAGACTACGATTAAAAAGCTGCAGCCCCTAGTCGTACAGGATGCGCACACGGTCCTGACGAATTTCGTAGTAGCTGCGAAGCAAATATACAACGTGACAGGAGCACCCCAGCTCTCGGAAATGATTCGGACATGACCAGGGTGACGAGCAGGATGACGCCCAATAGTGTTTTTGCCCCGTCAGGGTTTCTTCTTGAATGAAGCCTCGCCAAGAGGTAAGTCACGGTAAGATATCGCCGAACATCAACGCATCAGCGAGAAATATCAGAGAAAGACGCAGAAATGCCATCGTATGGACACCTAACGCGGAACACGGGTAGAGATGACAGCATTGCAAAGTACTGAGGCGGGTTTGAACTGAGAAGTGATCCGCGGGAAACGACGACGGAAGCCAGCATGCTCCTCCGTATACAGAGAAGGCACAGGACCCGAATCCAACCTCCTCTTCGTCATTGCGAATGTAATACGCAGTGTCATGGGGCAAAGTATTCCTGCAGAGTGTGCCTGAACCAGTTGGCACAAATGGAGCAGTACGGACAGCAATAGGTCCAGCAAGCGATAAGGCCAATAAGCCAAGAGTTTGATAACCATGAGGGGGTCGAGTCCTTGAGAAGAAAAAGACAGGATAGGTATATATATTGGCGCTTTTCTCGCTTCTTTATGAGATGTCAGGGTAGAACAGCATGGAAACGAGGCTGGAGAAATTCGGATCAGCATACGTAGTAGATAGACCACAAGAAGACCGACCGGGGAATTAATCTACCCATAATTACAGGCGGATCATCTTCAAATGTCTGCGAGCGCAAAGGTTAGGGATTTAGGCGTCTGGATATCCAGTAAAGGGCGACACGTCAGAAATTACCTAAGTTCTTCCGAGAAAAAAAAAACACGTATATCGTTCAAAAATCAAGTTCAAAGGATAGGCCTTGAGAAAAAGACGACATAGCGAGCAAGAAGGTAGAGTGACCGTTGGACATGGAAGACGTTCAACGGTGGTAATGGTTCCGTCCTTCTATCTGTTCTGAAACACAGTTGGACCGGATAGCGGACCGTTTGCTTCACCAATCAGCAACCGCGTTACCGTAGTACTTGTTCAAGTAGAGTGGAGTGTTATTATTGAGCTAGTGCGTCTTATGTGACACCATGAATGAATCGTGTCCGACTAGTCCATAGCTTCTAATCACCATATACATAGCATAGTATATTTAGAGCGCAGTTGGATTCATTAATGTTGCGTGAGGGACGCTGACCAAACGTAACCCCGTTTACGATTCAGATACGACAAGTCCACCAACCAGAATTCATTGCTGACTTCCATAAGCAGGCTGGTAAGTCCCACAACAATTCTCGGATATCCCTAAAATACATCATGGAAAAATCAGCGAAGAATAGCAGAAGAAGATGCAGCATCATAACTCTAAGTCATCACCCACGAAAACAAGGTCAGGCTGGATAAGCGGATAAAGATTGGACAGTAAGCGACGAATTTCCGGAATTTTTATAGAAGTAAATACCACCGAGTTACTGAAGATAGATAGCCATTGTGACACTACGATTGTACACATAGTTATACCATTCTTTACCACGTTAACCCCGTTCCTCCCATTCAACAAACAAACAGACATCACCAGAGATGAACACCAACGACGCCTCATTCCCATACTAGGCGATATAATCCGTTTCGACCACATTCGAATCCCATTGTCGACCCGTAACCCACACTATCCCGTCTCCGTGCTTGTCTTGAAGTACATCCATATAGAAAAGGTTGCACGTGAGGGTGATACGCTGGCCAGAATTTACAGGCGAAACCCCATGTTCGACCTCGCTGTAGAATGCGACATAGGCAACTGAGGCAGAGGCGGGGGAACTGTGCAAGAACTGTGCCCGTATCGAGGGTGAAGGAATCCATGTCGTTTTTGTGTCCAAGGGTAAGCGCTCATCCCGTATCTTGAGTAAGAAACACAATGACAGGCGAGCTGAAGATGTTCGAGCGTGGAGGGTCCTTATTTGTTTTGAAGAATGCGCCTTCAATTCCTATAGTCGGTCTAGTCAAAATCGGGTAAGGGATTTGCCTCACCATGGACATTGTGCTTATACCGCTCAGTTCTGATGACATATTTCTTTGCTTGCTTGCTTTCGATTAGATCGTAGTGATTATTTTCCAGGAGAGCCGCGTTACAAAGCTCGAAAGAAGTAGCAAAGTGTGAAAGGTCGAAATCGTCTGCCTTTCGATACGTCCCGTCCAGCAGTCTCGTTACCTCGTCCGAACGGGGCTGGGTCGCAGGCCTTGTGGAGGCGGGTGGGGTCATCTTGAGTAGCCGCGGCAAAGTTGAGAGAACTGAAAAAATTTAGATAATCAGATATTAACAGAAAGAACGCGTGTTTGGACATTTTCCGCGTCGCGGAAATACAGATAACGTTAGTCAGGGGGGAGTCTCACACAGCTCGTATACAAGCTTGTGGTTGGAGTAGCACGGATGCGCTGGATGATGGGATTGTCATAGAGGTCTGTGGAATCCATAGTGCACGGTAAGTGTGAAGGAGCTGAGACCGACGGTCTAGCTCTATATGGGTCGGGCGGCTCCTCGATCAGGACGCGACATTACCGTTATGGGAACTTCCATCCTCGCGCTGACTACACAACGAGTCAGAGCTGAAGCTGCTCGTTGGGACGTTTCTCCAGCACCACGGAGTCATGCCAAATCAGAAAATTTGGCGAGTCTGGACGAGACAGGCACGAAAAAGTTATATGAAGTCGGCCCTTAGTCTTGGAAACAAGATTCAATGGTCTGTATGTCGTTCAATGGAGACAGGACCACGCCTGCTCAGTCAATCGATCGACGAGTGTTTCAGCCAAGTGTCAGAGAAACTCTACACCAATATGGGCTCCTTTGCGGCCGATTCAACGCGATTCCAACGTTTTCCACGGATTCAGCGGAAAGGCGTCCGAGTCTCCATTGAAAAACACTGGAAAGAACACTCAACTTTGGATTATCGCTCCATAGATATAGGAATCGAGTCGTTGTCGGTCAGTTCGGCATGTTATGTAACTGCAGCCAACAACTCCGCCTTGTCCTCCTGATGGCATAGAAGGAAATCCCGAGCTATCCCGACGTCCGGATCATCCACGTGAGGACCCTAAAACTCCCGAGAGGGTCCACAACTTCGGGGCGGCACGTGCAAGGTTGGCGGTCTACCACTAACTCGTTTCTCGGAGGCGTCATGTATTCCACATTTCTGGGTTCCTGCTCTCTGGTTCACCTCATTCTGGTTCTGTATATGGCCGCAGCGACTCCTCACCTTCACCACAATGGCCATCACCGTCAAATCTTTCTCGACGACCCTGTGGACTCACGCTAGGAAACATACTGGCGTCGGGCTTGTATGTGCAGTAGCATATTTTGATCCGTGGGTACCTGTTCCCTGAATTTTCCCAGCTCTTACGATCCCGCCTATTCATCCAGAGGTAACTGGGGTGTCGATCTGCAAGCAGGGTCGTCGTATGGGTATCGGCTGCTTTTCGTGGTACTCCTAGCTGGTCTGTTCGCGGTGTTCTTCCAGGTATGCTGGCTGTTGGTTGACTAGATATATGCGTGCTGATTTCATCGATTAGGTATCGGCTCACCGACTAGGTTGCGTCACAGGCCTTGACTTGGCCTCGCACTGTCGAGTGCTGCTCCACCCACGCCCTGTAACTCGATACCTACTCCTATACCCCCTCTATATTCTTTCGGAGACGGCAATCATAGCAACAGACCTGGCAGAGCTGCTCGGGTCAGCAATTGGTCTGTGCTTGCTCTTTCCCGCGCTCGAAATATGGCACGGAGTGCTGATCACGGCGTTCGACGTCCTTCTCATTCTCGCCTTCGGTGATCCCCTCCGTGGACGACCTGTGCGTGTCTTCGAAGTCATAATTGCCGCACTAGTGATTGCTGTCCTGATTTGCATGTGCATCATCATTGCACGTGTGGACGTACATTGGCCGGATGCTTTTCTTGGATATGTACCGTCCAAGTACGTATTCAAAAACGGTGCTCTTTATACGTCGGTGGGCATCCTCGGAGCGACAGTTATGCCACACAGTATCTTTCTCGGTTCTGCGTTGGCAACACAGGACCGTGTAGCAATCAAGTCGGTCGAGGAAGAAGAAAAGCCGACGAAGCTCCGACAACGGATCCAGTCCGCTTTCCGTATGGCACCGATCTCCCCTCCACAGACATTAAGCAACAACTCGCTCTCTTTCATCAAGCTGCATTTGTATCACGGCATCGCCGATGTCGTGCTCTCACTCCTCTGTTTTGCGGTTGTAATCAATTCCCTCATTCTGATCCTCGCAGGCGCCACCCTTCCTGCTACAGCCCATACTGCCTCCCTCTTTGACGCTTATGACCTTATTCACAACGCTGTCTCTTCCTCCGCTGCAACCCTCTTTGCCATCGCCCTCCTTCTCTCTGGCCAGTCTTCATCTCTCATCGCCACCGTTGCAGGCCAAGCCGTGTCCGAGGGATTTTTGAATATACGCCTGTCACCTGTGTTCAGGCGGCTTATCACTCGCCTATTGTCCCTTGTACCAGCGCTCACAGTCGCTATTGCAATCGGCAGAAGCGGGATTGACACCCTCCTCGTTGCATCCCAGGTCGTTTTGTCCATCGTTCTACCCTTCATCGTCTTTCCACTTTTGTGGTTGACCAGTAACAGGCGTGTCATGTCGGTGAAAAATGACGATGGCAGTTCTGTCAATTTCAGCAATAGCATACCTATTGCCCTGCTGGGTGCCGCGATTTGGCTTCTCATCGTAGCAGCGAACATTTATGTCCTTGTTAGCTTGGGTATGGGGACTGCGTAATTCCGCTTTATGTATAGACACTAAAATGAGAGGCTTCTTGCGCTTGGATCTCTGCAATGAAAGGGACAGCTATTGACAAACCCAACCTGGAGCCTAGGGAACGGACAAGGCGAATGGAAGAGTATCGGATTGACCTAATAACAGCATTGCTTTACAGATAGCGGAACACCTATAAGGAACAAGGCCCTCTTCAAATGTATGAAAACACGTCCTTTCCCACAACTCATACCTCATATAGTCATCGATGGACAATCTAGTACCCGTGCTGTTCCTGCTTCTCCCACAAACACCGAGAAAGATGATAAATGAAGCAATGACAGTCGAGGACAATTCTGAAAAAATGTTCTGTGCAGCGTAGTCCTGACTCGAATATCCTGAGCAGTAGCAGGCTTCGCCGCTTCCCAGAGCTATATGACATCATACTCGCACCTGCCTGTCTTCTCGTCCTGTTGGTTCGTTGCCGTATCGGAGTTATGTCTGGAAAGCTATGAACGACTTGGTTTGGGCGAGCTCTTGATTGCGCTAACCGAGTATGCCGAAATCAGGCAAAACTTTCTTCAGGACCTCGGGTCATTGAAACATTGACGGAGTTCTGCATTCTCCCATAGCTTACTTCTTGGCCCTCCGGTCCAAACATCGGTGTTTCTCTCCGGGATTTCACTAGTGCGAATTTTTTATCCGAGATGGACACCGGGGACCTGAGATTCAATAGAGTCCATGCAAAGATTACCCAGAAGTTATCCGTACGGCTCCGACGTATAAAAGAAGCGTGTCGTTCTGAACTTCAAAGTGTGATCGTTCCCAGTACGAGTCAATACTGAATCACCACCTTCGTCACTCTCACTGTCAGTTCCTCTTCGACTTCCGCGCTGCGATACCTTGAGTTCCCGGGCCTTTTGTGACGGTGATGGCTACTGTGTTTATAAACCCTCAATACAGGTAATATTTTGACTATTGTGTGTGTGGCGTTTTCCAGAGACTATAATCAGTTTGCAGATCTTTTGATTTTACCGTGGCATGTTAAAGCAGGCATGCGTCCTTACCTTAATACCTTTGATCATTACCATCAGGTAGTCCTTCCGGGTAATGTCGTCGCTTGATTGAAGGAGTTTGGGGGTACACGTCTTATCGTACCTTTAGGACTGGGTTCCCTTTCTAATATGGCATGGATATTGCATCCGATCTTCGAGAGTACACCATCATTTCATGTATCCTCTGCATTCATGCATACCACAGAATATTACCTCGATTACTGATCGTCCGTTATGGACTTACAATTGGGGCAGTATACATCTCGTTTGTCTTGTTCTTGAAGTACTGATTATGCCACCTAGCTAGCTCCTTGGCTCATATCCCTCTTAGCCCTTATAGCTTGGCCCATAGTGAAACACCTTGACCTCGACCTCGGCGCGAACGAAACCTCACGTCTACAAAAGCCGAGTCCAAGAATCCCTTACAGTTCCATCGCACGGGGGAGGAATTTATGACGCGAACTTTGGAGATGTGAACGGAAACTCCCACCCGAAGGCTTGTATGTGCATTGATGGCGACACAACAGGACGTAGTCATACTCAGTCGAGGGACACGATTGACTGCAAGATGATCGATGCAATGTACGTTCCAAGCTGAGCTTTGTATTCCCGCCACTGATGACTATCCCAGAATAACGAATGGATACTCGTTTTCGATGCATAAAACAGGCAATCCATTAATTTTCATGGTCTGCTGTCATTCGAAAAAGTCAGTTATACTACCGGTATAGCCTTACTTACACGGAATTATTTGTGTATCTTGAGTCTAACGCAACAAGAGTGCCGATTCTCTCTTCACAGCCCAACTAGACGTGCACACTTAATTTTCCCGGTATCGTAGGTGGAGACATCGGAGTCATTACACTCGAAAATATGAGTGTCCTCTAGAAACCCGATTATACGATGAAATCATGTCTAAATATGAGGAAACAGTACCTGAGGAAATTATTGACAAGCCGCATTCTAAGAGTTAAGCGGTGCTATCACTTTCATGTACGCTGGTGTACTCCAATGCTCTACAATTCTTCCGGAACAGGTCCGTCTCCATTGACCAAAATTCAGGGCTTACATTAGAGATCGCTGTAAAAATCTATAGGGACATCGAACATACAAAGATCTAGTACTTTAAATAGAAGAAATTGTTGGATAAGGGGGTAATTACCAAGCGACAGGGAACCCTTGAAGGCAAACGCACAAGGGTGTCCCACTCTATGTACAGGCTTTTATACTACTTGTGAAAGAATATACTAGAAAATTCATGTAGAAAAGAGAAACGTAGCTGAATAATACTTACCAATCCCGACGGTGAGTCTGGCGAGTGTGGGCGCTTGCGATGATCCGTACTAAAAATAGCACAGAAATGGACGCAACGAATGAGCAACACACAAACGCCTATCTGTAACAACGTAACATAGGCAGGAATATCCTCCTCTTCATCCCAATCCTCTTCATCGTACGCGCCAAATGATTGTATCCCTGAGAAGACTGAATCACGGGGAACATTTCCACCATAATTGATGCTCTGATAACGAGAAGCAAAGGAATCTGTTGGAAGGGTGCTCAGGTTCACGAAAGTGACTAGAGCTCAATAGACTTACTGCGTGCTATTCCCGTATTATTATAACCTAAACTTCTTACGAACCAACGTGCAAAGGCAATCGGAAGGCGAATCAACATCTTACAGGCCTTGAATGGCCATGTAAGGACCCTTGGATTCAAGAGAAGGAATATGCAAGCCGCCTGATAGATATAGGGATGGCAATCCGCTATTATCTGATATTAGCCCCGTCCAGTCAAGAGGTAGATTGACTTGAACTTCTTACCCAGTTGGTCATTTAGAATTAGAGCATTCTTGAGAATCGTCAAAGCACCGTTCAAGTCAGGAACCCGGATGCAAAACGTAGAGACTTCCTGAAAATTCGCCATTGATGGTGGTGGTTGTAATGCAAGCCTGTGTAGGCGCCTATCGAACGAGTCATGCCCAATACAGCTTCTTAACAGCTTCTGACGTACTCAGTGCAACGTGCGTAAGAGACCTCGGATAGACCTAGTAAGGAAACGGTCGGAGCGTGGCTGTCTCGATCTTTCGTTCAGCAGCCAGCACATTCTTCTTTGCCGAGTTTAGACTAGTTTATAATCTGGGGTATCGACAGCCACCTGACATTATACATATTACAAAAGACGAGAGGAAAGGAAAATGAAAAAAAGGGCATCGAATACCATCCGATGACTCTGATTGCGTTGAGGTTCATTGAGTGATCTTTGCATTTCTGCGCTGGCAAAACAGGACCGTGTACCAACCAAGTCTGTCGAGGAAAAAGAGAAGCCGACAACAGATCCGATCCGCCTGCTGTATGGCCCGTGGTCTCCCTTCCACAAACATGATCAAACAACAACTCTCTTTCTCTCTCTCTTTCATCAAGCTACATCTCTACGTCGTCCTCTCCCTCCTCTGCTTTACGGTTGTGATCATCTTAGCAGGCACTACGCTTCCTACCACAATCCTTACCGCCTCCTTCTTTGACGCTTATGACTGTATCCGCATCACTGTCTCTTCCTCCGTTGCAACCGTCTTTACCATTGCCCTCCTTCTCTCTGGGAAATTTCGTCCCATCGCCACTGTCGCAAGGCAAGCTATGTCAGAAGGATTTTTGAATATTTGCCTGTCACCCGTGTTCAAGCTGCTTATCCCTCGCCTGTTATCCCTAATACCAGTGCTCACGGTTGCTATATCCATCGATAGAAACGGGATTGACACCCTCGTTGTCGCATCCCAGGTCGTTTCGTCCATCGTTCTACCCTTCATCGTCGTTCCGCTTTCTGGTTGATCACTCCCAAACGTGTCATGTTGGTGAAAAATGACAATGGAGATTCTGTGAACTTCAGCAATCGTATACTTATGACCTTTCTGGATACATCGATTTGGCTCCTCATTGTAGCGGCGAACATTTATGTCTTTGTTAACTTGAGTATGGGGACTGCGTGAAAAACTCTGTTATATCTCTAGATTCCGATACGAAAGGTCTCTTGCGTTCACGTTGCTACAATGGAGGATCAACATGCAAACCGTGGCGCTAGGCTAGTAACATCTTTCGATCGTTGATAGATCGAGCTGAACCATCCTTATCTGTACTGCAATTGCATTCTACACTTAAATGATGGTGCCAGTATGAGTAGGCTCTAAACTACTTTGGTGAGTACTTTCTACTCTACATATGGTCCGCTAATACATTATATCATGGATACTGAAGATAAGTCCGTCGAGCACTCCGAAGGTATTGAAACATGATTCTAATCTTGTTATTGGCCACCCTTCAAATCAAATCACGCTCGCTGACGCACGGCGCCTAACGGGTTTATGTTATTCCTTCGACGCATCCAACTGGTCCCTCCGGGTCTTGGATTTCCATGTCTATCACCGTCAATGATGTTCTGAAATCAACCAGGTAAGCCTTTTAATGTTTGCATGCGGCATCCACGACCGACCTGTATCTTCCGTCGCAACTCCTTCAGTTCTTGCCGACACTCTTTGCATTCCTTCCAATATTGTACCATGCTCGTGACGTATGTGTGCAAGGAAGAGAAACCAGCCTCTTCGTTTGCATCTTGGATCCTTTGACCAAGCATATGCCGTCTGTTTCTGAGGCTACCTCCGGAAAGTCAGAAGACTAAACATTGTATGAGATGAAGAACATACGTTGTGAAGTGACTGTACAATCCGGTATTTGCGAGTTCTTCGAAATGGTCTTTGAACAAAAGCATAAGCTCATCGCTGATGCACTTGTCCTCGCTGAGTATGCGACTGGGTGCAAACGGTGGGATGAATGGGTATAGAAAGAGACGCGCTATGAGGAAGACAACGGCAACGGTGGACATAGGAGAACCCCATGTAGATATGACGGTGAAGATCAGTTCGGGGTAGATGTGTTTGAGGTCCATGGAACAGAGTTCAAAGTCAGTGGGTATTTTTCTGCCTCTTCTGCTGGGTGCAGGTTGGGTGAAAAGTCGTCGAGTTATCCTCTCATTATGGTGAAATGGGAATCAAAACGACATCTAATCACCGACCTGAAGAAGCCCGCATTTTGAGCCAAATGCTATGTTGCTATGGACCCATGGTCGATGTTGTCAAAGGTTGATAAGTCAAGATAGACGCTCCCACTGAATGCAATGATGTCCTGGTGACCAGTCTTCTGTTCGAGAGAAGATCACATGCAGTGTTGGCTTTAACTCCCCATGGCTTGTTGGCTCCAATTTGTCTCTTAACAGGTTCCGAATACCCACTCATTGGTGAAAACTATGCCATTCACCGGAAGTTTTGTATAAAAGTGAACCTCAGGACTTTAGGATCGCCAATTTTGGATGTGAGAACATGCAATTGTGAAATACGAAATTCGCCATTTCTTATGTTATCGGTGTATTTAGAGGTAGTGGATTTATGAAGTCGTCCTAAATAATTCACCTTTTTCTGGAAATGTTTCGCATAAATCTTTCTACCATGCGAGGTAGGCGATCATTGACCCACCCGGTAGTCTACTGCAGTTCCGCTAAAACACCTTTAGGCTGGCATTCATGATCACAGGAAGGAAGGAAGGAAGCTTTATTACCTGACGGTGCTCCTCAATAGAAGCATGCCGGCGTCCATACTACAGTCCCCCGGCTGTACAATCCAACGAGCTACTGTGTGTCTACTACTGGCTATGATTAAGTTTGACGATGACATCGTGCTGCTGTCTCAGATTAGCGCAGACTGAGACTCTCGGGCTGGCCATGACATTGGTCATTGTGTCAAAACTTTTTTTAGGAAGGAAGGAAAGAAGTTAGAATCTTAATTGTGTTTCGATCACATTATCACATTGCAATTCAGTTGTACATGTGTTGTGTTTTACCACTCTAAATCAACTTGGACACTTGTTATCCACAGCACAGACCCTTCCGTAGTGATGTAATATCATTATGCAGGAGTTGGGTAAGTAGCGTCTCTTTACGAGAGACTACGTTTTACTGCTCTAAAGTGACTTTGATGTCCACTGTACAAGCCCTTTTGTGACGTACATGGGTTTCGAGCCATCATTAAGTATAGCGGACCGACATTTCGCTCCACAGATCAGGAAGAGAACTTGTAGATCGTGCATCCTCGATCGCGCTAAGGACAGATAGACTCCACATCACCTTGATCTATTAGACTTGAATTTTTATCTACAGAGGAGCCAGATTTCTCTAAAGCTGAATTTTCTATAAATGTTTCTCTCATACTCGAGCCACGACACCCATTCTATGGAGTGTGTTTCCAGCACAGAATTCCCAATTCTTGCTCATCTTTGGCCAGTCTCATTGTCGTGCTGTTTCAACGAGAGGACACAAGACATCGTTGCAATGACAATAAATACTTTTTCTTATAACCTTTGGACAGTCTGAGTCCTTTGGAGTCGCATAGATAGCGATGGTACGTGTCTTCCAGAAGAATTACAGGCAGCGTTGATCTCATCGGAACCATCGGCCTTGATTTTTGGACAGGTTGTCTCTAGCTTATCCAGACAGTAAACCTCTACTTCATAGAAAATGCCAAATGTCGCAGGAAATATTAGTATACATGGACCCGCTGCAGCGCTGGCGACAGGGACTTTGCTGGCTTCATTCATAAGGTGTGGTCGCCAAAGGATGCTGGCAAAAGCATGATACATGCTGTCCACAGTATATGCTTTGCTACACTTGAACACTTCGATGGAGACATTTGACGATCTCTCCATGCTGTCTTCATCAGCGCATTGGAAGTGGATGGGAGGTATGGAAGCCACAGCGTCGGGGACGCATTATTGCAACGCCTACTGAACAAAAAAGGACTAAGAGACTCTCTGTCAAAATTGGGCCATAATAGGACTCTGTTCTCTCCAACCTTTCATCGCCAAAGACTTGCAAAAAGTAATGAGGCGTCTATTTTGCTCCTGTTTGTTGAGGCTGCATTGCTGAGAAGATTGCCGCCATACTGAACAGGAGTAAGGTAGTCCTCAACTTGACATCCCTCAATGGTGTTGGTGTTGGTGTTGTGTTGGCGGCAATAAAGAATGACCAGTCATGCATCATGTGCCGTGGCACTGTTAGATATCCAAGGCATGCCAAAGAAACGGCAGTTTCGTACTTTGCTGTTAGGTCCCATCAGTGTTTTGGAGTTGACCATTTTCGTTCTTGTTCTGTCTTGAGGCCTGAAGCTGAAGTGTCATTGGTCCTCGGATACACCGAGAAGTTTTTTGAGCAGCTTTTTCTCTGAATTTAGGTGCTGGGCGGCGGATTGGGCAGCAATGTGACGTGTATGGAGGTCAGAGGTTAACTTCAAGGTGCCAGTTCTCTTCTTTGTGAATTTCAGTAGACATTACGACTTGCTTCCTTGTCCGGCTTACTGGGAAGTCAGGGTTGAGAAGGACATTGCCAATTTCATAAGCAACCTTGGTAGAATTGTAAACAAAAGAACAAGACTGTAGTCGGTACAATTATACATTTCCAAGACTTTGTGTCGACGTTGATGATGTGAAGATTAGGACTGTGACAAAGGAAGTAGACTGGTTGAGAGTACCATTGGCAGGATGACTCTGGTTGGTTTTGGGATTTTTCGGACAATCGTGCAACCACTTTCTGCCAGGCTTCCCTCCAAAATTACCGTGGTCCCACCACCACCCTTAACCATGGACTCTGTCCTGCACCCAGTCTTAGAACTGCCTAGGGTATCTGTAACACAGAATATCACAGCATGCCACCACAGTTTGCACTTGTGATTTCCTTTGATGTTTGCCACCTGCCCCTGCCTCGTCAGGTTTTCAAATTTCATCATCTTCATGGACAGTTTAACTATTTTCCCCAATTCTATGCAAGTGCTGTTTGATAAAGGTTGACGTTCAATATAACAGCTGCACCCCCGACTGGCACTACGTGGGCTTCTCTATTCAATTTGTCACTATATGTGCATTCTGAGAAAACATCCACAATAACCATGAAATCTGACCTATTGAAGTCTTGCCAGCCTTATACGAGACAACGTCGTTCGGGGATGATGGAAGAGGAGAAGGATGATCTGGATTGCGAACTGTGCTCAAGCCGCAAGGGACACCTTGGAAGCAAGTGCTGGTGCGTTCTAACTCATTTTTCTTGCTATTTAGTGAAATCCTGCATGAATTGAGAATATGCTAGCACTGGTTGGCCTCTGATCTCAAGACATGACTTAATTGTGAATGTGTCTGGTTTGAATTTGAAGCTCTGAACCATAACCAAACACATGCAGCAACTCTGCTAATTGATACGGATGAATGAAATAGGAAGATGCTTATTACGTACAAATCAATCAGGAGATTGTTAATCAAATTATATCTGAACGCACCCTGCAATCATGTTGATGTCTACACTTGCATACTAGTCTTGTGGATATCTTCCCGATAGTTCTTTGTTGCTGTCCAAGACGGTGATTATTGCACCTTCAGGCTACAGAAGCTGGGCAGTAGGGTGCCCGGTGACATCAGTTGCACCCAAGTTGTGCAGTTGCAAGGTCCAAAATTATGCGGAACATGCGGACCAATACTAGTCATACTGCATGGATGACCCTGCATTATTGTCAAAAATCAACTGGAGTTGTTGTGCCGACTGTGCTGAGAGAGAGAAAATATATCAAGGATGATTTACTAGCACACAGACAATGGAGGAATGCCAGACAGACAGGGATCGAGGGCAGCTGAGGAAATGTTTTAATGTAGAATCGCTCTTGCTGGTGCAGTCACTGGGGTCATTGACAGGTTTTGTAGGCAGTTGATTTATGGTGTAGGCCAAAACGAACCCAATCATGTGCAAATAAGTCCTAGACTAACTCAGAAGTCAGGGTTTGAATTAATAAATTCTCTGCAAACTTCAAGGTTGATAAAATACTTTACCACCCAAATGTTGTATATTTGAAGTCCAATTTCCACAAACTTTGTCTGACAAAGTTTAGTGGGAGCTTCTGGGGGCCTATCCGATCTGCTTTCTGTATGGTGCCTGTTGAGATTCAGGCAAGCCAGCATCACTCAGCATGATTAGTAAGGGTGGAAAGAGCATGAAAGATGGAGAAGATACTAGATTAAGTAGTAGCTAGTATATATACAAGTAAATAATGGGCAGACTCCTTGTGAGTTTGTAACCCAGTAGCCAGGGAAGCTACGAGCATATACTTAGTAATTCCAACAGTGCCAAATTCCCCTCCAAAAACATTAAGCAACAACTTGCTCTCTTTCATCAAGCTCAGGCTGTGTCTGTATTGTGGCATTACCGATGTTGTCCTTTCTCTTCTCTGTTTCGCAGTCGTAATAAATTCCCTCATCCTGATCCTCGCAGGTGTCCTTCCTATGATGACCCATACTGTCTCCCTCTTTGACACTTATGACCTTATCCGCACCGCTGTCTCTCTGTCTGTTGCCACCCTCTTTGCCCTTGCCCTCCTCTTCTCCAGTCAGTCTTCATCTCTCATCACCACTGTTGCAGGCCAAGCTGTGTTAGAGGGATTTCTGGACATTTGCCTTTCTCCCGTGTTCAGGCGACTTATTACTCATCTGTTATCCCTGGTACCAGTGCTCACAGTCGCTATAGCAATCAGTAGAAGTGGGGTTGACCCCCTTCATTGCATCTCTGGCTGGCTGTTTTTTCCATTGTTCAGCCCCTCATCGTCATTCCACTTTTGTGGTTGACCAATGGCAGACGTATCATGTTGGTGAAAAATGATGATGGAGGACCTGTGATTTCAGCAATCGTATACCTATCACCTCACTGAGTATGGCAATTTGACTCATTGTTGTACAGCGGGCATATATGTTTTGTTAGTTCGGGTATGGAGACTGCGTGATTCTGTTATATTTCTAGATTCTAATGCGGGCTTGAAAGCTTCTTGCGTTTGCACCGCTGCAATAGAGGATTGATGCAAACTGTGATGTTAGCTTTGCAACACTCGTGTACGGTGACATCCATTTTAGGCATTGTTTAACAAGACATCAGGCAAGACGCCTGTACTTCGCAGGACCCGCCATCGCTTTCCCATTCATTTCCTTTGTCCACTTATTCTGATGCCTTGACCGAGGGTCAGATCACAGCCAGGCCAGAAATAACACCATAGAAATCATGAATCGAGCTAGTAGTGACACTGTTTGATCATTGACAGCTCGAGCTGAACTGGTCTAATACTTATCATTGCATCTCTTTGATTCTACTATTGATAGTCTCATCACCCAGAGCTTGAGTAATCAGACTATCATCCAGTGTATCGTTGCAGTGCGTGCTCAAGTTACAATCATATGCCTTCATCCTACTTTCCATACCGGCATATGGTCTCTGCATGCAAGTTACCAAATGATGGGGCCAAACATCATGGCCAGGTGTTTTGGCGGACTCCTGGCAGTGTACTCATATTCTGGAGTCTCTTTGATTATATGCTTTCTTGGATGCATGCACTTAAAGGCAACTGGAAAGAACATCAGATGTAGTACAGCTTTTGGCACCTTTTCCCCCCGGAATGTGACCTGGTTCAAGCGAACTGGACCAACAATTCCGATATTTCCACGGCCATGTCATATGCTGGTATGTGAATGTAACATAATCATATGTTACTGTGTGGAACACTTATGAGAGCCTTTCTCACATGATAGACGCCGAAGGCCATCCATATTATTAATAGCAAATCAGGTCAGTGTTGTTACTGACCTGGGTCAGTAGAGTCAGGGTCACGAGGAAGTGACCAACCCTTGACCTGGGTCAGTGGTAATAGGCAATATATACTTCTAGTATACCTTCGAACAAGGCTCCAATCAGGTGCCCCACAAAGTATTTCACTAACTCGAGCGAACCGCAGGTATCTACAATTTTGACATGGCCATTGGAGAGGTCTGTGTGTTAGACCTGAGCCTCATGTGATCCAAACAAGAGTAAACTCGGGCTGTCTCATGTTCGGACAGTCACCCGAGAGTCTCGTGGTGTTTGGATATAAGTGAAGATATTGGACTAAGTTCTTAGTTGAGTGAGTTAAGAGAGAGGTTCAGTATTGATAAACTTTAGCTCGAAGCTGGGGTATTACAGTGAGAGCTACCTACTTATATACGAAAACTGTAGTGCTAATAATAGTTATGTCGTACAAAGACAATATGGTTGTCATGTGGTATGCGCAAGCCGTAGTTACTAACTACTTGGCCTAAGCTGTCCGGTTATGGTTCATATGATCACGTGGGGTCAGGGATAACTCGGTCTTCTGATAATTAAGAAAGAAAATGAATAATGGTGAGAAATCACAACATTACCCTCTCGTTAAGGCAGTTGTCCCGACTGCCATTAGGGTTCTGGCATCTCTTCTAGTTCTTCCTTCAGCGCTCTCCAATAATCCTGAATATACTCATTCCAGGCTTCTCCGTCTGGGTTTTGGACTATGTTCTGTCTCCGATCTCCTTGTATTCATGTCCTACGATTTCTTTTATCGCTTTCGGGTTTACAATGGCTTCTGCTGTGATTGCTCTTCCATGTTCTTCTTGGCTTTGTTGGTACTCCTCTATTGCTTCTTGAGCATTCTCCATGTCCTCTTCCATTACCCAGTCATTATGTTCCCTGGTCCAGCCCATCCATTTCACGAAGTAGTCGGTTACCAGTCAAGAAGGTTGGCCCTTCTTCCCTCTTACCCTTCGGGTTTGAGTGTCGAGGACTTCTTTGACTTTGTACTGTTCTTCATCTTCGATGAGGTCTGGTGGTGGTGGCAGTGGTAGTTCTTGGTTTGGGAATGCTGGTGGTGTGTACAGTGTTAGGAGTTTTTCATTGAAGCATGGGTGAATGCGCCAGTGAGGGGGAAGTTTGATCTTATAGGCAGAGGCACCTGCTTTCTCGAGAATTTGGAAGGGGCCTACCTGTTTGTCGTCAAGCTTTTTCTTTGGCCTCGGGAGGTGTAGGTTTGTAGTGTCAAGCCATACCAAGTTGTCCTTTTTGTAGTTGACTGCTTTTCCTTTTTGTTTGTCGTATTGGGTTTTCATCTTGGCCGCGGCTTCTTGGAGTGCTTGTTTGCATAGTTTGTGAGTCTTTTGCATTTGTGACATGAAGTTTCCGGTGGCGGGATTGGTGAAAGGGCTACGGTGTTCAGTTTTGGGGACAACTTGGGGATTGAGTCTGTAAATGGTGAAGAAGGGGCTTTGGCCTGTGGCAGAGTGTTTCCTATTGTTGTGGGTGAATGCTGCCAGGGCGAGCCATTCATGCCAGTCATCTTGTTGGTATCTAGTGAATATCCGTAGATATTTCTCGATTTCCTGATTTACTCTTTCGGTTTGTCTGTCGGTCTGGGGATGAAAGGCAGTTGAGGCATTGGGGGTGATTTGGAGGATTCGATAGAGATCCATCATGAACTTTGAGACAAATTGAGGACCTCTGTCCGAGATTACGGTTCTGGGCATGCCATGAATGGTGAAGACCTTGTTGTGGAATATCTTTGCGGTTCCTTCGGATGTTAGGGTTCCGTTGCATGCTACTGGGATAATTTCTTTTGAGAATCTATCTACAATGACTAAAATGGTGTCGTATCCTCTGGATTCCTTGAGACCGGTGATTAGGTCGACAGAGATATGGGTCTATGGTTCAGATGGGATAGCATTGGGGTGCAGAGGCGCCTTTCGTGCTTGCGTGTTGGATTTCACTCTTTGGCATGTCTCGCATCCTTTGACATATCATTCAACAGTTTGTTTGATCTTTGGCCACCAATATTCTCTTTGGACAAGTTCATTGGTCTTGTCAATGCCTGGGTGTCTGGCAGTGAGGTGGTCGTGAGACATGGCAATTATTTCTCCTCTGAGTTTCTCATCTTGGGGTACATAGATTCTTCCAGTAAGCATCAGGAGTCCCTTTTCCATTGTGATGCCTCGTTCATGGTTTAAGGAGTCGGAGATTCCTCGATCCCACTTGTCGGTGCTCTCGGTAGCACACTTGATTTTTGAGTGAATGCTGGGTGTTGTGGGCATGATCATTGCTCGGAAATGCTTGGGCTTGAGGACTATGATTTCATCGTTGTCTTCTTTTCCCTGGTTGTGATCATCCTGTCGGGATAGGAGGTTGGCTTTTCGGTTTGCAGTGCCAGGCTTGTGATGTAGGGAGAAATGGTATTTGGCAAGTTCGGTAACCCAACGGGCTTGTCGATGATTGAGTTTTTGGGGTTTGCGGAAATATTGAAGGTTCTGATGGTCTGTCCATACTTCAAAGTCGATGGCAGCTCCCATCAGGTAATGTCTCCATTCGGTGAGGGCGAGCATTATGGCGAGAAGTTCCTTGTCATATATCTCATAGTTCCTTTCTGTCATCGTCAACAACTTTGAAAGGAAGGCTACAGGTCTCCATTTGACATCCTGCTGTTGGCTTAGTACTGCGCCAATGGCTCCTTCACTGGAATCTGCTTCTACTCTGAACTTTCCATCTTCTTTTGGCAGGGCTAGGACGACATCTTCTGCCATTTGCTTCTTCAACTGTTGGAATGCTTGATTTTGGGTGGCGCCCCAGTTCCAAGGGGCATTCCTGGTGAGTTGAGTCATTGGTCGTACTATTTTGGAATAGTTTTTTATGAATTTTTGGTAGAAATTCATAAAACCTAAGAAGCTCTGTAACTCCTTCTTCTTGGTGGGAGTGGGCCACTCCATGATTCCCTTGACCTTGATGGGGTCCATTCGGACCGATCCCTCACTAATGATCACTCCCAAGTATTCCGTTTCTAAGACTTCAAATTCGCACTTCTCGGCTTTGAGGAACAGCTTGTGTTCTTGTAGTCGTCGGACTATCTGTCGGTGTTCTTGGAGGTTCTTTGAGAAGATGAGGATGTCGTTGAGGTATATGGTTACTTTTCCTTCGGCAATTAGGTCATGGAAGATATCATTCATCATCCATTGGAATGTGGTGGGGGAATTTGTGAGTCCGAAGAACATGACTGTTGGTTCGAACAGTCCTTGATTGGTGCAGAAGGTGGCCTTGTATTCATCGCCTTCTTTTATGCGTACATTGTTATATCCCCAGCGTACGTCTAGCTTGGTGAAGTATTTGGCTCCTCGGAGTTTGTCCATGAGTTCCGAGATGAGTGGTAATGGGTATCGGTTTTTAATGGTCATTTCATTGAGTTTCCGGTAGTCTTGGACTGGTTGAAGGGTGCTGTCTTTCTTTTTGACGAAGAAGAATGGTGATGCGAATGGGGATTTGGACGGTCTGATTCGTCCTGTGGATAGGTTTTTGTCTAAGAATTTGTCAAGTTCTTCCTGTTCGGTTCAGTTTAATGGGTATACCTTGCAGTCGAGGGTATTGCTGGCGTTGGGAATGAGTTCGATGGCATGGTCCCAAGGCTTTTGGTCGGGGAGTTCGTCGAAGTTATCTTTCGAGAACAAATCTTGGAAATCCCGGTAGTCAGGGGGTACCATTTCTTCGAAACTCTTCTTTGGTTTTCCTTTGCTTGCTTTTGCGGCCAAATCATTGGCATGGTGAATTGCCCTGATTTCTATTTCCTCTGTCATGTCTACTGCTAATATAGTGTCTCCTTCTTCTAACTCTTTGTCCCATCTATCTTCTGGGTCTGCGTCTGGTAGGGTGAACAGTTGTTTCTGACACTGACACCGTCCAAATATGATTTTCTGGGTTTTCCAGTTGATGACAGGGTTGTGGCATATCAGCCAGTCGTGTCCCAGAAATATCCTTCTCATGCCTAGGTCTGTGACCACCAGGTTGATTTGTTCAGAATGTCCTCCAATGGTCATTCGGAGTTCAACAAAGTGAGTGACTTCACTGGCTTTGTTTCGCGTGCCATCGGCATTGTAGACTGGAATTGGGGCACTGGTTGCTCGGGTTGGTAGGTCATGTTCCTCTACGTATTTGCAGTCGATAGAGCTTCCAGTACATCCACTGTCTATTAAGGCTACGGTTTCCAGGGTCTGTCGGTTGGTCAGGGTTTTGATTCAGATTTCAGTGGTCAAGTCTTTGGCCCCGGTTTGTGCGCTTCGTCGGATATATTGGACCAGTTTGTGGAGTTCCTCTAATTGTTCGAGGGCTTGGGTGTGGGGTAACGTGATGAGGCGCATTAGCATTTCTTGATCTACTTCTGCTTGCCGCATCTTGTGTGTCCAGTGTGCTAAGATGGTGCAGGCTTCATAACTGTCCATTGCTTGTCTGATAGCGCGCCATGTCCATTCGGTCTCGAAGGGAATCATGTACCCAGATTCTTCTTTCTCGATGGTTTTTAGCTCTGTCCAATCGTGATCCCTTTTTACTTGTGTCCACCACCTGTCATACGCCTTCATATCGGTGGCATCGGGGTCTCCTTCCTTGTGATAGCGATGTCCCTTGAGATATGCTTGCCACTCAGGGTCATCATCTTCATTGTATTCTTCTTCAGCCATCTTCTTTGTCTTTCTAGAACCGCTAGGATTCACGGGCATTGCTGCCAAGACGTTGCTGCCCTTGGTAGCCGTGCTATTGGCTCCGCGGGTTGGGTGTCTCACCTCCGAGGGAGGACTTTTTCGCTTCGGGGATGGCCCACATGCGTCTGCATTTTTGGCTGCAGCAGCCAGTTGGTATGATGTGTCATCATCATCATCGGGCACTTCTTCTATCAAAACTTTGTGTGAGTTAGGATAAGGCGGAGGGGGACTTAGCGGGTCTTGGGTGCGCCTTCCACCCATCTCGCATGGCGGACAAGGCGCTTGTGCCCCATTGGTTGAGAACTGTTCTGATCTGGGAGAAGACTTTCCTGCTCTGTCCTGTCCGCCCTGAGTCGGGTCGTCCCCGGCGTTTGGGTGCATGTCTACAGGAGTTGCAGTTAGTTTTCCTCGAGGGATCGCTCCTTTGGTCTTGCCGCCTGGGGCTATTGCCACTCCATGCTCCCTCTGCTGCAGCTGTTTGCAGTCAGGGATTCTTCTTTTTGGGGAAGCCGCACGCTTCTGCTTGCTGTTTGTCCTGGACCTGTAAACCTTAGGCTGTCCTGGGAGAACCCCCTCAGGTGCGTGATGCGGCTTGTCCTGTGAGATCCTGGGCAGAGATCCCGAATGGGACTCAGCCCTCAGGGGAAGTATCGTCCCACTTCCCGTCGGGGTCTTGGTCCTAGAATATTCTTTAGTATTGTCTGTTAATACCTTATATCAATTCTGTGATTCTTTGGGTGCTTTGCTGGGGACGATAGGGGGGGGGTATATTCGAATGTGTATGTACAAGTCCTACAGAAGTATTATGAGTCCGTCCAGCAGTATGTAAAGCACCATGAGAGAGTCTGGCTGACCGAGTAGAATCGCTTACTTGTCAGCCCCGTCTTTTACCTCCTCAACTCCGGAGGACAAGGGCGTCTTCTCCTCATCTGATTCCACTTCTTGCTCTGCTGCCCGGTTGTCACGACAAGTGTTGTTGTTGCAGGTGAACCTTCCACCTCCATCCCTGGGTTTTCAGGGTTGTCAGCAGTCGGTGGTGAAGTGCCCCTTCTGATGGCAGTTGAAGCATCACCATTCCTGTCGGATTCGGTCTATGTCCATTGGTTGGCCTTGGCCGCCATAGACTGGTCCCATTCCAGTGTTGGTGCTGGAAGGTCCCAGTTCCTTTGGTGGTGGTGGGAGTGTGTTCTGGTACCTCGGGGTTCTGCTGTTGTTTCGGGGTGGGGTGCGGTTGTCATTGCGAGGGACGTTTTGGCAGTTTCGGGGGTCCTGTGGGCAGTAGCCCTTGTGAGTCCTGTTGAAGGCCTGTTTTACCGCTCATTGGTCATTGATCTGTATGATTCGACACTTCCATTGGGGGTAAGTTCAGGGAATATTCTCTCTGGATGCAACAGCCATTGTGTACTCATCTGGCACCCTGGCTCGTACAGCCGCGACAATATGACTCTTTTCCCCTTGGTCTTCCCATCTGCCAGCGAGTTGCGCTTGTTGTTCCAGTTCCTGGAAGTATTGGTTTGCGCCGCCATCCTGCATCCTCAGTCCATACATGTGTTGTTCATGTACCTCTTCTATGGCTGGGTTGGCGAACTCCTTTCAGATGGTCACAACGAAGTCCGCCCATGTGGGAAGTCGGTATCTTCCATTGGTGGTGCTGTAGTATTGTTTGGCATGGTGGACCCACCAGGTTAGGGCTTTGCCACTGAAATGAGATGTGGCAAAGGTAATTTGTTGGGACTCCTCGTAATAGCCTCTGTGTACTTTGAAGAAGAGGACACACTGGAAGAAGAACCTCTGTATGTCATCGTGCTTCCCATAGAACATCTCGGGCATTCGCATCATGGTGGGTTTGACTCCGAGGAAAGGGGCGTCTGCTGCGGCGGTTCCACAGGGTTGTCCTGGTCGTGGCACGGGGGGCATTCGGTCTGGCGGGGGTCTGGGCAAGGACCATAGGTCTCCTCTGCCTCCGGGTGAGTCTGGATCTGGTGCTGGCGGTCCTTCGGGCGGTGCAGGGTTTGGAATGTCTGGCGGTTCATTGTTGGGGTTAGGTGGAAGGCTGTGCTTCTTCTGTAATGCATCTAGGTCGTTTAGCTTCTGGGCCGTTTCTTCCCTGGCCGTTTCTAGCCTTGCTTCTTTGGCTAGAATGTTGTGATAGAGGTTTTGGCGAGCCTGTGCCATGGCTTCTCATTCTTCTGTGGTTTCTTCTGGTGCTCCAGCAAATAGTCGGGACTTCCCCGGGATTGGGGGTCCTCCTTGTTGCCAGATGCTTCGTTTTGGTTCCGGTGGGGAGTCAGGGAGTGGTTTGGGAGAAGGTGGGTACCACTCGTTGTAGCTAGGCATCAGCAGCTTTGCGTAAAAGGGAAAGTCTGTATTGAACATGAAAGTAGCCTGCTTGTGGGCGGCGTGTACCCATATCCTTTTCATCTCTTCCCCATCTCGTTGCCTTTCTGCCTCCATGTATCGAATCCCCAACAGGCTTGCTAGCCACGAAATCTCTTCCACTATATGCGTATACCTCTCATTGATGTGGCTGTCGTATTCCTCTATGTTCTCCTGCTCAGTTAGAAGCGTCTTCACCTGCGGATAATCGTCTCCTGCCTCCGGCCATACTGGTTCGTTGACTGAGCCACTCTGCTCTGCTGTCGACTCTGTCTCCAGAGTCTCATCGTCCTCTTCCTCTTCCAGTTCTCGTTGTTTCTCTCGGGACGAGGTCAAGGGGGATTCGGTTCTGGCTGATGCGGAGGGCAGGGGGGTAGACAACTCTGGCTGGTATCCTGATGGTGGCGTGTTGAAGGGGGGGTAGTTGATGGGTACGATGCCACCAGTCGCCAGGAGTTTCTCCCTCTCCTTGGGGCTCAAGCTGTTCCATCTGCTGGGGAGTATAACTTGGTGGCTGGGGCCAAGGGTCAGAGAGAGGGCTGAACGATCATTGGTAGAGTCTGGGGAGATCGAGGGCTGCGCAGTTGCAGGGAATGTGGGCTGGGCTGAGGGGACGGGGCTCTTCAGTGGAGGGGTGGGCGGGGAACTCCTCAGTGCTCTCTGTGTTGATCCTGATGATCTGGGCGACAGAGGCAGTGTATTCCGAGGCGTTCTCGTCATACTCTGCTGCAGGGGTGCGGGCCTGGTAGGGGTGGTTAGCGAAATGTGGGAGGCCCCAAGGGCGAGTGTGTCCACACTCTCTTTCAGCTTCCCTGTCACTTTCGCCCAGGTACTCTTCAGTCTCTGGCTGGGGTATGGGCTGCTCCTGCTCAAGGGTTTCGAGCTCGTACGTTTGTGGGTAGACATAGCGCTGTCTTTGTAATCTTGGAATTAGGACTCCCAGTCCTATTCCTATGATGGTGAGGGTGAAGGGTACGAGAATGGCCACAAGGGCGATGTGGAACTCAGTGGGGGTTAGGTCTCTGGTCTGTTGCATGGGTCTTTGCTTGCATTGTGCGCAAGGAAAGAAGGGAAGCTTCAAGCTAATTGTTAGACCCGAGCCTCACGTGATCCAAACAAGAGTAAACTCGGGCTGTCTCATGTTCAGACAGTCACCCAAGAGTCTCGTGGTGTTCGGATATAAGTGAAGATATCGGACTAAGTTCTTAGTCGAGTGAGTTAAGAGAGAGGTTCAGTATTGATAAACTTTAGCTTGAAGCTGGGGTATTACAGTGAGAGCTACCTACTTATATATGAAAACTGTAGTGCTAATAATAGTTACATCGTACAAAGACAATATGGTTGTCGTGCAGTATGCGTGAGCTGTAGTTACTAACTACTTGGCCTAAGCTGTCCAGTTATGGTTCATATGATCACATGGGGTCAGGGATAACTCAGTCTTCTGATAATTAAGAAAGAAAATGAATAATGGCGAGAAATCGTAACACCGTGTGAGTGATATTCATATCTGAGTCTTCGGAAACGTCTTCATCATCATTTGGCACAGTACTAGCTTTGTACTTCATTCTTTGATAGAGACTTGATATCTAATCGTCTGTCTGTCTACAAGACTAGTACCTGCATTGCCATTGAACTACATATCTCTCTCGTCCACGTTGAACCGCGTTGTTAACCATGCGGAGATACAAGGCTTGTCAACAATGGCTGTATGATCATATGAGGCCTGCTCCTCATTCGGCTGCATTGGTATCAACTAAAACAAGGCTATTCTCAGTTGCTCGTCTGTTCAATGGATTTCAAGTTGATTTGTCCGATTCAGCCGATAAATTTGATCCAGTGCTGTGAAGACCCACGGATTAACCACTGACTTGACCTGGGTCGGATGGTCGCTCAAGGATCGTCCTTCGCTGATCAGGTGATGTCTTGATTTTCATCCGAATTCTCTGCAGGTATACTCCTTTCCTTATGATCATCATCAAAGTTATTTTATTACACGACATGGTTCGCTATAGAACCGGCCGTGGCATCTATCATCACCCGAACTACTAACGAGTGAGCCATGGGCTTACTACACGAGTATAACATTTCGTGCGTCGATTTTCACGATGTCATGCCCTTGCAATTTCATATGTTTGTACCATGCTATGTTCATTTCAGCTTAGATATTGTATACTATTATCTGCTCCAGGTGTTCCAGGGAAATGCAAGGATAGATGTATTATACTTTTTATATAGACTTCGAGCTAAAATCTTGCTGCAGAACATTCTTATTTCTACAGCCAGGAGATGGGTTCTAAGCCGTCTGCTGCAGGGATGGAATTAGACGGTCGAAATCATTTCCACTAGTACGAGCTGGTCCTGATGTATTTCTCATTCGGACAACTTGGCCACTGTGCACATGCGTCGTCAATGAACCCATTGAATTGGGACGTGATCCAAACTTTAGAAGTACTGCATGATACTTCCACGCTTATTCTTATTCGTTATTTGACAGTCACGATCGACGAACCAGATTGAATTTCATGAACGGGGTCAATTTGCACATAGTGGAATGATCTATGCCAACCATCTCCAGGAAAAGGTGAAATGATAGGAACGACTTCACTGATCCACTTGTGCCACATCGAAATATAAAAACATGACGCATTTCGTAGTATCTTGCAGTCGCATGTCGCCTCAAACTCAAAATCAGTGATTCAAAAGTTGAGGTTCAAGAATTTGTGTGGATGACCTGGCTCTCGTTAATGAGTTCACTGGCATCCTGAACCGGTTCAACCACGAAGGGCCGACAAGTCATGTGGAGACAAAATTAATACTGCAGAGGAACTTCTCTCGGAGCGGGAAAAACAGGGCACCGATCACCAGCTAATGATCACGATGCGTCCAATGTAAGCGCCTACAAGCATGACAATCGCTGTTCGAGCTTCGATAAAATGGGCCAAGGGTCCATAGATTGTGAGCTGGTTTGCAGGCTTCTTCAAGTCAGCAATTAGTTACCGTTTTGATTCCCGTTTCGCGTATAATGAGAGCATAACTCGATGACTTTTCACCCAACCTGCACCCAGCACAAGAGACAGAAAGGCGCCCACTAACTTCTAACCCTGTTCCATGGACCTCAAACACATCGACCCCGAACTAATTATCACTGCCATTTCTTCATGGGGCTCTCCTCTGTCCATTGTCGCCATTGTTTTCCTCGTGTCGCGTCTCGTCATATACCCATTAATCCCGCCGTTTGCCCCCAGCCGCATACTCAATGAGGACGACTGCGTGATTGATGAACTTACACTATTGTTCCAAAATCACCTCGAAGAACTCGCGGATACTGGGTTGTACAGCCACTTCACAACGTATGTTCATCCTGTACGATGTTTAGTATTCTGACTTTCTGGAAGTAGCCTCAGAAACAGACGGCGTATTCTGTGTCAAAGGATCCAAGATGCAAACGAAGAGGCTTGTTTCTCTTCCTTGTACACATACATCGCGAGCATGGTACAATATTGGAAGGAATGCAAAGAGTGTCGACAAGAGCTGAAGGAGTTGCGACGGAAGATACAGGTCAGTCGTGGATGCCTCATGCAAATATTAAAAAGCTCACCTGATTGATTTCAGAACATCATCGACAATGATGGACATGGGAATTTAAGACCCGGAGGAACTAGTCTAATGCGTCGAAGGAATCACGCAAACTAGGTGAGCGCCGCACGTCGAAGTATGAGCGTGAACTGATTTAAAGGGTGACTAATAACAGGATTGGCCCCCAGCTTCGATGCCATTGAGTCTTTGGAATGCTCGACGAATTTATATTTACGATCCCTGTATTATATTAGCGGACATACAGAATAGTAAATACGCACAAAACGCAATTCCCTCAGTAGAGCCTGCCCATATTGTCCCCATTCTTTATGTGTAACATGCAATTGTAGCACAGAAAAGCAGAAGAGCCAACTCGTATTTTACCTTATACGAAGAATCAGGACCATACCAGCTTATTACCAGAAAATGCTTATGTGGGCCTTGTCATGAAGGTTCTGTGAGTCCTTTTGGTGAAAGGACGGCCTTAATGGAGCTACGGAACAGTATGCTCGTTGCTAACGATAGCAAGTAACAGCAGCTGCGCTATTATCTTGAAACCACGATGCCTTCTTGAGTCCGCTCCCAGCACTGCCAAGGACTACAAGAGAGTATAAGAAGGGTTTCAGATATCAGGAGGGAATCAATCTGTCGTATCGATAATGTTGTTGGCAACTGAGAAGCGATTTCCTGCACTTCTCTGGCGGTACCGGGTAGGCGGACTGGTTCGAGTCCAGTTAGACGTGGTATAGAGACTTTACATATGATGAAATCACTGAAACGCGAACCTGTGCTCGAAGGACGTGGCATAGAAAAGGCAACGTCATTAGAATCCGGACATAACCGTAGTAAAGTTTGCGATCAATCCGATCGGACTCCTTGTCGAATGGGAATACGCGTTTGGTTCGGCTCGTTGTCCAGGTATCTCATCTTATGAAGTGTGTTCCCACGCACTCTTCCATTTCTATACCCCATTTGTTCTTTTGCCAACGACACCCAACTCAACCGCAGCTTGTCACCATTAGTCCTCGAAACTTAAACCGTTCTGTTATGTGCCATATTACTTGCACTATACTTCCCCCGTGCTCGCGGATCTTCCGTCATTCTTATCATCTTGCCATCTCAACGAAAGGACACCGGACATCATTTCAATGACAACAAATATTTCTATAGCCATTGAGCAACCTGGATCCCTCGTAGTCGCATAGATAACATCTGTCATCGGTACGCGTCTTCCGGATCAAATTTGGGTAGCGTCGAGCTCTTCGGCATCATCAGCCTCAGAAATCATCTGAGGATAGGGTGGTTCTGGCTTATTCCGACTGTGAGCCTTTTTCTTTGACCAGTTCATGAAAAATACAAACTATGTCGTAGTTAACTTCGGTACACTGACCTGTTGCGCTACCAGTATATTTCACTCTCAGGCCAACGTGCAATGGCGACCTATGTCAAGCCGTCCTTGCGGGGTAAAATTATGACGTGCTAAAGCATATCCAGGTAATCTGGAACAAAGACGTTTTTTGTGCAGCTTGCTTTTCATATATGCATGGGTATCATGCTAAATTTTGTTGACTGGTGCGCATTTCACCTTTTCTTCCTTTAAAGAATTGGAGATAAATATAGTGTAAATATTATTGGCCAGCTGAAAAATCCAGATCGTACCTTGAAGAAATGAATAAATATGTTGGCCGGCGGCTTCCTTATTAGCAACCTACTAAGCCGGACATATGGTAACAGTATTGATGGTCTTCAACTTGGTATCGGAAACAACACGAAGTGCAGTAGAGACGAATTAATCGTCTGGAACCTGATCCCGACGAGGTGTTTATTAGTAGTCAGAAGGGTATTGGAACACGACCAGCGAAGCAGACACTTGTGGAAATACATGGCCCATGGAACCTAGAGGAGACGAGAAATAAACTAGCTTCTCTATTATCGCCATGAGCATGCTTCTATGTGCGCGTGATATCGACTTGTCTTCCGTTTCGAAGAGTCCACCAAGCATAGCTTGAACATAACCCATCGCACGTTTTGCTAGATCTCGTCCCAGCTAATTTCGCTGGATATAATATTAATGCCCCCAAAGCTAAACGAAAGCAATGCATCACACAAAACCAAATGATAAATGATACAGATGACTCTACTTCTCCGCGGCCTCGACCTGCTTCAACAGCACCCTCAGCTCTTCAATGCATTCCACCAGACGTCTCTTCACCTCCTTCGCATTCTCCAGCAAGGGCTTAATGTTCTCCGGGGTCATCGCCACCGCAGGAGTTGGTGGCATAGAGCGTACCGAGCCGGATTTCAGCACCCCTTTACCTTTGATGTCTAATGGCGGAAGCGACGGTCTGCTAGATCCATTCACTTGTCCATCATGTGCATGTGAGTGGGATGTTGACCCATTCGGAAGTGGTGGCACCACAGTCGATGGCCCAGAATGCGAAGACCCCTTCGACCTCGCCTCCTCCTCAACATTCGACAACCGATTCTTTACACGAATCGTATCCACGTGCTCTTCCCGGTCGTCGAAGTGATCCCACCCATAATCCGAGCTCGTTGTAGGAACCAACGATAGGTTGAGATTGCTTTTACTCGCATCTCCACCGCCAGCCACGCTGCTCGATTTCGAACTTGACGTTTTACTCGATCCGATCCGGAAGATAGAGGCAAGTGAGGGCCTTCGCGGACTCGATGCAGGTTTTCCATGTCCGTTCGATAGTGAAGAATAAGATTCGTATGGCTCAGTCGACGTCTTGGCGCGACGGCGACCATGCGATGGAAGTCTGGCATGAGGGTACAAATGACCATCATTACCATTCGAATGCAGAGACACGTTTGATTGATTTGCGCTCTGACGCTGATCATGGCTATGATTATGATTGTGATGATGGTGATGCCATTTCAAGGCCTTCAACGCATCTCTCAGCCCGCCCAAACCAAGCCTACTTCCCCGCCTTTTCTTCCTAGCATCGTCCTCGGGGCCTTGGTTTGATGAGTCTTCTGATTGTGACGGCAGTGTTATGGTACTGTCTCCCCAACGCCATTCACGATTAATTGTTGTTGAATGTTGTGTTTCAGAAGAAGCCAGCATCTCGTGTAGTAGGTGTATTTGACGTTGACTGAGATCATGTCGGCCAGTGGAGGCGTGCCAGGCAGGGGATGGTGAGGCTATAGGCGGGGCAAGTGGGGGTGGCGGCTCATCTTCTTGTCCGGAGGTCATTGTAGTGGCTATGGCTGGGGCACTGACACTTGTTGATGGCGCCCCAGTCCCTAGATCGACGAGAAGCTCCGCACATTCCCAAGCAATTCGATATTTCGAATTAATGACATAGTATTCCGATGCGAGATGGTTCGCGTTGGATTTTGACCGTCCACGAGGACGAAAGATAGGAATAGAGGCCGAAGATGAAGGACCAGGCGCAGGGGGTTGAGCGAGAAGAGGATCGAGTTTAGTAACAAGAGCCTGGTAGGTGGCTTGCAAGGCTTTGAGTTCTGATAATGTTTCAGTAAATTGAAATACGTGCCAACAAAGTCATACCGTCAACGCTATGCGCAAACTCCCTAACTAGGCCCAGATCTCTGCGTAGACCAACCTGTGCTTGGGCTACGCGAGCGGGAATCTTAAGGTCGCCTAGGGAATTACGCCGTGTTACAGGCGCGGTGCTCGGGACGGTGGTCCGTCCTAGTGAAGCCACCTTTGATGGAGACGACGGTAGTAGCTCCGCCGAGGGAACATCAAGGCCTGAGCTACCAGGAGTACCAATAGATATACCCCGTTTGTGTTTTCCCGCCCCGAGACTTATGCGTCGAACATTGCCCATCCAACTGCGGCTACCTTCTTTTGGAGTTGGTGTGGAATTTAGTTCAACCTCCAGGTCTGCAGGTAATCCTGACATTGATTTTCGTTTGTTTATTGAAGGAGAATGGGCGAACCATGAAGTATCTGTAAATTCATTAGCAAAAATATAGCAGAATGGCTGTAGGACGCACCGTGTCGTTCGTCACGGACGACTTCGCTCGGCGTCGCGCTCGCCCGTTTCCGTCTGAGGCCCCACTTTGACTTGACGCTCCCAATTCTCGTCAGGACAGTTGGCGAAGTTGGAGGATCATCATCCTTCTCTCGTGTCGCCGGTAACTCCTCCTCGCTGAACTCCTGCATCTCGAACATTCCCATCGTTTCCGGAGGCCGGCTCTTCTTCTTCAATCTTCGTCGTGCAGTAGGCGGTGAGGGCGGTAGATGTGCCAGGGTCGAGCCAGACGTCCGAGAAAACGTTGGCCGTAGGTGAGTGGATGAGTTGTTGGCATGGTATGACGGTGCGGAGAAGAGTGAGGCAGTGGGTGAGTGCGGTAGCAACGACGAAGGAAATGGCTGCACCGGCGGCGGCGGTGTCGGCGGCTTTCGCGACGAACGAGCTGAGAGGGTACGGTCCTCATTGTCCCACAATCCAAAGTCGTCCTCATCGGAAGAGAGCTCGTGTGACGTGCGTCGGGGCGGCGCTGTGCTAGTGCTGGGCACTGGTTCGTCTAGCTCGAACTCATCGTCCCATATTTCAGGCTCCATCGGCAACGACGGCGGCGACGGCGAGGAAGCTGTTGCAGTTTTACCGCGTTGTTGGGGGTTGTTGATCGTCGGCCCTGAAACGGACAGTTTGAGTGATGATGCTTCTTTGCCCTCGATCCGCACGACATCCACAAATCGGACCACGCGTCGTCTGCTGAAAGGCGACTGCATCAGGAAAAGGAACATTGGGGGAGCAGACACAAGCAGGTATCCCAATCATTATCCTTCCCTTATATTTTGTCTTGATCTGATGGAACTCGCCTCTTTGTCCAGAATGGAGCTTGGACCAGGCAAAAGTCAAAGCTAATCATTAATTCATCAATGGGCGCCGCTCACCAAATCTAGCCAGGTATCGCCAGCAACGGTCTGCTCTACCGACGACGTGAGATCCTTGCCCATGACAGTGGAAGCGCCGTCGCGAGTTGGTACCGTTGTCGGCCATCAGCGGACAGTACGTTGGGCTCGCTCATTGGTGTAGCATATTGCACCGTCCGAATATTGTTCTTGTGTCTGTACCACTGCTTACCACTTCTTTGACTTTGACTTCACCGCCACCGAACAAAAAATGGACATGCATGATGATCGTTGACGTCGGTCAATGCCACGCCCACTATCAATGCTCGACGTCGATAACTCCTTAAATCCAGCGATCGATCTATGTTGTTCAGTGCAAGGTACTGAACTACGCAGTGGCGCTATCGTCTGTCTGACCGTAATATCCACACAACTGCTCATTTAGCACCACACCTTAACTGCACGCATGGTGAATGACATGCGGACTCTTCGTTCAATTTACCATAATTCGGCTCTCGTCACCCAGTACTGTCGATTCTGCCGACCAAAAAAACTAACGGATACTCCAGTTTGTAGGCGGAAACAGTGCGATCCCTGGGTGCCAGACGTAGCATTTGAAGGGCAATCCGACGTCGTAAGAGGCTGGCATGACGAGTATCTGCGGTATACATAACGTTTCACTTCCCTCCATTCTTCATTGATAAAGTACGCGTGACGCGAACAGATGCTGGCTGTAGCACAAGGAAGACGGTTTTATACTACCTAGAACAACCCACATACCACTTCGGCACCCACATCTCTGAAGCCCACTATTGAAAGAGCCGGTCAGCGTTCATTTATCTCTTCTTGAAGCTGATGCTTAATCCTAAATCTCAAAATGACTGAATCATCGAGACGTCGATCACCTAACTCGCAAGCATTAGGATGGTGGAGGCGATTGTGCTCGTTATATGTGTCGACGATGTCATATTCTGATCCATGTTTTCTGATCCTTCTCGATTACTCCACAGCAAGCAGGAAGTATGGAATAAAGGAGCCGCCAGACAGTACCACCTACTTTTTAGTGATGCCGCCCTGATCACAGATTCTCAATCACCTTGGATACAGTTACCCCATCTCATTTCACTCTGGATATCAATGCCAGCGCGACAAATGCCACATCCTGCCCCTCCTGTCATATGGTCGGCTCCGTCGTCATTTCTCTGACTAGCGACTATCGCGCCTTCATTCCGAAGGGATCGGTTTGGGCTAAAGCTTTCGGTTCACGGAATGAACGGTAAATCACATGAAGACCAAGAGTATTCTCTTCAGCCCATGTCCTGCAGCCGTCATCCGAGAAATGGGGTGAGACGGAAAGACGGACAGAAAGCGCCGGGGTCACGGCAGCGCGACTATCCGTTCAACTTCGCGAGCGGGATGGTTTGAAATGCTCCTCATATTGTGAATTCGCCAGAGGATGATTTTTGAGGGATAAGGTCTTCCTGTTTCCAAGACAATTACTATGAAACCCTGGACATTGGGATGTTCCGTGTTTCTTCACGGGCACCCACATGTCTTTGGCAAGTCTTGCTTTGACTTGAAAGATCAAAGGGTACAGGTGCTAATGTCGCTATAGAAATCTGCTGTTCTTCTCACAGATCGGAATTGAATTGAAAGATCCGTAGTATGAAGACAACGGCGTTCAATGGTGCGTCTAGAGCACAAAAGATCCCTCT
Organism: Armillaria luteobubalina; assembly: GCA_030435615.1. Lineage (NCBI taxonomy): Eukaryota > Fungi > Basidiomycota > Agaricomycetes > Agaricales > Physalacriaceae > Armillaria > Armillaria luteobubalina. The sequence continues at coordinate 383,953 of JAUEPU010000038.1, forward strand.
TCCAACGTGTACACCAACACAGTGAAGGCAGATTCCGATCGTAACATCAGCTTCTAGCGTTAGCCAAGCAGTTTATAGATATTCTCGGTCATCATCACCAAGGAGAGGTAGCCGCAGGTTTGCTGTCGACAAGAGTAAAGGGTGCTGCAGTGATCCTCAGGCTCGCCTTTATTTCCTCTAGCATGATCTAGAAGGTGCCCATGGTCTTCGCCAGAGGGACAAGAAAGGAAGGATATTTCTGCAGAAAACAGTCAAGATGGGCGGGTCCACTAACCACTCAATTTGCTTCAGAAGCCTACCTGCGCCCGCACGGGGTGGTGAGTGACCTACCCAAATCCACGCGGCATAGTCCCATGATCGCAAGGTCCAAAAAATCATATTGAAGTCCCCGAGATACACCGGACTTAAGATCTCCACTCGTTGAGATGCACTAAGGGATTAAACTAGCTTAGAGACTGCTAGCTGCCGCTCACTGGGTGTGTCGGTAATAAGTATCGGTTTAAACTATGCCGTCTGCAGGCTCATCGATCCCTCTTTTTGTTGAACCTCGGAGTTTGGTACGTTGACCTACGTTTCTATTGTCTGACTTAACATTAGGTTACTTGATCTGGCTTAGTACAGTCCCTTGAAACTGTTAATTGACCCGGATACTCCAAGCACGCAGCTAACACATGCCAAGCATATCAGTCTCCCAAATCACAATATATACAAATCGCAGTCTGATGAAGGATGAACATTAGATCCATTTCGGACATTATAGTTGATTAGAGAAGAACAGACGTGTAAGCTAGTACACATGGTACATGTTGTAACGAAAAAGAAAGAAAGAAAAAGGTTTTTGAGCAACGCGGGACAAACAACCACCCGAATCAGCAGATAACAAGTCATAGCAAGGCGTTTCATAAGTCGGTGACCCAGAGAACTGAAGGTGCGTTTCGCTGTGTCGAACATGCATCAAATAGTTGGATGAGAAAATGATAGTGGGTCCTGCCCAGCGCAGAGTCTTGCCATACGTCCCAATAGATGATGACGAGGCTACGACCCTATGACACTTTTGTGACACAAGACCGTAACTCGCAAGCATCGTCCATTGAAAGACGTAAAGGCAAGAAGTCTGTCGGATTAGCGTTTAGGGATTACGCAGTCTCCATACCCAACATAACAAGAACATAAACGTTCGCCGCTACAACAAGGAGCCAAGTCGCTGCACCCAACAAAGCAATAGGTATGCTATTGCTGAAATTGACAGAACTGCCATCGTCATTTTTCACCGACATGACACGCCTGTTACTGGTCAACCACAAAAGTGGAAAGACGATGAAGGGTAGAACGATGGACAAGACAACCTGGGATGCGACGAGGAGGGTGTCAATCCCGCTTCTGCCAACTGCTATAGCGACCGTGAGCGCCGGTACGAGGGATAACAGACGAGTAATAAGCCGTCTGAACATAGGAGAAAGGCGAATATTGAGGAATCCCTCGGACACAGCTTGGCATGCAACGGTGGCGATGAGAGATGAAGACTGGCCTGAGAAGAGGAGGGCAAGGGCAAAGAGGGTGGCAGCAGACGGGGAGACAGCGGTGCGGATAAGGTCATAAGCGTCAAAGAGGGAGGCGGTATGTGTCGTCGCAGGAAGGGTGGCACCCGCGAGAATCAGGATGAGGGAATTAATTACGACCGCGAAACAGAGAAGAGAGAGGACTACGTCGGTAATGCCGTGATACAAATGCAGCTTGATGAAAGAGAGCGAGTTATTGCTTAATGTTTTTGGTGGGGAGATCGGCGTCAGACGGAAGGTAGATTGAATCCGTTGTCGGAGCTCCACCGGCTTCTCCTCCTCCTCTTCTTCAATAGAGTTGGCTGATACACGGTCCTGTGTTGCGAGCGCCGATCCGAGAAAGAGACTGTGCGGCATGACCGTCGCTCCAAGGATGCCTACCGACGTATACAGAGCGCCATTTTTGAATATGTACTTGGACGGTACGTATCCAAGAAAAGCTTCCGGCCAGTTTACGTCTACACGTGCAATGATGATGCACATGCAAATCAGGACAGCAATCACCAGTGCAGCGATAATAATTTCGAAGACACGCACAGGTCGTCCACGGAGAGGGTCACCGAAGGCGAGAATGAGAAGAACGTCGAACGCCGTGATTAACACACCGTGCCATATTTCGAGAGCGGGAAAGAGCAGACACAGGGCAATTGCTGACCCGAGCAGCTCTGCCAGGTCTGTTGCTACGATTGCCGTCTCTGAGAGAATATAGAGGGGGTATAGGAGTAGGTATCGGGTTACAGGGCGTGGATGGAGCAATACTCGGCAGTGCGATGCTAAGTCGAGGCCAGTTACGCATCCCAGTCGATGAGCCGATACCTATTAGATCAAATTAACACACATATGTCCAGACAGCCAACACTCAGCATACCTGGAAGAACACAGCAAACAAGCCAGCCAGGAGGACAACGAAGAGCAGTCGATATCCGTACGACGATCCCGCTTGCAGATCAACGCCCCAATTACCTCTGAATAAATAGGTAGGGTCGTCAGAGCTGTGAAATTTCAGGAAAGAGGTACTCACGGGTCGAAATAGGCTACTGCACATACAAGCCCGACGCCAGTGTGTTTTCTAGCGTGAGTCCAAAGTGTCGTCAAGAACGACTTGAAGGTAATGGCCATTGAGGAGAAGGTGAGGAGTCGCTGCGCCTATCGACAGTAATGTATTTAACCAGACAGCTCAGATGTGTGGAAGGCATGAGGCCTCCGAAAACGAATCACCGGAAGGCGCTGCTACGAAACGCAGTGGTACAGAAAGCCAGTATACTGTTGCCAATTTATATCGAGAGACAGTGTATTGATTTGGACACAAGCGGTAGTTCCGGGTAGGTAAGTTCTGGTAGGCTTGACTGTAGTCAGATAGATGCCAGAACTTATACCGTGACAGAGCTTGAGCAGCACAACCGAGTCCTATGCATACTAGTCGATTTGGAGCATTTTAACACCAACCGCGGATCCTGCGATGGCGTAGCATGAAACACATTAGTACCATTTCAGAGACCGCGTCAAACTTCCTATTATCTAGTGGACATGGTGCGTATCGTCGAGTCGTTTCTTTGGACGATAGTCTGATCATAAATAGATCGACGAGAACATAAAACTCAAATTCTCGATGACAACGGGGATGATAAGTAAGGCGCGGGAGGTATATCGGCAAGCAGCGTGAGTGCTAGAAAGCAAGAGAATAAACAATCAATACTCAAAGTCATGAGGAGGTTATCACGTTACAAGAAAAAAATTTCGCGAGCCCAACACAATCCAAAATTCAAAGGACTATGGTCTCTCCTTCGCATCCATTACCCGAATGAGAGGGGGACTTTGTTTATTCGTGTTACGGCAAAGCATACTCTCGCAATCTGACGAGAACTAGAGCTTGGGGCTTGGGCTAACCTGTTTAGATTCCACATACCCAAAAAAGTGCGCATCGTACACAACATCAGACATTTTCCGGGACGGCTACGTCAAAGAGGTTGAATTTTTCTTCATGAGAAGTATATCAAAAAACCATACCCAGAGGTAATCGTTAACACTGATGACTTTGATAAAGAAATCAGATATTAGCGAATAATTCATCTCTTGCACACATGGTCTCCGTGCGAGGATTAATATTGACATCCGGCATATGATTCACTGTACAAAGAATGAATGCCGTCGTCTTCTTGACTGTCCAAAGGGAGGTAGAAGTCTGGCATGAGCGTCGTTCTGGAAGTGCTCCTGGCAAGTGCATCGATCAAAGGACCGTCCTGCCTTGAGAACAGTTCCATTATGGAGATCTCTTACTCAGTCGCCAGTATCGTCCCATCTATGTCGACACCACATGTTGTCCTGGAGCACGGTTGACGCAATGGTTGAGGTCAATGGACCAGCGACATAGTTATGGATTTGAGGTAGAGTCAAAGCTGACGGAAGTATTTGCTGCAGCGGCGAGGGAAGAGTGTGCATGACATGTAGAAGTCAGAGATGTAGGTCCAGGGAACACTGTGCACCGCTTTTGTCGTCAGTACTCGTTCCATATATCCTGCTCGACGGACTGTGGAATGCCATTTTGGTGCAAACGGACGTGACATACGGAGGCCGTTGATAGAAGAAAGAATCGAACAGAGCACCCTCGTTCCTCTACTTCGTCTCGCTCTCGCCAGTGTCGCTCTCATCATACCTCGTTCTCCAAACTTTCCAATAACGTTCAGCTCATCTTCGTCACTTCCATCGTCAAGCTCCCAGGTCAGTTTAGTACCAGGTGGCTACGTGCTCCGAGAAAGATGATGGCCGACAGTTTACAAGAAGACACACACGGGCAAATTGGAAGGAGAGACGATCGAATATAAAGCATGCAATGATTAAATATATTCCCACGAATGTGGCAACAGCCGTAATCCCCAAATAGACCTTCCCACGGAGTTTCGTCATTACACTCAACTGCGAATTTCCTTTACACCGTAATTTCATTCACCCGCTGATGCTACATATAACGTCCATCCAGGATACTTAATCAGGTCCAAGAATTGTGGCTGTCACACTGCAATGACTTTGCAGGGTGTTGCTGGAAGTTCTCAGGTTCGGAGGGTGTCTGTCGGCCAGTTTGTCCTGTTAGGAACTGTAGTTGATGCTTAATTCTTAATCACCAAGGGTCTAATATATGGACTCCTAACTTGTAGGGGGTCTCGGAGGCGGCTGCGCTCAAGTTCGATGGTGTCGCTTCTCTGTTCCTTCAAGGGACTCCACTGTAAGTTGAAGGAGCGGAGAGAACCACCTACTTCCAACGAAGGCTATCCTGGAACAGAGTCTCAATCATCTCGGATGCAATCACCCGCCTCATTTCACTCCGAATATTGATGCCAATGACTCAGATAAATGCTACGTCCGCGCAGCCTCGGTGCGTCCATTTCCTTCTATCATACGCACGACTCCATCATCATTACTTCTCTGTCCTAGCAACTATCTCTTCATTATGAAGGGATCGTTTGCCTTCAGTTCACAGAATGAACGGCTTATCACATGAGGACCAGGATCATTCTCTTCAGTAACTGTAGACTTACTGCGGGAAGCGGAATGACGGCAAGGAAAAGCCAATGCCACGGGAGCCCGAGTACCCTTTCAACCTCGCGAATCCTGCGTCATAATACTCTTAGTCGGGTTTAAAGGAGTGTATATAAGGGTAATCGTCGAGTGAGTACCCTGCACATTGGAGATACAGCCCGCAACTCACGTGTCCCCGCCGTACATGCCGTAAGCGGGACACAGTTCTCTCCACCTCGCGAGCGAGGTCAAAAGCAAGGGAACGTTTTTCGTGAGTCATGCCATCGGCACCTAGCGTCGCCACACCTTACCTTCCACCTGGCTCAGGTCGTAAGCGAAGTCGCACGATCTTCACCTCCCAGGTCGCAAGAAGATCAAGTGCGAGTAAGTCGAACTGGTACCAGCCTTCACCTCCTAGGTCGAAGCAAGGCGGAACGCAACCCAATCCCGTGGATCGGTTACTACCTGGCGGACTCTGAGCAGAAGAGGGGTCACCCTCTCTCTGCAGCGCATCCTCACAATCTCGCCAGGTATATTGCCCGTTACCCTTCAGTTGCCTTGTATACTTACAGTCTTATAGACGTGGTTGTTGCTCGCTACCCACCCGTTTACTTATAGTGTGTATCTCATTGTTGCACGAACATTCTACCTACCAAGTATCTACCAGTGCGTATTTTGGTTGTATCCCTCCCTAGCGATCATACATGACGCAGTCGCATTGGGGCTCCCGTTTGGTTAAATGTTATGTGCCTCAAACTAAGCTCAAGACGATTGGACCGGACTCGAACCGAATCATCAGTCGTATGAAGATAAAGCCGTTCAAAGGATACACCTGAAGTGCAAGAATATTTGTTGTGAAAACCAGCACCGAAGGCGGATATCGATCGAGGCATCGGCTAAGTGTCGATGCGGATAAGACTGAAATTTTCAACCATAACCACCGAGATGAGGGGGCGGTTCGGGAGAAAGCGCCTTGCTCTGCGACTTCCGCCTGCTCCACGCGGTTCCATCGCCCTCGAGCATAAATTAGAAGTCTAGACTATTGAATTCCGAGTCTCTGGTTTACCGAAAGAGAGAGAAGGCGTTCCCCGCACGGGTCGCCTTTATTTCCTCTACTGGGAGCCCGTATTGAACTTCGCCAGAGGAGAATAGACGAAGTATATCTCTGCAGGGAAATAGGGCTAAGACGACTGGGCTCGCTATCTACCCAATTTCTGTTTCAGATGTCACTTAGTCGGCCGACGCCCAAACGGAGTGGCGGTGGGCGTTCCATGAATAGCATAGTCCCATTCATGATCGCCAAAAGCCCAAGAAGTCGCCTCTTAGTCGAAGCCCTCAAGATACACCGATTAAAGCTTGGCGCTATCCTAAACTTGGTGGCCCAGACTCGAAGTAAGATATTACTATCCTGTTGCCAAGTTATGCTAAGAGAGCTTGATGCAAGTGGCAATCTAACGTGGGTTGGTAAGTTTGAATGCGGTCAAGTCAGCTTATATCGTAACAGAGGGCCAGTGATAACCAAGAGGAAGGAGGGTCAAACGTCTTCCATAGTATGATGGTGGAATACTATCAAGCGCGATCTATATTTAGACGCCGCTGATGGTGTCCGCGGGCTAGCCGCCGAAATCGTATCCCTCAATTTTAGGAATGTTAATTAGAGACGTAAAAGAACACAACCTAGATAGAGTTTTAAATGAACCATTCGACGCACAACTGTTACTAACAGCAGCTCAAGCAGCGCCATGGTTTTCAGGGAATGCACCCCATACTTCTCGAAGGCAAGTCTGATTTCTAATGTTTCCCATCCGAATCTTTGGTGATAGCCTGATGCGTCATCGCCGGAGCATTCTCGTGAGGAAGCGTAGCAATTTTTGAGCTAGAAGCTCGCAATGGTCAGCATTCAGCATTCGACATTTGTCGGTCCACTTTGTGTTCTATTGAACTAGGACCCCTCGTAATTATTGGCCGAGAAATTTTTCTCTCCAAATATACGATGTACAGTATGCTTCCGTCCGGATACGTTCGGACGTAGCACAATGGCATCGGGTTACGTCGGCTACGTACTTCCCAACCCACACTGGCGAACAATATTTCCCATTTTATCCTTCATTGATAGACATCTAGGCCTTGAAGAGGCGGATAGCGATGGCTGTGTGCTCTATCCTACATTCTGGGTACTCGAACCATTTTCGATCATTGGATCAAAGTTCTTATCAGCTAATGGTACCTCAACGTTAATGCCTTACACCTGTCATCTTCTGCAACGCATGGTCTCTGCCTAGAATAATTGTGCAGTGTGCTCACTGTCATACACTCCCCCCCAAACAGGGACTTTATTCCTCCTGTATACCAGATCAATCACAGACGCTCGGGTTTTGCGTCAAGGCGGCATCCCGTATACAGTAACGGAACGATCCCAGATCTAATTTACGCCGTCATTCCACTTCCACTTAATGTTCAGTATTTACCAATCCCCGCCATTCCTCTTATCTTTCACCACAGGGGCGGCCTTGACAATGTGGAGCACCGTCCTCTTGGCTTTCATTCTAGCTGCATGGAGCCGTCCCGTCGACCTACATACAGTTGACGTAGACTGCACTGGCCTGGTGATCCGATATACATCCTACAATTCTATCTCGGCGCCGAAATTCTTTGATGGTCTCGCAAGTCCACAGCGGTGTCCACACGCCTCCAATCGATAATTGATGTTGATTTCATATGATTTTAGCGCGGTCCAGTGGATTTTTTGATGATGGCCCAATAAATTTGGGAGTATAACAGACAACAGTTGCCCACGGCGATGGTTTGCAGATTCCCTCCACTTCCTCTTATCATTTTAGGATTTTCGTGGTTAGGAACAGGAACAGAAGCACACGCCAAGCGATCATTACGATCAAGCGTCTCTCTTTATTGGACGATAAAGAAGCGCTTACGTCAGCAATTCAGCGTCTACACGGGAATTTATCAAGCCCTCGGGGATGTCATTAAGTAAATTTCTTCTTACACCCCATCCTCTCAACCACGATGGTCAACGTCACTTACGACGCATGTACATCCTTATTTCTTCCAGTTCTTTCGATTTTTCTGACCTGTTCTCAGCTGGTACTCTTACTACGACCGACTCTGACGGCGTCGTGAATGTTTACAACAACGGTGACATCGCATGGACCCTCGCTTCCACTGCGCTTGTGTGGATTATGGTCCCCGGTGTGGGGTACTTCTATTCGGGTCTGTTGAGGAGGAAAAATGCGCTTGGTCAAATTTATATGAGCGTTATGGTGTTGGCCGTCGTCTCTTTCCAAGTGCGTGTGCAATATCTTTCGCATGATTCGTATGTTAAGTGATTCATACAGTGGTTCTTCTGGGGCTACTCCCTTGCTTTCAGCGAGACCGGTAGCAAGTACATAGGAAACCTCAGTACGCGTCTCAAGTTCTTCATTAGAGCATTTTCTGATCCCTTGACAGAATACTTTGGTCTCAAAGGCGTCCTTGACGCTCCTTCCATGGGTAGTACACGCATACCTGCGCTCGTTTTCTGCGTGTACCAGCTCATGTTCGCAGCAATCACCCCCATGCTCGCGGTTGGTGCCCTCGCAGAACGAGGACGTTTGGGTCCTGTGCCTATCTTCGTGTTCGCGTGGTCGACCCTCGTCTATGATCCCATAGCTTGTTGGACCTGGTCGGCAAACGGATGGTCCTTCATCTTGGGTGGTCTCGATTTCGCCGGTGGAACTCCAGTTCATATCTCTTCAGGGACTGCTGCGTTGGCTATTAGCATTTATCTTGGCAAGCGAAAAGGCTGGGGGACTGAGCGGCTATCATACAAGCCTCATAACACCAGCTATATCATTCTAGGTCAGACTTTCTGGTCATTGGGTTTTCGCCAAAGCTAATACTAGTCTTCTAAAGGCACCGTGTTGCTCTGGTTTGGCTGGTTCGGCTTCAACGGTGGTAGTGCCCTCAGCGCCAACTTGAGGGCTGCCCAGGCATGCATCGTGACAAATCTCGCCGCTAGCGTCGGGGGACTGACATGGATGCTGTGGGATTACCGCCTAGAAAAGAAATGGTCCGCAGTCGGTTTCTGTTCTGGTGCTATTGCAGGACTAGTGGCAATCACGCCTGCAAGTGGTTTCGTAGGATCGCGTACGTAGCTGATTTCCCCGCATATTCCCTGTTTGCTGATGGCTTTTTTTACTACAGCCGCCGCGGTACTTTTCGGAGTTATGGCTGGCACATGCTGTAATTTTGCTACCCAGCTCAAATTCATCTTCGGTTACGATGATACTCTCGATATCTTCGCCTCTCATGGTATTGGCGGCATCGTTGGAAATATCTTGACCGCGTTTTTTGCTCAGGCCTCGGTTGCTGGATTCGATGGCATCACCGTCATCCCCGGAGGCTGGATTGATCACCACTACATTCAGCTTGGGTACCAGCTCGCCGACAGCGTTTCTGGCGTCGCGTATTCGTTCACAATGACAACGATCATCCTCTGGATTATGCACTTCATCCCTGGGTGCCGCTTGCGTCTCAATGAGGACGTGTCAGAGGAAGCCCAGGCAGTCGGTATGGACGACTACGATATGGGCGAATTCGCATATGACTACGTTGGACTGGAGCAGGAGCTTGCTGGCGAGGACAAGGATGCACTTGGCGTGACGACAGGTGGACGGGAACCTCATCATGTTCATCAACATCATCACGACAGCGGATCGAGCAGTGTAGAGGAGAAGAAGGAAGTCTCAACCGTTACTCCTGCATAAACGGACTGAAAACACGTCTTAGTCCATGCCTATTTTTTATTCAGCTTTTTTTCACACAGCTCTACTATCACACTGACGCATCCACGCTGTACCTATATTCTAGTCTTCATATAAGTTAGTAGTATTTCACCCCGAATTAGTGGGTTTAGCGCGGTAGTTTCAACGGAATTCTATTTGGATGACTTGGTACACTTATCTTCAATTTTGCAATGGAAGCTGGAACGCGTCGGTGGCGAGACCAGTTGTGGACAAGTCAGTATTATGCGACTCCGATGACGTAAAATGGTGATGTCATTCCCGCCGCTGTCTAAGTTTCCACTCGCACCGTGATATATACCCTGCGCCGCCGACGTTTGCTCAGTACCACCACCACCACCACCACCAAATTTGACATGAACGAATCGGCCTCGATATCGCGCGCCACATCCGTCTCTCGGGCCAGTAGAAATGGCTCGACTATATCTCGCAACCAGTCGCTCATCAAGAAAAACGTTGCACCTCATGATTTAAAGCCGTCCGACGTGCTAATCGAGCGGTTCATAGCATGGAAGGCTATCGTCAAGCAGCTGATTGCCTACTTCGAGGTTTGGTGTCTCTATCACGGTTGTGATCCATGACTGATGACTCGTGGCAGGGTGTTGCGGATATCGAGAACAACACTGCGAAGGAGTTGACCAAATTGGGAGGCGTTATCCAGGTTCCATTTAGAGCTGGAAACCAGTTCTTGGGTGAGGGTGGTCTTCAGGTATGCTCGCTGCACTGTTGGGTTGTGCTTAACAGCTAATTTCTATCAGGATATATACTATGGCATTCGTGACAAGACGCGTGTCATCGCAGACCAGCATGCGAATCTTGGAAGGACCATAGATAGCTCCATCGTTCAGCACTTGCAGAAGCTTAGGACAGAGATCAAGGCTCACATAAAGGTGTGTAATACGTACCCCGCTGTCGAATTGTCAATCCATCTTGCACAGAATGTCCAAAACGATACAGGAAGATTGGCAACTAGCGTTGCAAAGGAGAGGGAACTTTCGACACGCTACATTGCCGAGCTCGCTACCAACATTTCCGCATACAAGAACACGCCTATGAGCGTTACGGCCAAAACTGATCCGTGCGTTGGCTGCATGTTAAATACATGTTGATGCTCAACACAATTTACAGGTTTGTATCCAACACTGCTGTCATCCGCCAACTCCAGAAGCAAGTAAATGAAGAAAATCTTCTTCAGAAATCCATTATCATCATGCAACAAAATTCAGCAACTTTCGAAGAAGGCATAGTACGTGCCATTCAGAGTGCTTGGCAGACATTCGACGAATGGCAGTCTCGTATGTCATCATCTGTGCAAGACACCTGGCGAATTATAGGAACGCAAATGGCATCCCTTGCTCCTGACAGAGAATGGATTACGTTCAGTGCACGCTCTGATCATCTCCTCGACCCTGACACGCCTCTGCGCAACCAAGAGACTATTGTGTATCCCAGTAAAGATGATCCCAGCGTCATCTCAGTGCATACAGGACTACTAGAACGGAAGAAGCGGTATACGCGTGCGTACCGTGAAAGCTACTTCGTCCTTACTCCGGCAGGATTCCTGCATGAATACGCCTCAAGTGATCCTCATGACGCTCAGACACCAATGTTCTCGCTGTTTCTTCCTGCATGTACGCTTGGTCCCCAAAGTTCTGGTAAGAGCAAGAGTCACAAGTTCCACATCGAAGGAAGCAAAGACGGCTTGGGGACGACAAAGACTGGAAGTTTCAAGGTTCCGTTGAGAGGTGGGTCACACGCGTGGAGCTTCCGTGCTCGCAGTCGAGAGGACATGATGGAGTGGTGGAATGATATCAGGATGTTGTGTGCAAGGTATCTGGTGGCGAGTGAGCAGATGGAGAGGAGTGGGCCAGTTGCTGCTGCTGTCCGGGCCGCGGGGTATGTTAGCGAAGAGGAGGAAGAGGAGGAAGAGGGGAGCAGCGTTGAAGAAGAGGAGGAGGAGGAGGAAGAATACGAGGACGTCGGGGAAGACATCAATCCACCGAGCTATTCACATCCAGAGAAAGAGGGCTATCCCGTGGGTTTCCTCTCTTCTCGAGTCCGAATTAATTAACACCTTCATCAGATTGACAAGCAGGATCATGATGGATATTCAGCCGAGAAGGATGAGGGCGCTGATGTTTCAAGAAGACCAAGTAAGCGGCAGATGGAGAAGGCACCAGAGGGACATCCTCCGCATGGTCAGGACGTGGACGGCAAGGTCGAGAGCAAGTTTACGGAGGAGCTGTCTTGAGAGCTGTGGTCTGGATTTTGGTTTACGTGTAGTCTACATTCTTATGGTATAATGGATGATCATCTTTTCTACGTCCCACATCGAAGGGGTGCTGTACGTTGGACAGTCTCATCGCAACCGGATTGTCCGCCATCGATTCACTCAGAGGTGTTTTGTCCCAAGATGGGACGAACCATGTCTTGCAGGACTCAGAATTTGACAAATAGAAGCAGACCTATGAGGCCCAATAAAGGGTACCTCCGTCGTACATGTTCCCGTATGACTGACTGTACACATTGAAATCCAGTGGTCAACTTGTACAGGCTATCGAGTGGCCCGTATTTTTAGCAATCTTTTTTGATCCTCCTTGGACTTCTTTTGCTCTCGCGTCGCCTCCGGGCTGTAAACATCTAGGATTGAATTGGGTGTCAAAACAACAACGATAGAAGGCCGTCTGAAGATGCTCCAGGCCACGGTCCGTCCTTCTTTGTCTTTCGCGAAGCCCCGGTGGGGGTTCACCGATGGAAACACTGGGTGCGGGTGATGTCCACCCTCTACGATTCTTGTGCGGCTTGTAGATATCAGGATCTCAATGCCCTGGATACACCTAGCTTGATCAACGGGAAGCCTGATAGCATCCGCACCCGTGCGGGTTGTCTTTTGAGGTCATGAACCTGGAGATGGAGACGGACATAGACAGAAACTAGAAGGGAATGTTAAGCGTTATCAGTGGCCTCGCTTCCCAGGCTCAATCAATTTTGGATCTTCTCCTCACAAATGTTCTCCCAGGCGATGCCTCATGCTCTCGGCGTCACCATCGAGACCGAGAAGGGAAATCTAGCGGAAAAAAGTCTTCAAAGTACTCAATTGGCAGATGAAGGGGGTGTTTCTGATGTGGGCAGAGATATTCAGAACGGATCAAGTCCATGATGGCCAGTACATCGTTCAATGATATTAAGCAACCTGTAGACCGAACAGCCAAGGCCCTGATATAGCACAAGATGTACCGTTAGGTTTGAAGAAATCCCCCAGCGAGAGTCCTGAGGAGTGTGTCAGACGGTCTTCCGGAGAGCTCGGGATTCGGCATCCGGATAGAACTCGAACTCCGATATTGAATAGATGATGGTGAAGCAAGGGTCGGCGGAGAAGACGATTTGCTGATTTCAAAGCAGGGAGAAGTGTATCTGCAAGAGTCGGACAGAATTTTGTGATCCTAGTAAAGTCTTGGCTAGTTAGATTCTGACCATTCAGATCAATAGCGCCACGGTACTCGAAGGGCTGCTGATATAACAGAGCACGGTTGATACTGTCCAGGAATCAGGTCTGGTTACGAAAGAACTCGCCGGTCGTGATCTTATTGGAAATGATTTTGAGTGATTGATCGAGTTGAGTGTCCTTCCTTCGCGGTGCTAAGCGGTAAGGGTTTTTCGGTACGATGTTCTTTGTTGAGCGCTGAGCCCTTGAGATCAAGAGAAATTGGCACAATCTCAGGTGGCGCAGTGCGGGAAAACAACGGTGATAGCTTTAACGCACTGATGAATGGGTGGGAGGTTTCGAGAGCTTCTCTTCGATCTAGTGGGATGGTCGGACCCCATCTTTAAAGTAGGCTGCAGCAGGAAGTGCTTGGCGTTCATCGGACGTCGAGTTTGCCTTATGATTACCCTTTACACAAGTACGAAGCCATGCCGATACATGGACATGACCATGGTAACCAGAATTGAAGATGGACCTCAGTTCGGCTAGCAATGAGGATACATGTTCGCGGAGAGGTCTTAGGGCCGACTGCCCCAAGTAGACATTTCGCTTTTGGGTAGTATTTAAGCTTACCGACGGTCGAATGTAACATGGTAACTAATTGAGCATGCTTCGTCCGTCGTAAGGATGAAGTTCCCGTGAACCTCGACACATGGACGGAGAGCTGCGGAATTAATTGAATAGATAGATGTCCCGGTTAATCGGTGTACGGTGTTTGGTAGGCGTCGAGTTCGTGGCTGGACGCGTGGTTGTCGCGTGTGCGTGCGGCTGCCGTATCCACGAATCGATCTGCAGAAGACGTCGGAAACTATACCATTAGCCGAGGTGTGCCTTCACAGGAGAGCTCAATCTAGAGCCGCAGTCTCCTGGTCAGTGCGTCTGCGCGTGTTGCGAAACTCAAAAGTAGAGACCCGTGTCCAGTGGGCTGTGGAAGGCTGCGGGACAGTGTGAGCCAGCCGTCGCGTCGTCACTGCGGACTTGTGGCCCTGAGGGAGATTGGCGTAGCGGAACCGTAGGGGGTGAGAGTTTGTTAAATGGAATCGGGGTCAGAAGCACAAGACATATCGGATGAGAAAGCCAGGACTCCGGGAGACAAGGCCGCTGGATAACAAATTCCCGTACGAGAGGTGCATTGGCAACTGTAGCAACGGAACGGAAGGAAGGTGAAATTAAAGCGAGACGGACAATAAAAGATCTCGTGGTGAGTTCAAGGGCGGCGCAAGAGACTTTTTGATGGCTGTCATCCTGACAATAAGAGACAAAGCAAGGAGATATTCCGGATTTCACGGCTGGAGGAAATCAAGGCGGATAAAGGCAAATATAGATGAAATAAAGGAGTCTCGGCTCCAGAGCAGGCCGGTTTCGGGGTGACGCTGGCTGTGGTTCCTTTTGTCATGGAGATGCAGAGGCAGAGAGGCAGAAATGCCGAATGCGAGACGCTGGGCAGGGACGCGCTGTTGTGGTGTATTAGGACGAGAAGGGGCCGGCGGGGATAGCCGAGAATCTGTTGTTTATATGTTCCCGCAGCGATGAGTGGGCTGGAAGAGAAAATGACCCACTTCATGGTGGGCTCGTCGTACCAGCCACTCGACGTCATCGGCGAAGGCGCATATGGCGTCGTCTGCTCCGCCATCCACCTCCCGACCCAGCGCAAGGTCGCTATCAAGCGCATCACGCCCTTTGACCACTCCATGTTCTGCCTCCGTACCCTCCGCGAAATCAAGCTGCTGCGCCATTTTCACCACGAGAACATCATCAGCATCCTCGACATCCTCCGCCCACCGTCGCTGCACGACTTTACTGAGGTCTATCTCGTCCAGGAGCTGATGGAGACGGATCTCCACCGTGTCATCCGGACCCAGGAGCTCAGTGACGACCATTGCCAGTATTTTATATATCAGGTATATACCCTGCTTGCCCAATGGGATCCATGCTGACCGCTTGCAGACGCTCCGGGCGCTCAAGGCGCTTCACTCGGCAGACGTGCTCCATCGCGATCTCAAGCCGTCCAATCTTCTGCTCAACGCCAACTGCGATCTCAAGGTGCGTCATCTCCAGATCGTCCTTTTCTCGTCTCACCATCCCACAGCTCTGCGACTTTGGTCTCGCTCGCTCGGCCCGGCCTCCGCCCAACGTCGACGATAGCAGCACCTTCATGACCGAATATGTCGCCACTCGATGGTATCGTGCACCGGAGGTCATGCTCACCTTCAAGGAGTACACCCGAGCTATCGATATGTGGTCCGTCGGCTGTGTGCTCGCAGAGATGCTCAGTGGCAAACCCCTCTTCCCTGGCCGCGACTACCATCACCAGCTCTCCATCATTCTTGACATTCTCGGCACCCCGTCAATAGACGACTTTTATGCCATATCGTCCAGCAGATCGAGAGAGTACATCCGTGCTCTGCCCTTTAGGAAGAAGAAGAGCTTTTCTTCGTTGTTCCCAAAGGCAAATCCGCTCGTCAGTCTTTGTTTTTGTTCCACCTTCGTTTGTTTATACCATGTAGGCCATTGATCTTATGGAAAAATGTCTAACGTTCAGCCCTAAACGTCGGATTGAAGTTGGTGAGGCCCTGAGGCATCCATATCTTCAGGTACATCCTCTCGACCTCATTCCTCCCTTCCCATCTTACATCCCATCTAGCCTTACCACGATCCACAAGACGAGCCCACAGCCGAACCTCTCGACCCATCCTTCTTCCACTTTGACAATGGCGCCCCCATGCGAAAAGAAGAGCTCAAAGGTCCGTGCATTGTCCAGCTTCTCTCTGATTGCCCATCTGACGCCTTTGAAACAGTACTTATATATGAGGAAATAACACGTCCTTCAGGCCCTGACGCTCCTTTCCCTCTCGGAACTTCGTATTCATAATCGATACCATAATTTGCAGGACCTTTTTTATCCGTCCGCGCTCATATATATTGAGGTTTGTACTGATGTATTGACATATGATACCAATTATTACTCTTATTCTATTGGCGCCCAGGGGCGTACATAAAGCACTGTTATGGGATCACATCGCGGTCATTACTCCCCTTCGCAAGCTCTTCCTTTTCGATGCAGCCCTCCAAGCAGTGATCATATTTGTTCGTAACACGGACATGTTTCAATTTATCACTGCGATGTCTCTGTAGAACACATTAACCGATCCTTGGCTTCTTCAATGACCATCATTAAACATATCTGTAACACTGCAAGAGCTCTCTGCCAACATGTATCCTCATGGCATGCTGAACTGAGGGTCTATCTTCATTTGTTATTTACCATGATCATGTCCTTGTATGGACAACATTGCATTAGCTTCCATCTACTGCTATTCCTAGAGTCTTACAGTGGGATTTGCCAGTCAACTGCAACCAACATGCATCTGCATCTTCAAGTGTGCCTAATACAGCATGTTTGGAAGTGGAGGATGGTGAAATATGTAAGCCTTGTAAGGTTGTATGTGTGAGTGTGATTTTCATTACAACTCCATGTCTAGGTGGACAATACAAAGATGCCAATGCAATCTCAGGTGTCATGACTGATGAGTTGTGCTGTCACCTCTGATGCTATATGATGACTAGTAGTTGTATTATATGTGTAACTTACTAGAGCTTATGGTGGCTGAAACAATGAACTGGTCCTGTTCTTGTTTTCTCTCTCAAGATTTCTTAGTGATCATCTTTTTTCATCTGAATGGACTTCTGGTGCCCTTTATATAATGGGAGGGTTGGTATATCATTTCCACAAACTGTTACCCCATTGCTCTTACTTTCTCCTATGTCAACTCAGGCAGACATTCCATCAGACCTCACCAACAATGACAAAGCTATTATGTTTGAATATCTTGATGCCAGCTTGAATTCAATGATCCTATATGTACTATTGCATGGTGAGCAGCATTGTTTTGTGTCTTCATATGCAGGTGCTGGCCAATAATGGACATAGGCATGTACACAGGCATTCTTGCTGTCACACTGTGGAACATCTGTAAGCCAGGAATATCTTCACTATAACACCCAAGCTGAAGTTGAATGGCAAAGTTATGAATAATTGTTGGCAGATGCGACAAGCCCTGGTTGTGGTTATCATCCTCCTCTATGGTCTGACAACTATTGGTTTTGCTGCCCAATGGTCATGGATGCATTCTGCCTTGATTGACAATGGGAAAAGCTTTTGGACTGCATATTCTACATTAACCTATGGGAGCCAAGCAGTTATGATGTTGGAGGGTATTGCATCCTCCATGAGTACCATCATCACAGACTTATACATTGTGTGTGCAACTTGACCATTAGGAACTAGCCACATCAGCTCATCATTGTTCTGACTCAGATTTGGTGCTGCTGGATGGTTTGGGGACAATGCTGGGTCACTGTTCTGCTTCTGATACTTTCCATAGTTGCTGCAACTGGTAAAGTGACCAATCTTATCTACTCTTTGTGTATTCAACATTTTGTGTAGTGTTGAAAACCATTACAACATATTACATTTATAGGAATATACCAGAAACAATATTTGCATCACTCTACATTGCCTTTGTCCTGGCCACAACATTATGGTGTACTATCTTTATTATTTATTGTATTTTGACTGTTACTGGGATCAATCATGGAGCAGGTAGTCGATTGAGAGTTTATTACCATTGCATTGAAGTGCTGGTTGAATCTTCAGCTCTCTATTCTATATCTCTGATTGTATATATAATTTTGTATAATTGTACCAAATTAGAATCACTTTACTTTGACTCTATAGCTGTTATTGCAAAGGTATATTCATAATCTCAGACTCCTTTACTACTGATTAAACACCTTATGTGTAGGGAGTAGCACCCACCCTTCTTATTGGTCAGGCAGCAGCAGGACATACACACCCCAATGATGATGATGACTCTGTAACTACTGTGTCATCACTTCATTTCCAGACAGCAAGTTCAGAAGCTAGTACAACAAGCTACCAAGAATCCACCATAGAGAGTGCAGTTTATGAAACTGACATTGAAGCCCAACAGGAGCAGTCAGATGGACTTGTTGAAGTTGTTGAAAGGACAGAATAGTCTTAAGAGGAGGGACAGGCAACAATGGCAGCTTGGAACCTGATCCTAACATCAATTTAACTCCAACAAACCACATCCTAGAGTCTGTCAGATTTAGATTTTCTGTTTCTATTTCATATTCCATACACTATTTCATTTACTAATTCTACTTCTTTTATTTATCTCACCTAGATTTGATCACAGTAGTGAATAAATATTATATCAAAGTTCACAGCATCCCCAACTCAAGATACAAGCTATTCCAGACACAGGATTTATCTAGAATCTGATCCCTTACACTCTGCACCAACGTATAAACCGTAGGACTAACTCAAGATGTGCAGTATGCTGAAGATAGGGGCTTGTGGGAAAAGATAAGGTGCTGATAAGATCCCTCCAATCCCATTGAGTCAGCGTCTCTTACACGCTCTTTTTCCTTTTTTTCTCCCATGACCAGCTTGCTCACCGGGCGGTTATTCGCCCGTCAGTCCGTACAATGCAGACGGTACCTTCACCGATCACCCTCAGGTAACCTGCTGTGTTCTCAAGCATTTATAATGACTCACCAACCCAGCACTGGCCAAGGCCAAGGCTACACCCACCGATTTCAACGACGAGCTCTTCAGCGAGAACACCGATAGCGGTGACTTGTTCGACGACGCGACGTCGCTAGCGCAAACGAAACCTGTACAAAAATCAAAAAAGGCCGCCCCTACCCCACGGAAAGGGATGGATGTTTCCCGGCGCGCCGCAGAGTATACCAGCCTGTACGACTTTGTCTCACCAAGGCTGCAAGAGAAGAATCGTCCAGATTTCGGACATCCGCCATATGTGAAGGTCGCGAGCTTCAACCGACTCATGAACCTGGCTACTACAGTGGAGCAACTTTCGAGTCTTGTGGACCTCATTCCGTCTTGGGCCACATATCATGACAGAGGGATGAAGAATTCGACAGCGGATGTGTTCGTCCGTGAGTATTCTTCATTGTACATGCGGTTTCTACTTACACTGATACTTGAAGGCCGATGCGACGACTTCAAGTGTCCCCAACTCGCTCTCAAGGTCTTCGGAAACTTCCCACTGTACCAGGCAAAGCTCACCCACCCCGGCGCACAGCAGCTCCTGTACACTCTTTATCGCACCTCTGCGCCATTGGATGACCTCTTGCTCACCGCGGCATTCTTCCCGATCTACCAGCTTGGGCCCCTCGAGAACGACATCGTCTCGCTGTCCATCCTCGCTGCCGCGTCGGTGAAGGCCGGTAAACACGACCTAGAGACGGCCCTGTTGACGCGGATTCACAAGTCGTTGGGTGTCAAGGAGGGTACGAGTGGAGTGCGCGTCGAAGGGACGGATCTGAGGGCCAAGTGGGTGATGTGGCATCTGAGGGAGATTGACTTGGGGCTCGAGAAGAGGGATGGGCGTCCATTGAAGTGGTTGAGGGACTGGAGGCACAGGTCGCAACGGAACTCAAAAGCGGAACCCAAGACCGCTGCCAATTGATTCTAGTGGGCCCGGATGATGGTGTCATGAGTTTCTTCAATTTACCCTCCTGTAGCCTAGGATGCGAGCTATATAATTCTCTTGACGTTTCCTCCGGCACCCGCGGATTGTCGCAGAGGTTTTCCCGTCTTTTCAGGATCTTGAAAACTCACAACGGCTAGTCTTCTCACGAATAGTAGGACAGCAGCTGTCACTCTCGGTAAGCAACTATTTCGGGTCAGTAAAAATTTGGTGAAGGGTTGATAAATTATGAAAGTTAGATCTAAAATATCGACCAGAGCGACACGGGTCGGGAATCTCTTTAATGGTAAAGCCGAAAGTTTTCGTCGTGGTCAAACGAGCATGTCAAAATCTCTCTCTGTTCCAATGATTATCCTTGTGTTTGACCCGGCACGAGTTAATCACCTACCGGAGTGTGTATTCAGCTCAATTTTCCTGTATTCGTATAGGCGCCGACACTTCGTTCGGCACCTCGAGTCCAGCCCCTTCTCCAGGAGTAGAGTTCGTTTCTTGACTGACCGGCAGGAACGAAGATCAGTTGACTAAAGTATTCAGTATGAGAAGGCCAGATGCTACTTTATCCGTGTGGAATCACCTCAGTAGTGCACTGGCACATCCAGACATTCCAGGCAAGTGTAAACTCTCATGCGGAGAATCGGTTGACAGAACTTTATGCAGTCGCACTCATTGTCAGCAGGCACTGTTATCGATTCCGATGATTCCGTCCTATGTCCGTGAGTTTTAAGGTTAACGCACCCGTAACGTTGTACTATGAAGACGGATAGGGTAGCGGCCTGTGCAGACCCAAATAAACAGGAGGAGTCTTGTACAACAGCGTTTCATGTATGTTGCCTGGTAGCAGTGTTCTTGTTCGTCTTTTCCATAGATACGAGATTTACTTTGTAGTACTACGTATGTACTTTGCGAGCAAACATAATTAATCTAATCTTATCGTCGGAACCGGGTAGATCCGCATATATATTCCCAGGCACCGCTGTTGTACTTTGACCATCACTCCCCCGTTGTCATTCTTCGATTCGATTCGATTCTTTCTTCTCCAGCATCTGTTCTCTACTGCGACACCCCTTCGTTTATATTTTCTCTCCATTTCGCCACTCCCCGTGGGCCGCAGCGCGAGATGGGCAACTGCGCGTCTCAGTCAGACAAAGAAGAGAAGGCACGGTCGGATCTGATAGACAAGCAGCTGGAGGATGACAGCAAGAAGTTTAAAAAGGAGTGTAAGATACTGTTGTTGGGTCCGTGCTCTGTTTCTTCCGAATCGCGCCTTTCTTTGATATTGTTCCATTCAGGATCTGGAGAGTCGGGCAAGTCGACGATTGTTAAGCAAATGAAGATCATCCATCAAGGCGGGTTCACGCCCCCGGAATTGGATTCGTATCGGGGGACCGTGTACAAAAATGTGCTCGAGTCGGCGCAGGCCATCGTTCAGGCTATGAGGAAGATCGGGGTCGACTGCGAGAATTATTCAAATCGAGTGCGTCATTGTCTCTTCCTTCAAAATATATCTTCCTTCGTTATTACGCCCAGTTTATACCCTGCCCTCTTTCTTGCATCTACCCTTACTCGCGCCACATGTATTACCCGTTTTATCGCCATGTTCTCACCCCATCGCTCCCCTTCTACAATTTCGCATTCATTCTGCCCTTTCCCACGCACCCACTGGACTATTAACTCATAGCCACTCAGGTACTTGCAGAGAAAATTCTCGACTACCGGCTTGACGAAACCACTGCATTCACCCTCTCACCGGAAATGGCTGATGCTATTCATCAACTATGGCAAGATCCCATCATTTCTCCCATGATGGAAGAACATTCAAGCGAGTTCTACCTTATGGACAGCGCCTCATAGTGAGTGCATTCATATTTTCATCACAGCTTACCCCGGTTACTCATTCATATCACTCAGCTTCTTCACCGAAGTCCTTCGCATCGGCGCGCCTGCATACAGGCCGACCGAGACTGATGTCCTGCGTGCACGGGCGAAGACGACAGGCATCACAGAAACGCGGTTCAACATGGGCCAGCTCCAGTACGTTCTTTGATCCCTGTGCTATTTATAATACCAACATGCATCTAGAATACACATGTTCGATGTTGGTGGTCAACGCTCGGAACGAAGAAAGTGGATACATTGCTTCGAGAGTGTGACATCCATAATTTTCTGCACGGCGCTGAGCGAGTATGATCAGGTGCTGCTGGAAGAGCGGAATCAGGTGAGCGTGGCTACCACTTTCTCGTCCAACACACCTTAGATTCTTATCTAGAATCGGATGGCCGAATCTCTAGTCCTTTTCGAGTCGGTCATCAACTCACGCTGGTTCCTTCGGACATCTATCATTCTCTTTTTGAATAAGATTGATGTTTTCAAAATGAAAGTGTCCAGAGTACGTTCAACGTTTTACTTTTCGTGCCCTCTCCTCATCTCTATCAAGGTGCCCCTTGAGCGATATTTTCCCGAGTATACGGGCGGGACTGATGTCAACAAGGCGGCTAAATACATACTCTGGCGGTTCATGCAAGCGAACCGAGCGAGACTCAGCGTGTACCCTCAGTATGTGATCGACCCGCAACCATCATGTAACAGTCTCTGATCCGTTCTACCATCAGCCTAACACAAGCAACCGATACAACGAACGTACGGCTGGTGTTCGCCGCAGTGAAGGAGACGATATTACAGAATGCTCTCAAGGACTCGGGTATTCTGTAGCATGACGGAGATTTCTTTTTTTAATTTTCATTTACTCGATTTGTCTTGTATCTGTTGTGCTCACTGGTTTGTCATTTCCTCCTGTTGGTATCCTGCCACTGATGTATCATCTCTCATCTAGCATGTCCCTCACCTGCTAATCACGTTTCTGTCCATCCCTCATACACTATATCGGTCGCTATCCTGCTCTCCCATCACGTCTTTTTTAAAAGGACTCGTCCATAACTTAGGGCCATCTTTATATCTATATCATGTCTATCGCAATTTGTATAGTAGTTCTTTTGCATATGGATTGAATGTTGTGTATGTACATAGAGACATACCGTGATAACTTTTAAATCTCAGCTTGGAAGGAAGGAAGTTTTATTACTTGGCGTGGCAAGAAATGTACCGGTATCCTTACTACAAACTCTGACGTATCTGGATCTACGAGCTGAGCTAAACAGCGAGGTCGGAACGCCGATCAAGGCCGACTAATAGCTCCTCACATGACGGTGACACTTCAAGTTCACACCCCTAGACCCTAACCACCATGCCGTCCCTGCCACGAAGTCCTTTCAAGATCCACTCTGATAAGCATATAGTAGCATATCAATCTTGTCTGAACCTTGAAACTGTTGGCCATAGCTAGTGTACCACCGTCATGGACGAAACTGCCATCATGTTCAAATTCCCAGAAAATGTGGCGCTAGTTCTGGGTTTCAGACTTCTTCCCCTTCTACCCAAGGTACCCTGGCTTACCTGGCACGAGACACCTCCGCTTGCAACAATAACAGCGAGTTTCTTGCGGGCTTGCCGTATTTCTATGTTATAGGCGTGATCAGGGTCTGTACGTTTTCGTCGTCGTCAGGGATATCTAACGACGCTACTAGTCAAGGCAACGGCTCCACTACCGTTGGCGGACAGTCTTCTATCAGAGTCAAGTGAAAAGCTAGTAAGCAAAACTTCACAGTTTGAATTTGATTCTCACTAGGATTTGATGCGAGACAATCATTGGTGTATAGTGACAGGGCTGTGGACCGTGCCAGCCGTCGACAACGGCTAGAGGGAGAGTAATATGTACAATGCTATGTCACATATTCAATGAATCCCCGACGGGCAATATAGTCGGACTGATAGACGCCGCGCAGGAAAAAGTATGTCTATATTATCATCATGACCTTATCTGACCTTGTCAGTCGGAGTAGGCGACTTCTATTACTACCGTTGTTCAACGATTTGCGGATATCTCAGTTGTCGACGTTCACGGTGCCCAGAATACGTTCACGATTAGCCCGATTTCCACGGCCTGTTCAACGAGCTCTTCTCCGTTGAATCCGTCATGTAAGTGAATTGATGTTTTTCCTCAGATCTATCTTCTGAAATGTACTATAGGATGACAGCGACACGTATAGAGTTCCTACTTATCATCCAGACCGAAATAATTTGTATGGACGTCCGGACCGAGTAACACTCCCGGGCGATAGGCGGACGAATCCCTCTTCCCAGCAGTCGATATTTTAAAGTCCACGATGCTTGTGCCAAGATTGCCTATTTCTCAAAGGCGAGAAAAGTCATGGAAGAGGTCCCAGCAGGTGAAAGACAGAGGACGGTGAATTCTACCTTTTGTCTTTTGCAATTTCGTTACGTCTGCAGGGGGTGACACTGGCTTGTTGAAGGAGGCTATCACTCAGCAAGTCAAGCATAACATCTTTGGAGATAACCTCGCGATCGGCATTTGGGCCAGCTTCAAACTACTGATATTTCGATGTTTTTACCAGAAGCCGCTTTCTACTCCGATAGGAAGTATATCGATACAAGAGATCCCAGTGAAGGCGACGCTCAGCTATAGGTGGACAGAAGAAGCGAAATGCTAGCTTTGATATTAGACGTTGCCCTTCTTGTGTCAAATAACTGGGTACCTGTCGAAGTGCATGGCCATCCACACACATCCTATCGGGCTCTTCACAGTAACGGTGGTTCCTGTTCGTCTTGCAATGCTGACTCAACCCATTTTTTGTTTTAAAGTGCTTCATACATTGGTTACACTGACGGATGTCCTCCCCTCTTCCATCATGAGCTATCGAGGATAGGTGCTTAAGAAATCCGTAGTGAGAATGCGAGCGAGGTTATCTGATGTTTATAATATTCACCTGCTCGAGAAACTCTTCTCGGAAGAACAGTCTGCCGCACTCAGCACAATAGAAGTGGTTCTCCTTGGCGCGGCAGTGTGAATAAAGACCTCGTTCGGTTTTGAAGGTCCAGTGACAGGTTCGACATTACATGGGAGGCAAGGGACTCGTTAGCATGCGGTGAGTTACATTATATACCATCGATCTCCACAACGTACAAACCTCAAGGCATGATAGAACCTGTGATCTATCTTCGCTAGCATCGATTTGGGATGTCGCCCTTCCTATCTAAAATAACCGGAATTAACAATTGCCTGACGAAGTACATTGTTATCTCCAAACGCCCTATCGTACACCTTACAATAATAGTGGTCACTCCTCCAGTGGAGATGCAGTTTATCTCGTGTGTGACAGTCTTTCGGACACAGATTTCACCAAAGGACGTCCTCTCGGTCAGGGTGAACTTTCGAAGATAGGTGCTTACGAGATACTACAGGAAAAATAGTCGAAAGCGAGATCATCTAATGATGATTACTTATCTGCTCGAAATCTTCCCGAAGATACAGTTTGCAGCATTCGATGCGATAGAAATGGTTTCGTTGGTGGTGCAGCACGAATGGACCCCTTCAGATCTGAAGGTCCCGTGCCAACAGGTTCGATAACCATGCATGGGGTATGAGATTTGCAGGACCATACGACGAGTCGCATTATATACCGTCAAATAGAATCTAGAAGTACGAGACCCCAGAGTGCGTAAACATCAAGGCGCTGCAGTGAATGACGGCACCTGTGCTTTATCTCAGTATTCGGGAAGAAGTACGTGTCCTGAACAGCGTTTTTTTGGAAGAGAATAATGACTGGCGTTCGGCACATAAAATCTTTCCGTAAGATAGTGCTATATTGAAAACTTCGGAGTTCCCAAAGACCTGCAAAATGATAAAAAGATTGCATGGAATCTGGATTCACGCTGCAGGTGCGGAGTCGGCGAGTATCATGAAGTCAAACAACTTCTATTGGTGAAAGAAACTTGTCCAGGGACCCTGCAGCAAAATCTTGAACAAACGTCCTCAGAGCAAATAAGAAAGCGAGAATCACAGACCGTGGGAAAACGCATCACTCTATCCTTTGCCGCCATCAACTTGAGCGCGTCGCGACATCGTCAACCACACGTAAACAAGAATCAATTCCAACAAAGTTATCCATTTTTTGTCCTGGAAAATGGCTGGATTGAACGTTGTCGAAGGCCGTCCAGGTGTGTGAGTTCGGGATGCTCCCAGATTGAATTGAGCCGTTGTATAAGCAGGTACTTCGCACTCTTGCTTCCTTTCACCTAGAAGTTGAGTTTTGGTATCATCGGTTATATTCATCAACCCTCCCAATTGGAATACCAGCACCCTTCCATGACCATGCCATCTGGCCATCTTTTGTTACTCGATACGACTCGCATCAATACGCGCCTTTTTCACCGTGAGGACAGATACTATGATCTTGGCTAAACAAAAGGCTTCGAGGTAGCAGGGGAATCGACCCAAAAGTCACCATTCAACATTTTCACCAATTCCAGCCATTTGTCATAACAATCCGAGGAGAGAACGCGTTGTTGGATCGGATACAGGCTCATCCCGACGTAAAACCCTGCAGGAACATTATGCAACTGATCAACTCTGCGTACGTTATGTATACTGGTTGCAGTGCATCATTGATGAAGACGAGATACGGCGCCCGGCTTCGGCTACAATATCGACCGGAAGGTTGACCAAAATTGACCCAGTTCCTCTCAGTGTCTCTTCTCCATCGCGGACTGCTAGCATCCAGGTTTCGCCGAAGATAAAAATCATGAGATGATAGATTATCTCAAGGCCCTCCGCTTGTTTAGGTTGCAGGCGACTCACATCAACAATGTTGACTGGCTGGAGGCTAGAACTGTCCTTCATGGTAAGAATTCATTCGAGAACCATGACGAGGGTCACTGTTCATCGGTAGATCACTACGATCATCAAAAATCTTCCAGAGACAACAAACGGCGTAGCGCCAAATGACAGACAGGACAGGGACTCGGAGTGTCCTGCAATGTATCCGAAATGTGTAACCGTCGAACGAGAGCAACTGGACTGAAGCAGAAGATTCCGGCGTGGCGCTCAGGTTATTGAAAATGCAGTACGTTTGAATTATCTATTGGTATAAGCTCTGGGCCTGTTGGAGCGCTCCGGCCAGCATCCTCGAGCATCATCTATAGCTCTGACATAGTCATGTGTGTACGTGGTCTCGGTGTTGGGGACTGTGGACGCGACACTGACATAATCACAATGCCACCCAGACATCATGTCAACGCGCCACTCGACACTTTTCGCACCTAACCCCGACCATGGATATATCCTGCTCTTCAACATCATCGTGTGCCTCCTTTCCTGAGTACATTGCTCGTCGATATGCAGGCAAGTTGGAGTCACCCGCGTCGAATCAATTTCATCTCTTTTTCAACGGCGACATCCCGTTGTCAGTGCCGTGTCTTCGGGCCCTCTCTCTCTACGAAGAGTCCCTGCAGGTTGCGAATGATGAATCGTCGTAAGTTTCGGCGTCGTCTTTATTGATAACCTCATTCCTGTTCTACGTTCATCTCCAGATCATCTGATTCTTCGTTTTCCCCTCATGCCACTGCCGCCTTTAACGACTTACATCCTCTAACACCTGCTCAGCTTTCTACCTTCACCTGTCTCGAGATGAAAGCTCTTCTCTCCTCCGATCCAGTCTTCGTCGTCAGCAAAAAATTTTCCGCGCTTGATGACTTCGAACCTGGCCCAGAACTTTGTCGCAATTTTCTTCTTGAGGATCCATGGATAGCAGTGCGTGGGATCTACTCCGACTTCGTTGTGTGTTCCGGATGCAGGAGCATTATCGCCGGTGAAAAAGACTATCAACGAGATATTCAGGCATGGATATCGCATCGAGATTCATGCGCAGGTATAGAGGATAAAATTCTGAACGCTATCGTTCAAAGTTGGGACGCCCTAGACGCGATGTCGCTGATGTGGGAAACGGTACGCCAAGTTTGTGTGTATACATCATCCACCTTCGTTAATGGCAAGTCAACTACAGGCGAAGTCATTGTCCTCACGGACTGACGTCAAGATAGACCCCCTTCCACAATTCTCAGAAGGAGTTAGAAAACCCAATCATTTCGAGGTACGTTAATCATCAACGGGAGCTATGTCCATCTGACTACAGTTTTATGCCAATAGGAACGGAAACGAAATGTTACTTTTGTCAGAGAATGGCTAGCCCAAATTGAATCATGTCCCTTGTAAAGTGCATGCGAATTGTGTACACAGTTAATTATCTGACGCCGTAATTTCATTGGCTTATAATCATGCCTGACGCCAAAGCAGCATAATCAGCGCGTGATACGATCCACACCATCAGATCTTCTAGTCGACATTCAGTATCGGATATGACACATGGAATCGCGCTCCGCACCTTACAGCTCCGGTTCCCAGGCCACCCCATGTTTGATCTCTGGTTGTAATCCGGTCACGGCCTTTAAAACTCCTCTAAGAAAGTTATGGATTTACTTGATCCCCTGTCATGTCCGTGGCTATCGTGACCGGTGCCGGCCAAGGAATTGGCAAAGCAATCGCCCTCAGACTCGCTGACGACGGCTTCGATGTGGCTATCAACGACCTGCCTCGCAAATCCGAAGCCCTGGAGTTGCTCTCGGCGGAAATCTCGGCTAAGGGTAGGAGGTCGTGCATAATTCCTGCTGATGTGTCTGTGGAAGAAGAGGTGGAAGTTATGGTTAGCAAAGTGGTCACAGAACTAGGTCGATTAGATGTCGTGCGTTCCAGGTCATTTTTCGATGCGCGTTTAGCCTTCTCATTCATTTCATAGATGGTTGCTAATGCGGGAATGGGCTTTGGGCGGCGTCTCCTGGACAGTGCGTTATTCTGTCGTCATGGAAAGTATCTAATTTTACAATTTTTGTAGCCAAAATTGAGGATTGGGATCGCGTACTCACTGTCAACGCCCGAAGCGTTTTTATTTGTTACCAACTTGCAGCTAAACAGATGATAAAACAAGGGACTGGCGGTCGAATCATCGGGGCATCCTCGGTCCTTGGACAGCACGGTTTGTTTTGCGTTTGCGCTCGCCATCCCGATGCTGATACTCCTAGCTCTCTAGGTGGAAGATTAGTTAGCGCCTATAGTGCTTCGAAGTTCGCTGTTAGAGGTCTTACCCAATGTGCAGGTTGCTGGTTTCATCGCCTTCATATGATCATTTTTTGCTGACCCGATTTCCATCTCATCTTAGCCACTGAGTTTGGTGAATACGGGATCACAGTAAACTGCTACGCTCCAGGTATCACTCGTAATAATTTTTTTTCTCCGTGTCTTGTTTAACAAGGGAATAGGTGCAATAGATACTCCTATGAGTACGCCCTCATGTCGTTGATTTTGGAGTGAGCTTGACCCTTCGTTACAGTGGTTGAAGCCGGTCAAGGACTGGGGGATGTAGACGCATTCTACGAGCAGGTGGGTGAAATACAAGCTGAGATTCCCTTTCCACTCTCTGACCATGTACAAGGAGAGGAACAAAAGCCCATTGAAAACGATGGGCGAACCTTCTGATATTGCAGGCGTTGTTTCTTACCTTGCGTCGAAAGACGCTCGCTTCGTCACGGGTAATCAATCTATTCATGGTCCTTTCCTTTTACTGAAAATGCTCACACTGTTTAGGTCAAACGGTGCGGACCTTCTTATCTTTCATGGCATTTGGAGCTTACTGTAAGTTGAAGATACCGGTGAACGGCGGCAGGTTTTATTCTTAGCTGAGGGCCGTGCATCGGCTAGAGAGATATAGACATCGCGATGAACCAGCCAAGCTGATCGACAGTACCTCTTTTACTATGCGGTCTTGTTATAGTCCAACAGCAGAGTTTAAATTCAATCACTGTATTTATTCCGAGAGATCAGTGCCGATCGATCACCGTCACGGTAACTAGTACTACAGCGGATCTCTACACGATCGATCGAGGGCCAACTTCGAAATCTGCTGTATGCATCGAGCCATGGTTGTTCAATATTGTCATTTTTCTATGTAGCTGTGGATGATACTTCAATAGGCAAGCCCTCCACAGCCTCAGTTTCAAGGCTTACACGATCTAGTCACTATACTTACTCACGGTTAAAAGTGTGCTTTATGACTTCTGGTTACCTAATTGAAGACTCCACGGTTTCCCTCCAACAGCCATGACGACCCACGCCCTTCGCGAAGCGTTCAAGTCCAACAAGACGGCTTTCGGCACCTGGATTTCTCTTCCAGGCTACTTCCATGCGCGAACGGTAGCCCAAGCCAGCACCCGACTTTCGTGGGTAATGATAGACTGCGAGCATGGCCAAGTACCACTCCAACCAGGCGTCTCCGAGAGTGTCGCGGCTATCCAGTCTATAGGAACTGGAGCACCCAGTGCCCTGGTGCGAGTTCCCGCCACCGAAATCAGTTCGAGCACCAGTTGGCAGATCAAGTATGCCCTCGACGCAGGAGCCCGCGGAGTCTTGGTTCCCATGGTATTCCGTCATTTTCTTAGTTGCTTACGTTTTAAGTGCAATGAGGCAATCGTCTAGGTGTCTTCAGTGGAGAAGGCCAAAGAAGTTGTGATGGACAGCCGATTTCCTCCCGCCGGGAGGCGTGGATTCGGGAACCCGTTCACCCATGGGACGTGGGGTGTAACGGTCCCGCAATATCTTGAGTCGGCGAATGAGGAGATTACTGTCATGGTTCAAATCGAGACCAAGGAAGGTGTGGAGAATATGAAAGATATCGCCGCTGTCGATGGAATTGGTACTGTTTAACTCTACTTACTTCGCTGTACGAACTGACGACAGACAGATGTACTGTTTATTGGTCCATATGATCTGTCCATATCTCTTGGCTACCCACCGCCGTTGCCAGATACGCATCCGAACGTTGAGAAGGTGATCAAAGAAATACTCCGCGTGGCTCACTCGGAAGGCAAGAAGTGGTCAGTTGTCGTTGCTTGTGTATCTCTCATTAAGCTCATTTGAACCACCCTTAGTGCCATATATTGCACATCGGGAGAGCAAGCTGCGAAGCGGTCTCAAGAAGGCTTTGACATGGTGAGATTCGCATTCTCTCTATTACTCATGGCTTGTGTGAATGCTTCTCATGGTACCTTATAGATAAACGTCATTACTGATGTAGGGGCAATTTCGGACAGTATTTCTCACCACTTGCAAACAGCTTCTGCTGGAAAGGACTGAGGTAATGACGGAGAAAGTGACCAGCTTGAGATTGTACAACTAAACCAATGTATGCAACATGTCCTTCTGTTAGCTAGCCTGAGCTTTCAATCAAAATACAACCCAGAGTTGACCGATATCTGGACCATGGATATGAGCAAGTACCGACACTGATGGAGAATGTTTGACTCACGCTTTGACCTGCATTTCACCCGCTCAGTGAGAGTTTCCAGCTGATACGAATTTATCACCCACCTGTTATGAGACGTGCCTCGCTAGAGACCAGATAAGATACAATACTGGCGATGTCAGCAGGCTCAGTAAGCTGCCCCTTTGGACTCATACAAATTTGCTATTACATTTGCCGTTGGTGTCCGCAGCACAAATGAAGAATACTGTGACTGACCGCATCGTAAAACGCCTGTTCGTCTCCCGTAGCTTTGCCCAGATCGGCAACTAGAGAAGTAAAATATTAACCGGCAGTGAATTATTTAGTGACAACATACGCATATTAGTATAAGTGGGGCCTTGCGGAAGTGTGTTCAGCGTTTTCGACGAGAGAACAGGTTAATGAACAATGAACTTTACCAGGGGCGTAGGCATTCACTGTGATCCCGTATGGTCCGAATTCTCGGGCTACATTTGCAACATCAATACCTACGTCAATGATACGCGTTGAAGAGGAAACCAACGAACCAGCGCTTTGCGTGAACAGGCGGATGGCACCTTTGGATGCACTATAAGCGGCTAAATCGCCATAACCTGGTGCATGTAAATCACTCTTCGAATTCAAGGTTGATGGATGTGCTGACCTTGCTTCCCTGCAATGGAAGAAGCGCCCACAATGCGCCCGCCGTGACCTTGTTTAATCATCTGCTTCGCGGCGTACTTGTAGCAAAGGAAAGTTCCCAGTCCATTTATCATGAAGATGCGATTCCAGTCCTCCGTGGCAGCTAAACGAACGTAAGATTATCTCGGTGCCACAGAGAGGGCCTGCTGCTTACTGTCCATGATGCTACGCATCAAACAGATACCAGCCTTAGCCACCATCTACATTGCAAAGTAGTGAACATCACAGTTAATGCATGTGTGGAGGTTCCACTAACAATATTCAACGCTCCCAGTTCGTGAACAGTGTTGTCTATGATAGTTATGACATCACTTTCAACAGAAATGTCTCCCGGTGCAACACACGACCTCCTCCCTTTCGCCATGATGTCGGCTGCAAGGGCATCAAGCTCCTTAGTTTTCGAGGGTAAGTCGTTGATGGAGACGTCAAATCCATCGTCGGCTAGCCGGAGGGCGATAGCTCTTCCCAGTCCTTGGGAGGAGCCAGTGACTAGTGCGACACCCTTAGTAGAAGTCATAAGTAGTGTAGGACAGCAAGGGCAATTGCTAGCGTTTATATACCGCCTAGCCAGGTACGAGTCGTATAAGACTGGATAGCTTCATTTCCGGATCACTACCATTCTAATTCAATGAGATTGGATGCCACTGTATCTTCGAGAAGGAAGTCGGCGAAAAAAGTAGCCCTACGCCAGACACGCGGTTCGAAGTTAGGAGTCTTTGATATTATCGCCAAACCGCCCTGGGCGATTACTTGCAATGGGTGACAGGAGTGCGATAGATTCGTCGACTGCGCCGACCGCTAGTGTAGGATGTCAAAACCGGATTTAATCCTGACATCCCAGCGTCGTGAATATGCCGCCCAACTGACTTTGGGCATCTTTTAGTGCATAGCTGTTCCCAAAGATGTCAAGTGAAACTCGCTGCATTCCAAGAGTAATCTTGTCCCAGCCTAGGTAAAGTACCAGGCATTTCAGCGGTTTCATATATGAAAGTTCCATAGAGTAAGTGGCAAGCAGGTGAACTATAGGGATCCAGAAGTTGGTATCGGTTACTGAGTACAAGAACAACGAGAACCAAGGATATCGAAAGAAACACTGAGAAGGTTGTCTTGCGCGCGGACTTGGGTCAGGCTCAAGCACTCAAGTACAAGTTTCAAGGAAGAATCAGATTAACCCTTCTGAGCTCTGGTATAGAGAGAATCTGTTTGGCCCTATCCGGTATAAATGAAGAGTGCGGATCAGCTGTTGGCATTGACTTTGACAGGTCAGCGAGGGTAAGCGCTACCTGAGGTAGGCCCAGCCAGTTCAGCCGGCAAAGTCGCATCTTACCATTGCCGGGTATGAAACTTATAAGTTTAGTTTAGCAAACGCTTATAGAACACATTCCAAGACGAGTTCGAAGTTAAACTTTGTGGAACTAGCTGCGCCCTCGAGATAGAATTCAATTGCTACTGAACACTTGACCTGGTCCAGCGAGCATGTGAGCGAGAAGTTTCGGAATTAGCGGATAGAGATCTCCACGTTCCATGCTGAAGCTTCAACGAATTCGACTGGAAGGTGCATTTTCGAGGTTCACAGTACGTAACTTTCAAGAATCTCGTCCACCACGAGACCCCAAAGTCTACAGCGAAATTCGGGGCGCAGAAGACCCAGCCCCTCCTGGAATGTTTGGACCACGGGTGCTGGTCATATGACGCTTTACTCTCGGACCCACAGCTGACTCTAGACAACTCCAAGCGTGCTCTTCTTTCCCACCCCAGCCGCTCTTGGATACGAATCACCACCATCCCACTGAACGCAAGCAATCTCTCTTCCACAATGTCGACTGAAGTCGCTGCCCCTGCTACCATCGAAGTCAACGATGCGTATTTCTGTACTCATTTCAAGGAAGTGGTCAGTGGCTTCTGTTCCTCCTTTTTTGTTCGTCTGACGATCATCATAGTGTGCGGACTGTGGGTACGACGGAAGAGAGGAGAATGATGCGTTCTTTGGGGTAGGTCGTGCCCTCTTCCATTCTTATCGTTGTTAACTATGTTCGTATCAGTTTGATCCCATCGACCGGGAAGGGATTGAATGCCCCCCAGCCATTATTAACAAGGATGGTGTCTATCAGTGCAAGAAGCATGCATTAACAGGTTAGATGTGCTCCTTACTATACCAGTGGGATGGGCTGACTATTATCGAAGGTTGTAACCAGTGCTACGGATGGAAGAAGCAGATCAATCGGGCCAGGACTGCTGCGAAGAAGGCTGGAAAGAAGTAAGGCGAAATAGTTGCCGTAGGCAGGAGGCATTGATGTAATGCTGTCGTCTTCGCGGGACAATTACGGCTGTCTTAGAACATGCGCTTCTGCGTGAACGATGCAACAATGTACACATGAATCCGAGTGACCAAACTCTAAGCATAGTTTATAGGGTCGATAAGACGATTATGCGATGGAAGATCTCGCAGCTATGTATCGTCTTCATCCACGGCAGTTTGGACTGTTTGAAATGTCAAGTCATTGGTGGGAAAGCCTGCGGAGAATATTCCAGCAGTTGCCGTCTGATGCAGATTCAACATGAGCCGAGACATCATTGTCACGGAAATACTAGGGCCGAGTTATTAGCTTCGATGAATGACGAAGCATGTAAACATACCAGCTGGCAAAGGACGATAATGATCCACGGAGAAACGGCTAATGGAGTAAGATGGTAAGAAGGATTACGCCTAAGAAAAAACAACTTACTGGAGCTAACTGTAAAAAAAAGGATAAGTCAGAATGTGATGGACATGCGGACGCACGCAACGTACATAGAATGTAAGGATATTGAATAAATTAGCAAAGGCCATGACACTGCGAAAGTAGTTCTAGCGTGATGCATGACATACAAACAATACGGCCTTACGCAAAGTAGATAGCACCTGACAATCGGCCTCAAAATCAGGAATTTCTAAGATTCAGTGGAAAAGTGCTCACCATCTCGAAGGATGAGAGATAAGATATCGGGCGTAATATGGTTCCGCCGTTCTTTGTACGTTTTGAAGAGCGTAAAGCTAAAGATAATGGTATCGTATATGAAGAGCGCCTCCCACGCTGATGCTATACCTGTAGGAAACATCATGCTTCGCTGTCCAAACGTGAACAGTCACAGCCGCTTACGAATGGCGCTGGAAAGTCCAAGTCAGCCGATGAAAGATTCGACCGACGACGAGACGTACGTATCTCGGTCTAAACCAATGTGGCACCCAGACACAGGCGTGGAGTCGACATGTTTTTGACCGAAGAGAGACCACTAGACATGGATCAGAACAGAACCTCGTGACAAGACATTCCGACACGCACGCAAGAAACGCCGAGTAGAACGATGGCGCTCGCCACCATACAGTACAGAACGCGTAAACTGCA
Source organism: Armillaria luteobubalina (assembly GCA_030435615.1). Classification (NCBI taxonomy): domain Eukaryota; kingdom Fungi; phylum Basidiomycota; class Agaricomycetes; order Agaricales; family Physalacriaceae; genus Armillaria; species Armillaria luteobubalina. The sequence continues at coordinate 419,160 of JAUEPU010000038.1, forward strand.
GGCATAAATAGCGTATATTCGCATCGTTAAAAGGACTACGAGGAATGTCAGCACCGGAATTAGAAAGCGTGAAATACTGACTGCAAACAATGATTTGGCTGATAATTAACAGCACTTGGCGGACTAGGTTGTAGTGTCGACAGCTGATTTTGCGGATTTAAGCTTCATACTAGCAAAGTAAATCGAACACACCTCTGAAAATTTGTCAATTGTCAGCTGAGGGACCGGAGGGAGTTGCGCACCGTCACAGATATTGTTGTGAACACAAGCACTGTCACACATATGTTCCCAAAAAAGGCGAGATATCTGTTCAGAAAGAACAATCGGGCGCTGGGTGTTTTGGGCTGTTTCCATAGATGCTCAATCTCAGCGTCTGCACCAAGTCAGTATATTACAGACGACTGAGAGGAGAGAAAGACGGACCGAGGGTAATGAAATGATCCCAGTACACAAAAGCTAGCCATGCACATCAGCCATATCCACCACCAACGACAAAGACTGAACGAACACATTGCGATCATGTGCAAGTAATTGTGAAGCAGTCTACATTAATCATATTAGTGCTTGCGCCACGAGAACTTGGATACACACATTTCTTCAGTAGACAACACATTGTCAGACATAGTAGTGGTGAGTAGCCAGGGAGAGTAAAATGCAAATGAGAAGCGGGGCGTCAAGCATCGAGATGCCGTGTGGATGCTGACAAGGACGGGACAGTATCCTAGGACTGGCTGATCGAGGGAGGAAAAGTGGGGAGTGTCCAGCCTTCAGCCGTAGAAGGTGAGTCCAGGTAGTATCATATAGCCGAGAAGTCCGATCCGTCGCTAGATGTCAAGGTGCTCTGAGTCGAGCTAGGCGGGCGGTCGTAGTGGGAACTTACCGGAACGCACCAGAGAGAAAGAAGCTCGACAGAACTAAAAAGCGCAGCTTCGTATTTACCTGCAGACGGTCGTTTAAGAATCCCCGGCTCCGATACGGATCCAATTCTATATCGAGGCCCCATATAAAAAACAATAATTTCCTGGGAGAAAGAATCAAGAGTGGGCCGCTGCCGCCACTTCTTTTTCGGGTGAAAAATAACATGGTGAGATCGAGATCACGCCACCGTCATTACAATTTGACCTTGTAATCTTGGCCACGTGTTCGGCGAGTCGTGCCGATCTGCTGATCTACGGAGCCAACTCACTACCTGAGTCCTGACATCAAGTGTTTTAAAGTCTCGTCCTCTCCAACTGTCAATGTTGCTAACGTATAGACATCCCATCTGTCCGAGAGGATCCTAGTATCAAGCTTGGCATGAGAGGTGAGCGGCATTCACTTAATCTCTTACCCCCATGTCCTACGAGGATTCCAATGAGCAGGCTCGGGAAATGTAAGTCTACAGACTGTTCTTTTGACACGAATTGATGATGATGCTCGTAGATTACTTCATGGGTATCTTCAAATAATATCACTCTGTATGTCCGCTTCACCACCCCAGGCTTCCAAATATTAATGCTCACCGTTTGTCCCATTTCTAGCGTTTCTGTACTGGGACCATCTGATAACCATCGGTATGGCTAATCCCCCGTTGTCATGCTACGCGATTCTCATCGATGCAGATGATGAACTACGTCTCCTGTGGAATAAACCGAACACACTAGCTTCTTATTTATTTTTCGCCAATCGATATCTGGCATTTTTTGGAAACATAACTGTCACGACCTTAGGATTCACGACATTATCAGTAACGGTCAGTTGTTCACGTCTGTCTGGAGTATTAATCAGGGCTCATCGTCATGGTTAGAGGTACTTCGATTTTTGATTCAGTGCGCCACCACAAAGTTCAGATTTTGCGCAGTTGCGACAACTACGCGCTTTATCGCCAAATCTTACTCGTCGCTAGCCAGATCGTCGTATGCGGCAAGTCCTTTCTTCATAGTGCGTTTAGAACTCCTTCCGCTGATTCCGCGAAGCCCTGTTGAGCATGCGTATTTATGCGTTATATGCACGCAACATCAAAGTATTAATGTACATGCTCGGGAGCGGAGTGATTCTCTTTGCGGTGTCTTGTGTGCGTCCTATCCCCGTTTGACGACAATCTTACCGAATAATTTTCTGTTCAAAGTGGTCTCTAACGGACCAGAAAAGCGACCGATGGATGGATTCAGGGTGTCATATCGGTTTGTCTCGCGTAACGTGCATCTCTCTTCATTTTTTCTGCCGGGGTAATCACTGACTTTCTCCATTTCTCCATTAAAGAGCCATCCGTAAGTCTACGTCTCGTCCCTTGGAGGACCCACGTACCTACTAACTCGCCTCCAGATGTCGCATCTGCGTGGGAGGCACTCTTCATCTACGATTCGATGCTTTTCGTCTTTACCTTTTATAGGGCGTATACACGTAGAACAGAAAGGATACCTCTTTTGTACCTTGTCTTTAAAGATGGTACGTCTGCCGTCCTGATGGCCGAGTTGGTGAACTGATGAACGGCTGCAGGATCTATTTATTATGCGTTGGTCCCTCCCTTGTACAATCTCGCTTCCTGAAACCAAACTCCATTTAGGACTATGGCGCTAGCCACTCTTTCCAACGTTCTCACCTTCTATGTACGTTCATTCACTCCCTTCACTGATAATGTTTAGATTGACGTGCGGAAAGCTAGCAGGGGTAGCTCTTCTACTCTGTTTTATTACCCAAGCACTAACATCGTCAATAAAGCCTTATCTCAGAGGTGGTCTTTCCTCTTGTGCCAGCAGGTAAGGTCGTGCTTGTTCTTCTTTCTCTTGGCGCCGTGTTATTAATATCCGATTGGTACCATAGCTTATCCGTAACGTTGATGTCCCGGCTCACCCTCAATCTTTACCGAACGAGAGACGTGCACATTTTGTCGGACAGGAGTGCGGCAACTTGCGAGGGGGAAGTCACTCGCGAGCTGGACACGCTAGCGCTTAGTGATTTCGAAGAGTACTCTTATGATAATGAGACTGACTCTGAGGAATTCACTGCGTAAATAATGTTACGTTTTTTTAATCTTTAAATACAGTAATATACGTACTACTGGGTAGTTAATTGTACTGATAGATATTCACTGTCTCTTTTCGGTAGCGAGCGTGCTTACTTTTTCAGTTTATTTTATATGCTAGGACCGAATATTGGCCTTGTTCGGCTGTGAAAAACGGGCATCATGCTGAGTTTCATACGGTACCGAGATTGAGATTGATCCTCCTGCTCGCAGGTGAACGTAACAAGTAGCTTGTTCCCAAACTGTAAATCTCATGCTCACCAGGGTCTACCTTTATTCACGGAAACCCTCGAATAGGAAAGTCCCGGAAAAACTTTATTACAGGTTCGAGGCAAAATTATGTTGCTGAGCTCAAATGATCCGTCAGGTCTATTCCTCATAACATAGGGGCGTTCAACATTATCGCAGTCTTTGAGCACGGTTGTAAATAAGATAAAGAACGGAAGAGATTATCGTCTCAATACACGGTTTGGGACGATAACGTGAAACGTGAAGTCCTAAATGACAGTGAGCAACCTCGGAAATCATCACCATAAAACCCTTTGATAGGATTTGAAATCTGATGATATGCCAAGGGTCTATATGATGACGATGTTGTCCACTTTCCCTGCCATCCTCCTTTCCTTTGCTAGGTGCCTATTCTGCTTCTCGGTGTCATAGCTAAAATACCACGTAAAGAGGACGGCAAGCAACGCAAGTGCAAAGAATACGATGCACACAATGTAAGGTATGGTATCTATATGTCAATTTAGATTAAGTTATTGAGAAAGTTGAAACACTCACATCTTGGCGCATACTTGGATTGAAATATCTGGGCAGCAAAAATACTCGCGATCTGGCCCACGCTATTCTGGAAGGCGAACGCAAAAGAGGCATATGATGATCCTTTGGTGCTCTGGGAACGCCAAGGAAATATCATGACTTGGTATGCAGTGTAGGGTATCGCGGTGAGGAGAATGAGCGTCAGAAGACCTGAGTTGTTCCGACACACAGCGAGACCAATAAAGGTACCGATGAGGAAGACGAGAGAAACGAGCATGTACACGGGCCGGGGTATTCTGAAGCTATGGTCAGAAATCCCTAAATATTGAAGTTATCAGAGTGGTGGTATGGGTAAGAAGAGAAGCCTTGCAAGCAAATGAAAGCGCAGATATGATGTATATAACGGCGGGAGGGATATTGAGTAGCTGAGCATTCGTTGTGGTTGTAAATCCGTAGCCGGAAATAATCGAGGGAAGCCAGAAGGTGTACTGTAATGGAAAAGATATTAATACGCTTACAACGCAGGTTGATTGAGAAACTCACTCCGGCAATGCCGGTCTGCTGGCAAAGTAGGATAAGGCTGAATCCATAAGTAAGGGGATCCTTGCATGCAGCCCTAACATCAGTCCAATTGAAATTGGCATCGGATTGACGGGGCGAGTTGGGAGGAAGGCGATCAACTATGAACTTTCCTTCCTCTTGAGTGAGGAACTGCCTCCGACCCTGAGCAGAGTCAGGGTAATCGGGGAGAAATAGGAAAATGAAAGCTGTAAGCACAAATCCTAGGCAACCGACTTGGGACAGAGTCAGCTTTGCGCCTAAGTTCATGTTGGAACAAAGAATAACGCACCGATAATGAAAGCCCATTGCCAGCCTGACAAACCATGGCGTCCATCGATATAGGCGAGGCCGTATGCAATCAGAGCGTCGAGAATATTGCTAAATTGTCCAAGAATAGTGATCACGGCCATGCGAAAGGCGAGTTCGTCTGGACGATACCAGAATGTCATTTGGAGGAGAATCCCCGCTGTGTGAATGGTAGTCAACACTTATTGTGGAGGGAAACTCCAGGACGAACATACGGAAAAGACCGGCTTCAAAGGCGCCGAGAAATGCGCGGGCAGCGTAAAGACCGCCTTTGTTTCTCGCAGCAGCATGGCAGCAAGCGACTATGGACCTGATGGAACACGTCTTGGGACTGCATTTACCACGGGCAACGTGTTCACGTACCAAAGAAATATGATTCGACAAAAATGCAATCGCGGCGTAGACCACTTTAGAATCAAGTTTGAAGGGACTTCGAATGCCAGGAAAGTACACTGAGTGGGTGATATCAATTCCATGATCCTCGTTCCATCGTAACAGAACGTGGCGCAGCGTGAAGATGGTGGACAGGTAGCCATACTCATTTGTAGTCATGTTAAGCTCCTTCAGGATGTTCGTGGACTTGCCCGTGTTAATGGTTTTGACATACGAGACGATGTTGGAATCCAAATTCTATCAAAATACATCATCTAGGCTTGATCAAACACCTAGCTGCCAAGAGTCGGACCTTGAGAAGATACGCCAACATGAGGAGAGGAAGGAGATGTAAGTCAACCTGGAAGGGTGGTTCGGCGACGTAAAAAAAGGACATCGTAGTGGTACTCACTCTCCGTAATATCTTGTTTGTCTCCGCAAACGTGTATTGCGAGAGTACTTGCTCGTCCTTCAAGACGACCGGGTCCTCGACCTTACCTTCCTTCGATTCAAGGCTGTCATTGTGCAGTGACATCTCAGGGCAGTGAAGTATCTTAGTCAAGGGCACCTTCGCCTGATTTAAAGAAATTCAGATGATCTTCAGGGACCCAAAATCCCCGCAGCAATCAAACCAATTTTCGAGTGGGGTAGAACAAAAAAGCGATAGCATAAGGAGATTATGCCATGGGGGATTAGTAGATGCAGGTCACGGCCCGGGAGGAGATTCAATATGGACGTTAGCTTGGAAACCGGCTTCCACCAATCAACTTCTTTTCAACTCGATCCGTGAGGCGGACGAGACGGGCCGCTTCCGCGGATACTCCGAGCCGGCCCACTTGACGCCGTTTACTTTTATTGATCGTGTTCTTTCGTCGAGCTCTCAGATCTCAGCCATAGTTACCTTCCTTTTCTTACGTCGACATGGCTCTGTACGACCTAGAATCCTATGCAACAGCAGACCTCCACGATGTACTCTCCAAGCTGACCGTCGCTGAAAAAATATCTCTGCTTGCTGGACCAGACTGGTGGACAACGACACCCCTCCCGCGCGTCGGTGTGCCTCATATTAAATGTTCTGATGGTCCAAATGGAGTCAGGGGTAGTTCTCATTTCTTGGTGGATCGTTTCTATTGTTTTATGTTCATCCACTAAAAAGGGAATAGCCTACTCCAGCCCAATGTATTCCATGTGCAACTGCCCTCGGAGCAACATTTGACATTAGTCTAATAAACAAAGTGGGGGGATTGTTGGCGCGCGAATGTAAAGCGAAGGGGAGCAGTCTTATCTTGGCGCCGACATGTAACATACAACGAAATCCGCTGAACGGAAGAGTGAGTCTCTCTTCTACATTTCTTGATGAGACTCATCGGCGCTTTGCAGGCTTTTGAAAGTTTCAGCGAAGATCCATTTCTCTCTGGAATGATTGCCGCTCACTACATACTTGGTCTTCAAAACAACGGTGTCGGAGCTGCTATCAAGCATTTTGGTTCGCCAAGCTCTGCTTTCCAATGAGTGTAATAATAACTATCTTAGTGTGCAACGACATGGAACATGAGCGACTTTCCGTTGATATAGTTGTGGGAGAGCGAGGTGCGTCGTCTTGCTTTCATTCATACCTTATTTTTCAAGGGACAGCATCAAGCCCTACGCGAAATATATCTCATGCCTTTCATGCTGGCTCAGAAGATAGCCAAACCGTGGGCAGTCATGACTTCTTATAGTCGGGTCAATGGGATCCACTGTGTGTCCTCTTTCCTCTGTATCACCAGCCGAAATGAACGACCTTTTGTGATTGATAGGCTCGGAAAATTATCGATTACTACAAACTATTCTCCGTGAGGAATGGGGATTCGACGGTATGGTAATGAGTGATTGGTTCGTCACGTCTTATTAAGTTTCCTCAATCATAGTATAACACTCGGTACCTATTTTCAGGAGTGGGACCTACTCTACTTCAGAGGCCGTCCACGCTGGACTGGATCTCGAAATGCCTGGGCCAACCCGCTGGAGGGGGGACCTCGTAAATCATCTTATTCATGCCGGAAAAATATCTTCCGATACCTTGTCGTCACGGCCATACGCAATCCTTCAAATCGTTCAGCGTGCAGTACGCGCGGACCCGTCTCTCGTTAAAAATAATACTCTTCCAGAACGCCAGCTCGATTCTCCCGATGACATTATCCTCAACAGAAGAGTGGCTGCGGAAAGTATAGTTCTGCTCAAAAACGATCTTGGAGTCTTGCCTCTTGATGTGAAGAAAATAAGAAAGCTCGCGGTCATTGGACCAAATGTCAAGACGAGAACTGTCAGTGGTGGTGGATCGGCGTTTTTACTGAGTAGCTATGTTGTGACACCCCTTGAGGGAATCAAGGCGGCCCTTGAAGGAACAGAAATTGATGTCGTATATTCACCAGGATGCTATGGTGGCATTTTTCTTGTTCACTCTATCAACTCGTTCTGACTTCATTGTGCACAGCACATCGATATCTTCCTATGCTCGATGGATGGATCAAGACTGCTGACGGCACAGATGGTGTGAGTTATATATTATATTGCTCAAAGGTCAGGCTGACCTAGTAATGCAGTGGATTGCGACATTCTATAACTCTGACCCTGACGCTAGCGCTTCTCCACTTTCAGTATACACTCTCCTCTCAACACGCCTCCGTATCAACGATGAGAAACCTAAAGGTATGATTCGATTAAGAATTGATAAGGGCGTTCTTCATGATTATATCGTAGGTCTAGCGGAGCATTTCTACATCATCCTCCGTGGATATCTCACCGCACAAGAGAGCGGTCCTTTCGAGCTGGGCATATCACTGGTTGGACGTGCGACCGTGAGCCTCGATGGAAAGCTGATCGTGGATAACGGAATGAATCGTCCACAAACTCCCGGTGACAGTTTCTATGGCAAGTTTCATTTTGAAAGTGAACGCACGCTATTAATTTTTCCAAAGGGCTAGGGTCAATTGAAGAGACTGCCACAGTGAACCTCGTCAAAGGACAGACATACGAGATTCTTGTAAAATACACCAACGTATGTCTCCCCTCATAGTACTGGTTCGCACTGCTGATTTTGATTCTATACGGAAGACGCCGATTGCTGTCTCTTCTGACCAAGGGGGAGTCAAACAGCCTCCGCTCATGATGGCTGCGCTTCGTGTATCTGGTGCACCCAGAATTGATCCTGCCACAGCCCTCGATGATGCTGTCGCTCTCGCCCGCGATGCCGATGCTGTAATATGCGTTATTGGAACCAATATGGACTGGGAAGCCGAGGCTAGCGATCGAAAAGGATTGGATCTTCCCGGGCTCACGGATGAACTTGTGCGGCGGTTGCTCGACACGAATCAGACCACAGTTGTGGTCAACCAATCGGTAAGTTTCTCCGGCGTTCTCACTTGATGCTCAATTTTACTGAATGCAATTGTATAGGGCTCCGCAGTAGCGTTCCCTTGGGTTGATAGGGCAAGCACCGTAGTACAGGCATGGTTTACCGGAAACGAATGCGGAAATGCGCTCGCGGATGTCATCTTTGGCAAAGTCAACCCCGCTGGCCGGTTACCTCTCACATTTCCTAAATGCATTGAGGACTGCACGGCGCATCTCAATTGGGGTGCTGAGAGTGGAAGAGTGACATATGGCGAAGGTATCTTTGTGAGTTAACCGTAATCATCTTGCGTATGGTTTCAAATGTTCTCGTTAAAGGTTGGATACCGTGGATATGAAGAAACCAAACGTGAACCAACGTTCCACTTTGGACTTGGGTTGAGTTACAACACATTCGGTCTATTCTAATTCTCGTCTGCCTGTGTTTCGCTGACTGGGAACTCTTCTTGACAGAATGGTCCTCGCTCGAAGTTAAGCTCACCAATGCTTCAACCGAAATCAGTGCCACAGCTAAGGTCACTGTTAAAAACACGGGCTCGCTACCAGGAGCAGACGTTGTCCAGCTATACGTTATCGATAAAGTGTGCTCCTACCGGCGGCCCAAGCGCGAACTCAAGGGGTTTGCCAAGACTGAGATACTCTCTCCCGGCCAGTCACAAGAAGTGCTTATCACGCTCGACAAAACAGCGTTCGCATTCTATAACGATGCACGGATGGCTTGGGTAGTGGAGAAGGGGACGTTCGAGATCTGTGCCTCTAGAAGTGCAAATATGATGGACATAATGAGTGTTGTTGAGGTGCTGATTGACGAGGACCTCATCTGGAGTGGTATTTAAATGATGGACTCGTGATCCACTATGCAAATATCTGCAATAGTAAACGAAAGAGATCGAATTCATATAATTGTATAATCCCCAAGTGTAACTGTAGAGAAGATTTAATGATGGGAAAATCATGTAGGAAAGATATTAACGTGCTTGGCTCACTCGACAGGCAATACGCTGGGGCGCGTTGTGGATGACCCTTTCCGACGTTGTGATCCATAGTCATGCAAAGCACCTTTGGTTTGTTACGTAGTGACGTTTCGGAGGCACCAAAACTCAAACGGAAGCCAGGCCCTGGACGAGAACCAAACAACATCATTTCCTGCTCAGTCATTTATTCTAATTCGCAATGATACCAAAAGCTCCGACCACCCAGCACGACAGCTCTCCAGAATAGAACGCTCGGTCATCACCTGGAGCATCGCTAAACGGGTGAGAGGCATCCCTGTGGACTTGAAAAGACAGATCAGCTAGAGATGAAAGGAGATAAGATGCCTTACATCCAGTGTGTCTATCTCATGAGTTGGATCACCTAATCGAGCCTGTCTCCGCACGCAAAGCGCGGTGATAGAGGCCGCGATATCCTCTATGATGCCATCTACTATCCCAGTAAAGCTTTGATCATCTAGACCCTCGCACTCGACTAAGCGATCAACTATGTCGACTAAGGAAAAATCGCAGCGAAGCTGTACACAGGCAAGCATGGCATAGAACAACAACAAATGATGCGAAGCTCTTCCATCGCAGTCGATATTGAAGACAGGTTTCCCAGGGTGATAATGTACGAGCTCAGATTCAGAAAAGCGTTCCTGCCACGTTTCCGTTGGAATGTCAATTGAACGCCAGGCCCTCATTATGTGCTCAGGAGTGTTCTCCAGTAGCTCCTCGATATCCCATAGAACTTGATCGTTATCATTCACGTCTAGAATGAAGCCGTATCGTAGAAGTAGCTGCGCGTTGCTGAGAGTTTCGCCATACGTGTTGAACACCTCTCCATAGGATGGAATGTGCATGCTACTGACCATTTCAAAGTGGTCCTCTAGATCCTCTGATCCGGGTGAAGGATCATCGTCATGGATACATTCCTTCAGGGAACCACATTCAGGACAGACGTCGTACTCGCTCTGTATCGCATTGAGGTAGAAGAAACTCGATGTATAAGAGTTTCTTACCTCGAGATGTACATGATTTTCCGGAGAATGATTAAAGCTATGGGTAATGGGTCAGGAAATGACCGATAGAAGCACGGAAAATGGCGCACGCGTCGGCGATAGGCACCATTGAAAGCCCGTGATACGCATTGACAAGGAAAGCTCTAGATGAGACCAGCGAGTATGCATGGTAAAATCCATGTAAAGAGCACTTCGCAGTAGGTGAGTCTTGGAAATATGTGTCGAGTATGGGCTCTGCCACTTCATGGTAGTAATTATGTAGCTCATCCTTGTCATTTCGCTTCAGTCAGATCCACAAAACGAGAGAACTTCACATACCAGGCGAGTCAGGCCATCCACGCGCGCCAACAGGTCCTTTTCCACCTCAGTCCCCCTTAGCCACCTCAAGGCATGTTGTCTATCCGCGAAATTCATGAAGTCGTCTTCTGTTTGCCACAGAATAGGAATATCCACGATTCGCGTCGGAAGTGATTGCAGATAGCCATGCCACCGCGATGATGGGCCTTTTGCTCTACCGCACATCAGAAACCGAGCTCACAAGTAGACGAAGCAACGTACAGTTCAAAATACAAGGCAAGCGCCAACGACAACTGAGCTTGATGTCCAACCGGGCTGGCAACAATAGCTGACGAAATAGAGGATGATTTTACCGAAAGAACGGCATTTTTTGGTATTTGCACCACTATCATCACCGATAATAATGAACAGCTGCGGCTGCATACAATCCGATGAGTACTTACCTGAAGACAAGGGTGCGATCTCCTTGCTGCCAGAACGAACACTGACACTCTCATCGTCGCAGACAACGTGCAGTTGCGAATCGATCTTTATACCGTAGGACGAGCACCATTCGAGGAGTACAGATATCTTATCCCGGTGTCCCATAAACAGGGATAGAATGCAGGCATAAAAAGATTTGAAGAACAAAAAGGTGATGGTAGTGTAAAAGGAAGCTTGAATCAGGCTTTAATATACGGCAGGCATTTTGACCTGTATCCGATCGTCTTTACTGAGGCGCAACGGTACAGGCCTAGCAGGCATGGTCAGAAATTATTCTTTCATCAGTAGTATTAAATCATACTTTTCACGTACGACCGGCCAGGCTGCGAGTGATTGCACAATATTATAATGAGTATAGTATATGAATCGAGTCTGTGTCGGATTTGAGGACAATTCTTTCATTGCAAGCCAACTATCGTTCCGATGCTGGGTTCGTCCTCTCTTCCTGAGCTTCAAGCTCAGATACATCTCTCTCGAAGCTGTTCCTTGCCGAAGAAATGACGCTTCCTCGCCATGAGTCATTCGGTCGTGCCTGTCCTGCCGCGACGCGTCCGACAAGAAGGGTTGGCGCAACACCCTACAGGACATATCTAATCGGTGTCAAAGAAACACAAGAATGCTTACTCACCCTTGCAAATGCCGCAACTGAATCCCAGTATATTAACGCAGAATTTGAGCTGTTGTGAGCAAATAGGCCCAGGTATAGGATTAAGGAGGCCGAATAGAGAATCGAGGATTCAACCAAGATCTCTATGACATGACGGTAGATTCTAATACCCCCGCGACTTCCCCAACCCACACTAAAAATACGATAAATGATGGAAACGGTGCACCATACCGTCGTCGCTAGAATCAAGCAAGAATATAGCTTTACACCAAGTTGATAGTCGGTGGCGTCGACTCGTCGGCGAACTACATCGATCATTTTGAAGCCTATATCAAACCTGGAATCAGACAGACAGACAGATAGCAGACCTGGGCCATTTTAGGTACCAATTCCAGACAGAAGGAAAAATATAGGGCATATGACGATAAACCAGCGCTGTCCCCACACCATCCAGCAACGCCAAATCTATAGTTCGAGTAACTGTAAGCCATGTGAATTTTTGCGAACAAGTTTCACACCATAGTGGAATCGGCAAGGATAGCAGAGATAACAGTCATTATACCCGTCACTAGTGTTGTTGTAGCAGGGCCCTTTACTGACCGAAACACAGTTCCGAAACTCCTTCCATCGACTGTGAATGCAGAGCGCCCGATAGACCAGATGAGGGCAAAATCAATGGTGGCCAAGATATAGAGGGATACAACAACGATGACCATGCTTTTGCTACCATGTCTGTTCCCACTAATGTCTGTACGATCCAAATTAGTTCTAAACGCCACAGCAATAACGACCGCTTACACATATACCACAAGGTGACGGTGACGACCCCAGTGTAAAATCCTACAAGTGTATATCTATGAATATGACATGGAGATTCGATGATTGAACGAAATCCCGCACCATGTAACAGTGCATAGAGCACCCCCAAGTTTAATTCAGTACCAAAGTCTTTAAGCAGTGGTACTTCGTTTATGATGGCCGGCGAGGTATGAGCAACCATCGTCCCCATTTGAAAGAAGGACGAGCCCACTGACGGAGTGGTTAAGGAAGACAAAAAAAGTCCATCAATCTCATTAAATAGAACGCCTAGAATGTTTGTGAACACAAGTGATGGTTTCATAGGGATCACCAAGTACAGTTACCGAGGAAGACAAATTAAATCAAGCGAACTGAGCTGTGGAGAGATGAATGGTGCCTAAGTGTAACAAATGACCTAGCTGCTTCGGAGATTCGTGATCAGGAAAGTTCTCATCGTCAGATGAGTGATGCTAGCGACGGTTGCAGCTATGAGTGGTGGGGGAAATACTTTAGCATAACTGAAGATGCTGGGCCTAGGGACAATACTGACACTGTATGGTCGGTTGTAAGATGGTCGCAGCTAGATCGTCCCTGGATGAAGACGATATTAGGAAGAGCTGTCCTGTTTGCGACTTTTATTAGACGAAACATGAAAAAAAAATGCATACATGGATAATAGCTTGAAAACTGTCGGAAAAGTCCGAATTACCTTATAAGGCCTTATAAGGTACCATTCAGCTGTAAGCGGAGGCAGGGGATTATAAGCTCTTATAAGTAACAAGTGTTTGCTTACGAGGAGCCAAATAAGGAGGACAGTTTTCCTTATTTGATACATATAAGGCATCGACTGACAGTTCAGTTGGCAAGGTTATAAGGAATTTCATTTCTGATATGGTCCGAATAAGATGGCTAATAAGGTAGCTGATAAGATAGCTTAAAAGTGTCAAATTAGTGGGCCGAAAAATTCAATAAATATATATCGAATTCATTACACAATCTGATCTATTAGATATCTAATTCAATGTAATCCTACTACAGTCATATCTAATTCAATCTAATCTAATAGTCGTTTGAAGGCCTGGAATCATTACGTAAGCAAGATAAGGAAAGAAAGGAAAATTTACAACAATGGGAGTCAAACCAGCAACTAATAGGGATTACAATATTAGATAATTATCGAGAGTAGTGGTATTACAGTTATGCCATATGGCTTTTATATATATAAGGCGTTGACTCAATATATCATGACTAGGACAAATGTGACCTTTTTTTTAAAACAAGTCTCACCGAATGCCCTGCTCATATTCTGATCGGTTTCTGGCAGAAATCACACATTGTTTAGAAGCGACAAGTATGTTACATGCTGTATATCATCACCCATATATATCATCCTCCTCAATGCCTTCATCCTCATCGGTTTGGTGCATTGTACGATTGCTTCGATGAGTTGGCACAGGTGCTTGATGCTGAGAGACTAAGGCTCCACCTCAGACTTTACCTCGGCCCCACCGTTTGTTGCCCCGGCCATGAAAGGGTATTTACAGTGTGTTCAACTTCGTTCACGGGATTAGATTCAGCTAGAAAAGGACAATTAAAATTAAATCGTTACAATATAATAATTCTCACATAGGGTTACTGCTCCAACACTGCCAGCAAGCTCTTCAACGGCAACATTTGAAGGGCTGGAGGCGGGTACGAGTTCCAAATTGGATTGGACATTGATTCCTTGCACTTCGAAGGGCTCTTCATCAGATCCGGAGGAATCAGAGAAGTCGTTGGGTATTTCAATGATCTCGTCATCTTCGGCTTGTTGACTATTGTGATCCAATCCCTGGTCCTCAAAGACAAATTGATTGAATGCGGTGATGGTGTCCTTCATGTGGCGTTTGTCGAGATACTTGATGATAGTGAATTTGTAGAGCTTAAAATCAGCTGCGTATTGAATGTGAGAGTGTGCGCCACGTTTATTGAAATGTTCGTTGCCAGAAAGAACAAAATGAGCCTAGCAAATAGCTTGTGAGCAACCAGACATCCTAAGGCTGGGAGTACACTAACCATAATGGCCACGAATGCGATAGCACCTGGGGTGACTTCATTCATGCCCCAGAGGATTCCGTTCGTTGGCTTCTTCTTGTTGGCTTTGCCTTCCTTCAGACTTGCTGAGCCGAACAAAGTGACAGTGAGTATCTGAAATTATGATACCCTTTTAGGCTGGACATGTGCATGAAGTAGACTTTACCTTCATCAAGGTCTCATTTCTAAACAGATACCGATTGTCGATGCCCCTCACGCCATCTGGCCAAAGGATAGGTGGTAGAGATGTGTATACTTTCTTCTCTGTGTCATAGCCTAGCAGTTGCCAACAGGTGAGATCTTTGAACGTGTCAAATCCTTGTTCCGAAGCTGATGGGACCATGGACCCAAAGACGATACGGTGATGAACCTAAACTTCCGTGGCAACGGCACACCAAAAACTTGAAGAGTAATGGTTAATGACAGTGACAACCGGTTATAAAGGTACTGTGTTGTGTGAGTTGTTCGGGGCACCTCCGTGCGACCTAATCGCTTCCTCTAGACGCGAGTTTATACTGCGACTTTTCAGTCAAGCAAGTAGCACTCAAGCGATCGAGTACTAAAAGGTTTTGGCTGTAGGCCGGTGATAATCTCGATAACGAGATAGAACGGAAGAGGGTATGACGTGAATACCACAGGTCTGGTGTAAAAGAAGGAGAAACGACTAGACGAGGTCTCTAGACGAAGGTCCTATGAAAATAACGGCGATAATGAAGCTATGTGTGCGGTAGACGGTTTATAACCGGTGTAGTGTCGAAATACTGAAGGGGGCGATCCTAATAATGCCAGCTAATGGTGGCAAGAGCGTGAAAATGAGTTTATGTCCGGTGGGGCACGGCGATGACGAGTGCTGGTCCTATACGAGACAAAATATACTGAGGTCGATGTTGAAAGCTGAGTCTACTCGGAGACGATCCTATCCTATGTCAATGTCAATCCTATGCGTGCAAACCTATCCTATCCAATCCTATCCTATCCTATGACAGTGTAAACCGGTGTTGAGTCCAATACGATCCTATGTGACGATGTTGATTCCTATAAGTCTGCCAGAGACTACCCAAGTGGGCTGCGATGAACGATGTTGAAAGTAAAGCCGAATAAAACTCCTATGGTATGAAGATGAAGACGATCCGATCCTATAAAAACAAAAGAGGCAATGTACAACACGAGCGTACGGTGTTATGTGCTAGATGCGAGTATTTAAACCAATAATGATGGGTTGCAATCAAAGGTGCGACGAGCGACCGAAGATAATGCTAACACCGGTCGATCACGGTGTAGAGGGTGTTTCTCAAAGAGAACAAAGGGGGTGCGAAGCTAAAGACGGTGCGAAACCAATCCGTTGCTTATAGCGAGCGTATGGGATGCAAACAAATGTTATTGTTCGTGTACTGCGCTATGTGAGAATTATGCTCATTTAAACCGGTGCTAATGAGCGTAGCAAGAGTGTAATGATGAGAATATAGCCAGTCATGAGCGGTATAGTGAGTGCTAATAGCAAAGTAGCAGGTAGTTATGTCCCTCTTTTCTTCTACGATTTTCTATGGATTTTATACTACTAGAGATATTTATTAATAGAAAGACTTAGTAAAGCTGTAAGGCTGCGGCTTTGTAACGAGTCAAACGTCCATATGAATCTCCGTAGTTTCTTGTAACAGCTAATCCTTAGCGGGACTGAAGACAGATAAATTCGTTATATCATGGGTTGTCACAGCGGGGTCATTGGGGTGCTGTTTTAACTGCGGACTGTGAGGGTACGGTGGAATTGCTGAGGTGAACGAAAGGAATAACGCCTTCTAGTGAGCTGGGCACGGCGATATTATCAACGCCGGTCATTTGGATGACAAGAACTCGATGATTATTGCAGTAGGGCAATTGTCGGTGGGTATGACCTCATATAATGAAAGGATCAACACCGGTCCATTACACCGTGATGCGCTGGTGATGCGGTCCTGATGCGTTAGTGATGCGTAGCTCGCTTATCACCGGGGTTTGCCTGATCGATCAATACTGTGCCTATTCGTGATGGCATACGAGTTAGGTCGTGAAACAAGTTGGGATGGGTATTCGTCGTTATAGCCGGCCGTTGAAGTGTCAAAGAGGTCGTATAATGGTGCATACACACCGGTGTTATCGTTATAACCGGTGCTGAGTCGTTGTCACTTAGAAATGACAAAAAATCGCGAATTCTGAGCGTACAGAGCCTAGAGGCTCATCAACGGAAACAGTCATTCTTGATGCGGCTGATGAATGTGGAACGGCCATCAGAGGCACATTTGGCAAACTGAGAAAGAGACATCAGCACATGAAATATTGGAAGATAATGTAGTAGATTTCATACCTGTTTTCTCGCTGGACCATAGTTTCGTCTGAATAAGATGTCGTGCTCTGGCTTCAAAATTGCATACACCTCTGCATAAAGTGCATTCTTTTCCAACTCCGGAGAGGCGTATCGTTCGGGGCTGAGTACCAACCTGTTGTCTACAGACTCCCGGGCTTGGAAAATCTCGCTCTCATCCACCCATGGATCAATCGTTGACATGCAGTGCTTGGCAAACTGCATGATATATTTGTGCTGGACCTTTGTCAAGGTAGCTTTCTTGTCACTGGATCCAGAAGGCATCGCCAACGTGAGGAGCTGATTCTTCTCCATCAGGTCATTGACCTGAAGCTGAGTCTGCCGAAGCGTCTGCATGGCTGTGAGCCTATCAAGAGACTGAGAATAGAAACTTGAAACTTACTTGGTCTTGGTCTTGGTAAGATTGAAGCAAGCACAGGATATCAATGAGGCCGTGAGTCTTGAAATAATCGTGCAGCTCCTCGAGATCAGAGGTAGGAACTTCTGAAGGCGTGCTAGTATTCGTCGTACTGATGACTGGGGCTGGCGGCTGTTCTCATTGCTCCACTGAATCGGACATTGCGAGAGGTGAGGGGTTGGAGGTAGCTTTTCCAATGTCTTATGTCCTTTTGAGAGGCCAAGAAGCATCTCGAATCAGCATGGAAGTGTGATGCATGCAAGACACATTTGAAAGGCAATGCACTGTTGGACACAAAAGTACTAATGTTGGCAGTCAGCAGCGAGCCACACACATGATTAATGCAATAAAACATGAACACACCTCAGCTGTGGCCAAATGGACATGTAATGACACCAGCCTTCAGCATACTGAATGTACCAAACTCGTCCTTATTGGTTTCTTCGACTTCGCTGAAGGACCCTGTATGCATGAATGGCATGCAGCAAGAAGCCTTGCAATAGTCGCAATGAATAGGCTGAAGCGATAAAGGACTCGAGGTGAAGTGGAAATAGGTGGGCTCCAGGGCGTATCAAGGTGCGATGCTTGGTGATTATTAGTCGATGAGCCAGCTGATTCGAAGGCGATGTGCAAGGTCTCAAGGGAGAGTGGTGATAAATGGGGTCCAGGGAGTAGGTGCATGGTGACAATCGAGAAGGCGACGGATGAATGATGGGACGAGCGTATATATCATGCATGTTGAGCACACTCAGTGCATGATTCTGTGTAGTAGAGATGTGTTTAATTTGAAGTGTTGTAATATTAATAAAATTTCCCGATGAAAGACATCAAGGAACGAGGCCGACAGTAGCTGTCAAGCCCATCCATCTGTCGATGAAAGACGTCAAATGGAAGGGCTGACCTTGCAGGTCAAGCCCAATGGTAGAAGAAGGAAGCAAGTTTCGAAATATTAGATCGTGCACGAGATTACTATTAGTCAGCACGAGGCGTGACTTTGTCGCACGTGTCTGGAATAATACAGACACGGTCATTTATTCATTCAACGTGCCTTTAGCCACCACATCACCTTTTGATTCAAGGTGAGCTTTTCTTTCATTTCATTTTCTTTTTTCTTTGTTGTGGTTGACAGTCATGTCGCCATGGTCGCTTGACATCTTCATCGGCGACCTTTTCTTGATTTGCCCCGATGGTTGACACAACTGTGTTGCTGTGTCCGCTTGACGTCTTTCATCGGTGGACTAGTCAATCATGTGATGCAAATGTTTGGTCAATGAGCGTATCGCCATAACTGCTCAATGTCTTTTGGCGGCAGTTGGACCATACCGACCAGGCTCCCTTTCCCTTGCCTCGATGATATCGCGTTTTCTCAGCCTAAACTCAAGTTCACAAGCTCCCCAGTTGCCACGCATGCTTCCCGAAGACCTCGTGCCCTCAAAACTTCGAGGCAACCCAAATCTTTTACTTCACAATGGTGCTGCCGGTACACGTACGTTGCTGGTTACATCTGGGACTACAATTTCTCTAACAAACATCTAGCCAATGGCCCCTTCGACAGTAAATACGGTACCATCCTGGATGGCCAGGATTCATTTGCTGTGACTCCCAACTCTTCCATTATGCCTCGACTGCCTATCGGTGCCCAGCGCAAAGTGTACATGCGAGCAAATTATCGATACAGCATCGATGACCACATTCAATGGCCTCAAGCATATATTGAACAATATCCCCACTTCGCATGTATTCATCGGGTTGCACCGGAGGAAAACAAAGCTCTACACCCTTTGTTTCACAGGCTAACTCAGTACGACTTCATGGAGTGTGACGATATGGCCATTGTCAAGGGTGTGGGACGTCTGCGCCACTCGACGTTTCTGAGGCTGCAGAGTGCATGCCAGGGTGTAATCGACTCTGTCGGTAGCGTCAGCGGGAGCAGTACCATGCTGAGTGGCTTGCGAAGCCATGTTAGCATCATTGAGTTACTGTTGGGACATCTTCACGCCCTCCCTACCTCATTTACTCATGTCTGTCTGACTGTTGCTGAGACCCAGCACGTTGCGCGTGAATTACATGCATTCGTCGAATATATGACAATTTACAAGCCTCTTATGGAAGCTCCAGAGAGTGATGCGCCTAGTATGCCTGTCGACGACACCCTTGTTGGCGCGTTTTCCAATGACACTACCATAATCCAACGTTTCTTCAAGGCCAGCATTCCAGTCTGGCACATTGTTGCGATGAAGGACTTGCCAGGTATCTGCATTGATAGGCTGTCTGACTTCACAATGGCGCCCTTTGTGGATGAACCGTGCCCTTTACGACTGCCCTCAGTGTTCGTTGGATTGTCAAGCAACCCCCAAAAGTACCACAAGATTCAAGACTTTACCATGCACTCAACACGTTGGGTGGATCCCTTTGTGTTGTCAACTCTGATTATCATGGGTCGGGAGGATGTCCCTGTCGCTGTGTCAATGACATCAAGTTCTCGTTATTCACCATGTAAGTATTTGGTATTTTCATCAACACCTAGGCCTAATGATTCGATCTCCTTCACAGATCAAAAAAAGGGCTCTGGATCATGGGCAAAGGGGTCTTCACACCAGCTAACTGACCCAAAGCACCCTTTCCTGCCCCCCCTAGTTGAGCCATGGCACCTCGGACTTCTCGCTGTCGTCACTGATTTATCTCGCTGTCACTCTTCAGCATGGCCTGAAGCTTCCAACCCTACAGCAATTCCGCGCAAAAATCAATACGCATTCCCTCGCCCAGACATCATTGCAATGTTGAATATGGAGGAAAAGGTAAAATCATACCTAGTGTCATGGCTTCGCTTGCAAGCACCGCTGTATGCTCGTCTGACAGTGACCGAGCAAGTACCGGCCAATCTGTACCATCAGGAGTGGCGGACGGTACTTGCGATGGGTTTCCTTTGTTCAGCTGGCGAAACAAGTGGGTGTGCAGCCAAGTGGCATGAGGAGGTGCAAAAGATGATGAGTGGATACCTGAAAGAATTTCCTCTGCGAGCAGATAATGATGCGCACACAGCATTTTGGCGAGGGAAGGCGTACGAGTCCCTCACATCAGAGGAACAGCAGGAAGTATGCTGGGAGCTTGGTGAAGTGAATTTCCGTTGTGAATTCAGAGCATTGCACCACCGAGCAACTGCTTCTTCACACTCCCAAGATGTCAGTCAGTGTTTTCCCAATGGTCACCATTTACCTGGCCAGATCGATGTTGGATGCACCAATTATGGTGTTGCACATCATCTGTGGTTGCAGCATGCACCATATATATTTGCCATGAAGAAAATGATGCGGGCATGGAATGGTCCACATCCAGCACTGCTCGACAAAGTCCAGACTATGGGCTGGATGGAAAATGACTTTTTAGAACTCGAGAAAACAGTTGCCGCATACTACGCTGATTCTTTTTACCTGTATTTTGGTCGTGCACCTGTTCTTCCACATCAACTTTTGCACCACTCATCAGAGGATTATGTACCAGAAGTTCGGGCTCGCATGTCAACAAGTCGGTCTGGTGTGTATATGGACATTGAGGAGCTCATTTGAATTATAATTTGTTTACATGTGGTGGATAATATTCAGTTGTTTTATGTACAGATATCTGTGAAATATATGTTTATAACTAGTCAGCCCTATTATGCTGTTTGATGGCCATATGCAAAGTCTCATGATGGTGATGGAGAGACCATATACTGTTCTGTACAAGGATCCATGATGATGCCTTTGGGTTTGGGCCACATACTGTATCATACTTAGGGTGCACACAGTGATAAGACCCTGTCAGATTGGTATGAGTGGTCAAACTACAGTCTGATATTGGTCTAATACAGTGAGCCATATCACAATGTAATATGGCCATACATAGGGGCTGTTGATGGTGATGGAACAGCAATATACTGTACTGTACAAATTTGTTGGAATTACTGAGTATATGCTCTGTAGCTTCCCTGGCTATGGGTTACAAACTCGCAAGGAGTCTGCCCGTTATTCACAGATATATATACTAGCTACTACCTAATCTAGTATCTTCTCCATCTTTCATACAATTTCTACCCTTACTAATCATGCTGAGTGATGCTGGCTTGTCCGGATCTCAACAAAATTGTTGGTAGGGTACTTTTGGCATCAGTATGGCTTCTGTATAATAATTTAAAAAAAGCCATACAATACAGCATAGTGAGTAGCACAGGCCCAGCCAGTTTGGCTGGGTCATGGGTATGGGTATGGGTTGACATATTACTATGACCTGCAACCCACCTATACCCATGAACATGCCATATCTGGGACCACATACAAATCTGAGTTGTACACAAGACTATGAGACCTATCTTTGGGCTTACTGATACTCTCAGGACCACAGAGTGACATGTATGCCCATGACAATGACTCATCAAGTAAATAATGCAAATGATTGCTATAGGTATGACATTTGTGATGTGGGTGGGCTCTGACTGCAACCCGTAGCCCATTATATGGCCTGTCATAACCCAGGAAAAACCCACACTTGTGTGAAGGGTACTGGTGCTGGTGGGTACAGGTACAGGTGTGAGAGCTAGTACCCATGGGAGGCCTGTGCCACTCACTAATAGAGCAATAGCATGCAGCCCTAATTATACTTACAGGCAACTGTATAATATGGTTATGGCATGCAGCCCTAGCCATACTTACTATCTGTGCAATTAGGCATACTTTCAACTATATGTTATATATATTTACAAAGTCCACTATGTAAGAATACAATTAGTATATGAACAATTAATCCTTTTTTAATGAAGCAACATTGTGATATTTAAGAAGACCTGCAATTTTTTTCATTCTGAAAAACATATCAGCATCAATAGTGTCCACAACAAAGTAATCCTGGCCATTGCTCAGATCTGAGCTGTTGTCTTCAACTAGCAAGACTCCACGGATAATTGAGTAGATAGAAACAAATTGTGAAAAGACCTGAGGACATGCATGAAGGCGATAAAATCCCAAATCTTTATCTCGTTGGAATTTCCAGCATTGTCCCCCATTGGTAACTGTAACATCAAAAGGATGAACTAATGCCAATGGGTATCGCTGTTCCAAATATTCACATTCAAACAGCTGAATCAGCTGTCCAATGTACACCCCTTTTTCAGTGTTAATAATCACTCCATCATAACATGGTGCATTGTAGAAATTTGGACTGCAGCATAATAGATCCACAGACTCTTTGAAATTGACTAGTGACTGATAAGTAACAGTCAAAGTCTGGTGAATTCGGATCTATATTAGTTTGTTAATTAGCACACAGTTTTAATAAAAATTAAAATAAGCACATACTGTGTCATTAGGTGTATATTTAATAAATTCTTTTTCAGCTACAGCATCTTCATCAATTCTTTTTAGAAATGCAGTCATAAATCTTCCAAGACGAATACGAAAACGTTCATAAGCTAAATCTGAGTGGAAGGCCTCCTCAAGCTCGCCCATTGTACGTGGATCCTTTGCAGTAAACTTGAGACTGTGAAGCATGGCTTTACTGTCAAGAGCTCCAATTCTTTGATTTTGACGCTGCTGATTCTTGTCATCAGATAGATCATCAGTTTCTTCCTGCTGATGTTTTTTCTGGCGATCAATTTTTTCATGGATCTGCACAACAATATTATAACGATGATCGATCTGCAGAATCTTGAAGATAATTTCAGAACATTATTCAATGAGTTCTATTATAAATCATACCTGTTCAGCAACATCTTTAAAGTTTGTCTGAATCTGATATGCCTTCTTGAGTGGGCCATGCATACACTCATTGGGTTTGGTGTTATAGTTTTTTGTAACACCTTTGGCAATGATATCATCAAAAAGATGTTGCTGTGTATGCACTTTTGGGATTTTCCAAGTTGTTGGCTTTTCAAAACCTTTACTATCTGTTGCTCATGCATAAGCCTGCTTTGATATTAGTATAATATAGAGACATTAGATTTGTATAACTTACTTTCAATCTGGCATCAAAAATGTTCATTACATGTCTTCCTTCTTCTATACTTTTTTCCATATGAACATCCATTGATGCATACATGTCTAACTCAAGGTAACTTCGAATAACCTTGAGAAGTAGATAGGCATCATGATGAGCTGCTTTTGTCAGCACAGACTGAGCAGCAAAGAGAATTTGCTACTTAAATAGTAAGTATTGTAATAAAATATAAGAGTAAATCTTACCTTTGACATATGCTCAAATTTCCCAGCATCTCCAAAATCAAAATCAGTAGCATGTTTAAAATGTGTGAGATTTCTCCATCTCGGAAAGTTGGCAATACTATAAATTTATTAGTCTTATTCTATTTTCTAAAAATTTAAAATGCGCACAATTCATCAATAACAACCTTGGCTGCACGTTTATCAACACCAGGTATTCTCTCCAAATGCTCTATCAGGCGTAAAAGAAAATGCTTAAAAAGACCAAGATGATATGCATGCAACCGATCCCAGGAAATTGCTTTATATGGATCACTTCGAGCAATGCTCCAGAATACATTCTAGAATTAATTAGAATAACAGAAACACCTCAAATCAAGAATACTTACTTCAACAGGTCGCAGACTAGATTCATCTAAAACATCTTCTCCCTCTTCTTCTGCAAGATTATAAAGATCTAGCATTTCTTCTGCTGTCCATGGAAGATAGACTTCTAATAGATCTTGTAATCTTGCAAGTGGAACCAAGCAAACAGGACAAGGATGGCGAGATCTATTACCACATATCAATGACATCATGCATCTGTATAAATTGGTTAACTATAAATTATTTGAAATATTTGAATACTTACTGTTCTTCATAATCTGCAGAAAGGATGAGAATGAATGGATAAATGATAATAACTTCATTAGAATG
The DNA here is from genome assembly GCA_030435615.1 of Armillaria luteobubalina. NCBI lineage: Eukaryota > Fungi > Basidiomycota > Agaricomycetes > Agaricales > Physalacriaceae > Armillaria > Armillaria luteobubalina. Next base: position 443,452 of record JAUEPU010000038.1, read on the forward strand.
TGGCAGCTTGAAGGCATATCCAGTACATGAATATTCAGCAACAGACTGAATAATTTTACGAAATGATTCATGCCAGACAACTCGCTTGAAATTAATCCATGATGGTTTTCCTTTGTGTCTTGAATCATCCTCAACCTAATTGTGATCAGTTATGTGATTGAAAACAATCAGAAAGAACTTACAATTGGAAGCCATCCAACAACAGTTCCACCACCCCAGGCTTTTCCATTGCGTATTGCATCAGGAAGATTTGCAATATGTGCTATAACTGGGTATCCTCTTTCTGTACCAAATGATGATAATCGTGTTTTGTCTGCATATAAAATATATGCTAATGGCTTTCCACCTGGAGGTAGTGAGCTCTAAGAATGTGATTAATGATAAAGAATTTAGTACAAAAAAAATATACCTGAATCTCCCATAGTAGATCACCTGTCCAAGGTTCATCAAAAATCCGTATTTTTGTATTTGTTTTTTCATCCAACTGAAAAATCTTCACAGCATCCCATACAAAAAATGGTGATAGTGTTGCATCACTGAGAAGACTAAATGTCCAGTCCCATAATGGTCAGAAGTAAACATTGTATTTCCATGTCTCCTCTTGATATTCCAAAGCCAATGTTTCTTTTTGGAACTGAATTTTATAATAAGTTAACATATAACATATAACAATATAATATAAAGCATACCTTTGTAAGTAAATTCTCTGCTTTCGACCATGCTTCTTTAAGATCACCAGCACTGTTAATTGTAAATGCAGATGGATGATCTCCAGCTTGAGTCTTTAATACTTTGAAGAGACCATCTTGTCCTTCACCATTCAGGCGGGTACACAAAATATGTTCAGCTAAATCAAAATCATTTTCAGATGCAAAAGGATGCCATGGATGATTCAAGTTGTCAACAAAGGAATTCGTCTTTTCCACAGCAGTCATCTGAAGATACTCCTCATGTGTTAAGATACATGGGTCCAGAAGTGCTCTTGGATGATATTCAATAACAAATTTTGGATTGTATGAATTCACAAAGTCATCAGTCACAGGTGCAGAGGAAGGATTCTGGATTTCAGCTAAATATTATATTAATCAGTAGATATAAAAGAAATAGCAATCATAGTACATACGAGAGACTGGTTCAAAGGAAAGAGAAGGTGGAAGACCTCCCTGAGTGTCAAGATGCAAATCTAGTTATACATAGAGTATTAGAGTGTACCATTCACCAATCAAGTATCAAATCTTACTGTGAAACTGTGAAGTGAGACCTGCACTCAATGATGGTGCTTGGTCACCAGATAGTGGCATTGGAGTATTAGTAGCTCCTTGATTCTGATAAATCATCAGTGTCAATTCATATTATACAAAGCAGAGAACATACCATGATCCATACCAGCTGTTTGCCTCTGACTTGTTTCTGAATTAAACTGTGAATCTATAACATCTTGCTGGATTCGCTGTTTACAAGTCTTTCTATGGTTACCTATGCCATTTACATGAAAATACTTCTGACAATGGGGGCATTGTCGACGTTCATGTAACAAAGACATGAGAAGAAAACAGAATGGCTGGGAAGCGATAAATCCACAGGAGGTAATATACCAGGAAACTTTAAATTGGATATGGGAAGGGGAAAGGTGAGGGGGAGGGGGGAAGGAAGAAGATCAAATACTGTGACACTCCTGGATATAAGTATTGTCTTGACCCGGTTCCATATTCCGAAATGGTTCAGATCCTAACTTCAGATGGTCACAAAAGATCACATGAAACTATAAAGGTTTGATGAATAGATTTGATTGGAGGATAACACTTTCAGCCTTCATAAATCAAGCTTCTATCAACCATCTGCTGCTATCCGATGATTCCATTGTCAATCAAAGCACTAGTGTCAAGGAGCAAGGTAGCTGCAACGCTGACTGCAGTGCGATCGAGGTGATGGGCTGATCATATCTGATTCTGCGGACCGATTGGTAATAATGATCAGACAACATCTTCCACTACCGCCATCGTCTCCCATTGAGCCAGAAGGGATGATCAACATCCCTTCTGTCCACATCTCACCCCTACGATGTGTGTTCGACAATGAGGAGAAGACTAGGACCACCACCACAACGAAGACACCTGGTGACGACAACGGGGCGATGACGACAATAGTGGCAGCGACAATGACAACGGCGATGGTGGCAATGACAACGACAACGACAATGACAATGATGGTGGCAACAACACCGACATTGGCGACATCAACGACAGTGGCGGCAATGGCGACAGCGGTGTGTTAGTGGGAACCGGTAGATTCAGAGGATTTAGGTGATAGCTAAGGGCAGTTCGGGGCTGGATAGGGAGCAGGTACGATGTTTGACTACACGAAGACGACGTGCCCTCAACTACAGGACCTGCCGCCAACTCCAAGACCACAAGGCTTGACGCCGCCGTCGATGCCTCCACAGCTGCCCCCTTCCCCTCCTATTCGAGTACATCATCTCACCCGATCTTCACCATACCTCATCACCCCCCCTCTTCCAGTACCAGCACCGATTCATGACTGGAAAGCTGGCATATTAGTTTACATACTATGTCTTACATTATCTATCCATCAATAAATTTCCTTATACTTTATGTTCTGTTGATATCTAAAAATCTTTTCCTATCTACAACAGGCCTTTCCGGTGGTAAAATATCTACATTATTTGTTTTGTTTATCAGTATCTTATAAGCCGCCTTATAAGCCTGCCCGAACCTAATTTGGCCTGCCCGAATCTAATTTGGTTAGCCGGCTCGAATTTGCCGATAATTTGGTCGGGGGTCACTTATTTGGGCCATATCAGTGCCTTATTGTGTCATTATTTGTAAGCGAACCTTATAAGGCATTTCGCAACTTTCCGACAACGGAATCTGACGCACTTCGAGCACTTGTATCTCAAATCTGTTCAATAAACCCTAAAGGTGATTTGAATGGCTGCACATCATCCAAGATAGTCCAGGAGATGAGCTGACATCGACCAAGAGGGCGTATGGGAATACTTCTTCGCGTGTATAGATCAAATGATTAGGCCTTCCTTACATCAACGCTGCTACTTTGGAGTCGTTGGAGGGCAATCAAGACTGCTATTCCTCGAAATACCGTGATAAATGACATTGATGTGAATCTCCGAGTCTGCAAACACGCATATAAGTTGAGGAGAGTTCAGGGCCACAGATGTCCGTTTTGAAGAATGAAGGAGCCATGCCAACCGGAGCGCACCACTACAGTACATCGCTTAGAAAAGACACTGAAGTGACGTGCTGCCTGAAAAAGGCAATTACCGCTTTGACTCGGATGATACCGGGTCGGAAATTCGGGTCGTCATAATTCCTGACAACGGCCATGAGGAGGAAGACAAGATGATCCACAAAAAGATGAAGACACACGTTGACTCGGCGTATATATCAAGTCCAAACATATCAGTACATAACGGTTCTGCTTTCCGATCAAAATATCTTGTTATCATTTAGTTTTCTCCTGAACAGTCTGAATCCATCCCAACAAGTTCGGGTTAAGCTCATCTTTAGCCTGCATCTGAACCCAGTGCCCGAAGTTGTAGATGTGGATAGTCGCATCCTTGCACTTTTGTTCGACAGCCGCCTTCTGCATATCGGCTCGGCAGACAAAATCCTTGGAAGCACCACCAAAGAAAACGGGCATACTGAGCTCAGTAGCTTTGGGAGGGTTCTCTACGAGATTCATGAGTTGAAAGAGACGCACGCATAGATAAGATCCTCACCTCGCAGATCTTCAGCATATATATTAGAAGTTGCGACTTTATAATAACACAACCCTGCTTCTAGTCCACTGTTGCGCAGTTTCTCCTTCTGAATGCGTTGATCCTGATAGGAAAATTCAAACGTTATGTCACATAATATTCTGGTAATCGGCTTACTTCTTCTGTTATGAACGATCCAACCTCCGTTGTGTGATTATTTTCGATCCACTTTTTCAACCCGCCCAGAGGATTCATGTATTCCTTCCAGAGCTCAGGGTCTTCGCAGTACAAAAGGGTGTAGAGGGAGTCAAGGTTCTTCTCCAGTTTGGTATGGACATCGGTTTCCGAAAAGTATGACCAATACCCATACAACTCTGTGCCAATGTGCTGCTTCAACTAGTGATGAGGAAGTTAATTAGCCGAAACTTGGAACGAAATAGTGAAGCGAACTGTTTGCATCATTTTTTCGTATGGCGGAGGTATATCAGGAGGGTAATATCCCACAGCGAGGAATCCAAACGCCAAGAAGCAGTCTGGATAATAATTCGCCAATCTGCTTGCTGTAACTACATCCCTGGTGCATGATTCGAGCTGAGGCTACTATCCACTGTCGAATAGATGTACCCACCAGTCATGTCCAATAGCAATAACACGGTCAGCTTTCTCAGCATCTAGAAGTTCGATGATGTCCTTCGTAATCAAGCTCTGTCTATAAGCAGATGGGTCGGTAGGCTTTGACGTCCCTCCATATCCCAACATGTCCGGAACGATGAGGCGGTATCCCCTTGCTTTGAAAAATTCAACCTGGTACTTCCAATCATAAGATGTACTAGGAAAACCGTGCAAGAAGAGCAAAATAGGTTTGTTGGTGTTACCAGGAAAGGTCAAGTAGTAGTATTGGAGTCCTCGAGATGTGGTGAATTTTTTGTATAGAGCTGGATCCATGATGGTAGTCGCACACAAAGAAGGCGAGTATACTAGCACATTCAACCCCATCCATCAGGCCCAGGTCTCAGATTGAAGCGCTTGGCCGTGAATCAGATGCCAATGGTGACAGCTTCTATGCATCATGCACGAAGCGCCCAATCTAAATTGGTTTATCTTATCACGAAAGGAATTTTAAATCTTATGGTAAGACTGATTTGTCAATCATTGCTCTCCGAAATATTTCTAATGAATCCAACGGAAACCCCGATACATATACATATGGATGACATAAAAGTTCTATATAACAATGCCTACTGTTTCAGTCCGAGCTGGATAGCCTTCATCTCGAGAGCCTATATTCCCATATTTAGAATAACGAAATTTGAGTGACAGTATCAAACTCACCATGCGTTTAGATAGGAACCGAGAGTTGCCCAACTCACCGCCCGCGAACCATAACTAGGACAAAATGAGTAAGGATCATCACAATTGGCAAAAAAAGGCTTACTCCAGGATACCCGGACGGTTTGTAACAGCCCTTCAATTCACCTTCTTCGTCGAGCCCCCAGATTTCTCCGGTGGGTTTGACGACTTCCTCCCCAAATATCGATTTGATGGTTTCCTTGACATTGTGATATCCAGTGCTACGAGATGGCGTCAGTTTACACTAAAGGATCAAACAAGGAACATACGCGTAAATCACAACATCGGCATCCAGCATGGAGCCATCAGTGAATACCACACCCCTGTTCAAATACCGCTGAACCTCAACTCCGTGCTTAACCTTGACATCGCCGGACATGATAAGCCCAGCACATCCAACATCGATCCAGAATCCTGAAAGGATATTCAGTATTAAACACGTAACAAGACTGTAGTAGTCTTACCACCAGACTTCTCGAAGACCATTGGGAATTGACCAGATCCATCGTCACCCATGTTAATATGAAGACCAGCCTTCCTCAGGCCATCGTGCAAGTCCTTCTCGGCCGCTGCTATTGCGTCAGCTTGAGAGGCAGCAATTCGTTTGCGCAACAAGAGAGGCAGAGCCTGGAATTTGAAGTCGCAGACCTCTACGGGAACACCATCTGGCCAAACTTTGAGCAAGTTGTTGGTGTAATTGGGGTGTTTCGCGACGACGCAAGTCGAGGAGCGCTGGACAATGGTTACGGATTGTGCGCCCTGGGTGACAAGATCTTGACAAATGTCGGCACCCGAATTGCCTGCACCAACAACGATCACGCGCTTTCCAACGAAGGGTTTACCTCCGGGGTAGTCTGCGGCATGGAGGGTCCGGCCTTCGAAAACCTCCCTATCATCAACGTGGGGGACCAGGGGGGCACCCAGAATTCCGAAGGCGGTAACAATATGGGTCGGGTGTACCGTGGTGGGAGTGCCTGCATGATTGATTACGACAGTCCACTTTTTCGTTTCGGGGTCGTAGGTGGGGGTTCCGGTTGTGCGCGAATTGGTCCAGATACTGAGGTCTTGGCTGGAGGCATATTGTTCGAGCCAACTCGCTACCTTATCTCGTGATGCGTAGATCGGCCAGTTCTTCGGGTAGGGTTGGTAGAGAACTGAAGGAGAAATATGTGGGTTAATTTTTACCGTCAGGAGATAAGACGGAGATGAGCGACTGACGTTGGAATTGCGACCTGGGGCTATGCAAAGTGAGTGTAGGATATCTGACGCGCCAGTTATCACCGACGCGCGCATGGGATTCGACGACAAGTGTAGGCATATTCATCTGTTGGAAACGGGCGGCGAGGATTAATCCGGTTTGGCCAGCACCAACTATTTTAAGGTGAGTATTATGTTTGTTGTGCAGGTGTAAGAGAATGAGGCTCACTGATCAAGATATACGGATCTTTCTCCACTGATTCCCTGCGCTTCCGATGAACTTCATCCCAGGATAAGGTGTGATCTCCGTAAATCCCAAGTTCAGGGCCCTCCTCGGGATGTCCGTGGATTTCATCGAGAATCATGAAAACTGCAAGAGCTTTCCATACACCCTGGGCGTCGGGGAGAAGATGGAAGTAACCACGGGCTAGGCCTGTCACAGTCGAGAATGTGAAGCCTGACGCGACAGCAGTTTGGGTTGGGGTTACATGAGCGAGCTCGGGGGTGAAATATTCGCGTTTGTCAAGGGCAATGTCGGATATTTTGGCTGCGGCGAAATTTGCAGCGAGATGGTCCTTGATTTTCTGTTGACCGATGAATGTGCGGTTGCTCCAGTTGAAAACTAAGACGTCGCGAAGCCAGCCGTCGGGAAGAAAGCATGATACGACACCGTCTACATCTCCTAGTTCGGCGAACTTGGAAAAGTTTTCCAACCAGGATGAAGCGATGTTAGAAGTAGCGGTTGAATCCAGAGCAGCCATTGTTGAGTTGACTTCGACGGATGCCATTATTCGGGTACTTCTTATACACAGTATGGACTTCGGTGTGGGGTGTTAGTTCAGGTCGTCGATCGGCCAAGATCTTCGATTAGTGGATTGGTGCCTAGTGGGTTAGTATCAGGACCCTCCGGTATGTGGCGTCATACAAACGGGCCACCCACCTTTCACCCGACCCAGCGCTGGCCGTGGCTGTCCAAGTTTAGTTGACGCTGCCGAGGGTCAAAAATATTGCTGGTACCGAAAAGGTCAAACCTGCCATGTGACGTCGCGTAAAGAGCGGTCCGTCTGAAGGCTTAAACTTCACATCCCCCACGTCGTACACGTCAATTTCATTCAAGTTGAAATGACCTGTGCAGGCACGGCGCTGGCTGTGGCGACGTTAGCACTACACGCCGGTGGGTTACCTTGGACTAGGCCCACTGGAAACGTATGGAGTGTAATCAAACAAGATCTAGAATCCAAGGGGCTCCTGCAATGTACTCCCTGACATAGCTGATAACCTGTGTGATAACGTGGGTCAAAACCATAAAACGCCGTAATTCCATCGGGAGGAGGTATATCCACATAGTATAAATAACCGTCGTGCTGTATTTGTAGTATGACATAGCTGAAACAGATAAAATATATGAAGAAACGCACCGGCTTTAAGGGATCATTAAAGCGGACACGATTCTTCGGAACCTGTGCGCCCACAGAAACGCGACTCGTACTAGTGGTGTGCAACCTAGCATGCTACGCCATTCGCCGATGCAAATTCAATCTTCTCCATTTCATCCGCGAGAGATAGAATTTTCATAGTTTTTGTTGCTTTCGCTTGAGGGAGGCGACGACTTGTTGTCAGTTACCCTTTAAAGTGCGAAGAGTTCTACGAATGGATAATCTGGGAGTATTCAATTACTATTCAACAGAACGATGAAGTAAAGCATACAGCATTGCCAGAAAAACTAATGGACGATTGCAGTGCTGAGCAGCGGGTCGATCGTGACGATGTTTGGCAGAGGCAATGGCGCCACGTCAGAAACACGTACAAACTTGAACGGGGAAAGCTTGTCTTCCACCTACTATCACCACTATGGCGTCGCCTGCTCAACAGTTGCCGGCAGGCTGGACTGCTGAATGGTGAGCAACAATGCCCTCAGAGCGATACTTGTATTTTGACCATTTTTAGGGACGCGTCGAACCAGCGATACCTGTTCATTGGTACGAATTTGGTTTTTCATCAAGGCGTGTACATTAACGACCAAATACAGAAGCATCGACGGGCCACACACAATGGGAACCTCCAGTTGATCCTACTCTAATGGTTGACCAAGGCCCAGCTGTCGCGCCTGCTGCAGGTCACGGCTCGAAACGGCGGCAGTATGCTGCAGGTCAGACTCAAGCTTATTTCGGTACCCTTGGTGCTCCGGACGCGTTGGGCGATGGTGGATACGGCGCTGCAGCACAACAAGCGCCTGTCGGGGGCCAATTCTTTACTCCAGGCTTGGCGGGTGCCGGGGCTCAGCCTCAAGGTCCTCAACAGCCCTACTATGACAGCAGGCCAGAGTATATAAATGCCCCAGACCAGCAGCAGCCACAACAGACATTCGTGCAACCTGGCATGGGCGCCCTTGCCGACCAGTTCAGTCAGATGGGAATGGGCGGGCAAAAGCCGTTCCAGCTATACACCACCAATCTTCTAACATCACCGCCAGATCCTCGCGAGCTGCTCCTTCCTCCTCCAGAGATCCGTCTACCTCCTAACGCATCTATCTCACCGTCACCAGCGGCCAATGCTGACCCATCCTACCAACGATCTACCTTGAATGCGATCCCGACAACGTCATCAATTCTCGGCAAATCCAAGATACCTCTCGCTTTGGTCATCACTCCTTATCGGACGCTCAATGAAGGTGAAGAGCCTGTCCCAGTGGTAACGGATACAGTCATTGCTCGCTGCCGGAGATGCAGGACGTATATAAATCCTTATGTTCAGTTTATTGATGGGGGTAATCGGTGCGTTGTGGGTCATCGAATTTCCTGACTGTGCTAAACGCCTCGTTAGGTGGAGATGTTGCATGTGTAATATGTCGAATGAGGTGCCCCAAATGTTTGATTGGGACCAAGCCCGAAACCAGCCAGGCGATCGCTGGGCCCGAGCGGAACTCAACCACGGCGTCGTAGAGTTTATTGCTCCCACGGAATATATGGTCCGACCGCCTCAACCGGCCGTGTACATATTCCTCATTGATGTCAGTCATGCATCAGTCCAATCTGGCATGGTGGCCACAGCAACTCGTACCATCCTTGAAAACCTTAATCGCATCCCTGACGAAAATGGGCGGACAAAAGTGGCCATCATATGCTATGATGTGTCACTCTACTTCTTCTCCATTCCTGTACGTCATGATGCGCCAATCTAGTCAGTCCCTCATCGTTTTGTAGCCCGGCTCCGTAGAGTCATCCATGCTCGTCGTATCCGACACCGATGACGTTTTCTTGCCAAAACCTACTGACCTTCTTGTGAATCTCGCCGAGGCGCGCGCATCGTTGGAGGCTCTCCTGGGTAGGATCAACGATATGTTCCAGGATAACAGTATCATTGGGAGTGCAATGGGTCCGGCCCTGCAAGCGGGTTTCAAGTTGATGGTAAGATTTGACTAAAGACTTGTTGCAGGAGGAGGCTGATTGTGATATGTAGGCGCCCATTGGTGGTAAAATAATGGTGCTCTCGGCAAGTCTACCCAGTGTGGGTCCTGGTGCGCTGAAAAACCGCGAAGATCCCAAAATACTTGGTACTGCCAAGGTACTTTTCAATTCCTCCATCATATGTTCCTTCTGATGTAAGACTTTTTCAACAGGAATCTGGACTTTTGCAATCTGCATCGACGTTCTACAAGATGTTTGCCATCGAGTGCTCGCGGGCCCAGGTTTCGATCGACATGTTCCTGTTTAGCACTTCATATCAAGACGTTGCAAGCTTGGGTTAGTAATCGACATATATAGCTCAACTGAGACTCTAATACCCTTTCAGCATGCTTGCCTCACTACACATCCGGCCAAACATACTATTATCCTGCGTTCAATGCTGGTCGCTCAGAGGATGCGCTCAAGTTTGCTCATGAATTTGGCGGCGTTCTAGCAATGCCAATTATGTTAGAGGCTGTGATGCGTGTACGGGCTTCAAGAGGTGAATTAATACAACCAGGTTCTATAAACGACTCCTGACGCCACATAGGTATTCGGATGGCTTCTTTCCACGGCAATTTCTTCGTAAGGTCGACGGATCTTCTGGCTATGCCCGCCGTCCCCCAGGACCAGTCATATGCCATCGAGATCCAGATCGAAGAAACGGTCACATCTCCTTTCGTTGTATTGCAAACCGCTGTGCTGCATACCACATGTTATGGTAAGTTTCCACACTTTTATGAGAATCGGTCAAGTAACCTATCTTCGTAGGGGAACGCCGGATCCGTGTTATAACGACTGCATTACCCACGACCACTAGTCTCTCTGAGGTATTTGCATCCGTAGATCAGGTGGCCCTGGCCACATTGTTTGCGAACAAAGCGGTGGAACGGTCTTTGACTCATAAGCTAGAAGACGCTCGGGATTACCTGTACCAGCGGCTTGTGGAGATACTGATCGCCTACAAGGGCAGCATGACTGCTGGTGGTGCAGGTGCTAGCGCACAACTGGCGATCTCTGAGAATATGAAGATGTTGCCAGTGCTCATACTTGGGTTGTTGAAGAATGTGAGTGTTCCAGTGCTCCAGACGAATTTCCCGATGGCGAATCACCCATTAGGTTGGTATACGTCAAAGCGCGCAGATTCCGCCCGATATCCGAGCTTATTCGCAAGCATTGTTGACATCCCTGCCTTCTCAAATTCTCATTCCCTACATCTATCCTACTTTCTATTCGTTGCACAACATGCCTCCCGAAGTACGCAGTCGTCCAGTTTTTCGTAGGAAAGTGATACTCACGTAATTTCAGGCCGGCACTGTTGGACCCGAGGGAGTTATACTACCGCCGGCCTTGCCATTAACGTCCGAAAGACTAGAACGGCATGGTCTGTTCCTCATCGAAGATGGACAGACCATATTCTTGTGGATCGGGCGTGACGCCGTGCCTCAGTTGGTCATGGATGTATTCGATCTCCCGAATTATGAGGTGCTACGAGGTGGGAAGGTGAGCTGCTCTTTCTACATTCAATACTATTGCCTAAAATCTGGTCTTAGTACACGCTTCCGATTCTTGAAAACCCATTCTCGCAACGGGTGAATGCCATCATACAAAAGACGCGTGAGATGCGTCGCGGGGTGTATTACCCGCATCTGTATGTCGTGAAGGAGGATGGGGAGCCACCGTTGAGGTTATGGGCATTGAGTGCTCTCATCCAGGATAGGCTGGATGTTCTTCCCAGCTATCAGCAGTTCCTCGGATCATTAAAGGATAAGGTATGAGGGATCTTCTAATTGTCTCAGGTATTGTTGCTGAGTATGTTTCTAGGTCAATGGTAGCAGTTATTAAGAGCTCAAAGGCGGAATAGAGTTCGTTTTTTACAGTCGTATATAGGATGTGCACATAATCCCTTTGTTTTGTTCTTTGTATTCGGTATGCCGCCATAACGAGACCCCTCGAAGTTGAAGAACACATACGAACTCATCGACATCATCATTCTCCTCAAAAGCACCACATCTCTTTGTATATTTGTATGTTCCTGGATGGCGCCTCTGCGCTCTCCGACGCCGCAGAAAAGACAGACAGTGGCGCAAACTCAGAATTCAGCATAATCAATCATTTCGGCCTCCAATGTGGTGTTTGTTTAGTGCATATTGAGGATTTGATCCCTAGCCAGGCCCCTACTTTGGGTTCTTTCGTGACACCTATAATCACGTTTCCGAGAGGTAGCTGGTAGAACTATGTTTACCTCGCAGAGAAGAACACATGCACTCATTAGTGAAAGAAGGAAGCCTCAGAAGATGGCCTGCTTAGAGGGCTGACTGCAGCGTCGGTGTAATACTAGGACTCCCTCTGTGCACAGTAATCTCCTGGTAGGCTATACACCGATGAAGAGAGAATGCTCTATGAGACCTAACCGAAGGATTACTTTCCACAGCATAACACTGCTCTATTCGTAAACCAGATGATCCACTTTGATGATTATGCTGTTAGCTAGATGTACGACAGTAATTCTATGTGAGTAATCGAACTCGGCTGGAGCATTTTACAGGGTCCAGACTTTGACTCATGGGCCAGCTCTGAAATTGAAATATCTTGATCACCACCCCAAGTATCCAAATCGACGCGAACGTCTGCCCAAAGAACTGTTACGTTATGATGAATCGAGCTCAGCGACTTAAGTCGCTTTTCAACCGAACGGCCTCTCCCTTGTAGTAGATCCATATGGGAAATGGAATACCCAGGAGAATGGCCAAACCTACACGAAGGAATATGTAAAGGTTCTATATGCTAGGTAGGGCTTGGACTTACCAGCTAGTAACGAATTTCCGCCTCCAAGCCCAAGGGCATTAAACATTTGATCACCAAACAAAGGGAATGCGAATCCTAGTAAGGAACGGAAGACCTTTATGTCGCGTTAGTGATTTATTCCACCTTGAGGGCAAAGAACGCACCGACGCAGCGGCAAGTGCGCTAGCGGCGTACTTGAATGTATCGACGAGATACAGTTGTATGGGAATACTATAAAAATCGCGAAATCAGCTCTGAGGACCCAGCACCGTACGAAAGGTTGGCACTGACAATGTCGTCATCGTCCCTACAGGAGATAAAATGAGGGAAAATCAGAGTTCGATAACGCTGAACCACGTACCGAAGCCAAAGATTCCAGAGCCAATGATCGGCATAATCCAGTGAATCTTAGCTTGGGCAGACCATCCGTACCAGCTGTTGAAAGACTATCAGATAGCTTGCAAGTGATACAACTGAGTTGACTGACAACAACCCAACGGGAACGAAAAGGGATCCAAAGAACAATGCAGGAATGCGCATTTCTGGTTTACCGACGCCATTGTTATCTCTCTTCGCTAACTAGAAGGAAGAAAGAGTAATCAGACACTTCCCTGGTGCTTCGTAGCCACAGACTCACGTATTGGTAGACTTGATCAGCAGTCTTGGCACCGAATGCTGAGGCTGCGAGAAAACCAATGCCTATTCCAAGATATACGAGTCCTCCTACGCCTGTGTTGAAGCCATATATCTCGTTGAAAACCGCTAAGCCAAAGGGTAAGTACGTCAAGCCTCAGAATATGCATGTAACTATATGATACAGACTCGGGAATGTCGTGAACATCAGGTAATAGATTCCTAGTGGGTGTTGTGCATCAAGATCTGGTCACCCTAATTTTTGGAGACAACACTAACCGTACATACTGTGCAGCGGCGTTGTTAGATGGATCGAAGAGGGTGCGATGTAAAAAAAGAACTTACAAAGCCATGTATAGACTCAGAATGAAGCAAATAAAGCTCCGGAAGAGTAAAATGACGGGCCTGGAAATATTGATCCACAGGTACTCCAATTTGCCCATCTGCCCAATGGGATTGTGGAAATGCGCTGCCTTCTCGAGGTCACCAGAGCGTTTGGCGATACGCTCCCGGAGTACCGGTGCGTAAGTTTCCTTCACCCGAATCAGCATTCTGGATGTCAGAACACACTGAGTCCAACATACCTCCAATAGCGGTACCGCAAAGATGCCGGACAACAAGCACAGTCCTGGAAAGAGCGTCGATCGAACTTGAACAGAATATGTCTGAAATGCAGGGCCACGTACCTGCAATTATCACGAAGACGTATTTGGTACCAATTGAATTTGCGATGAACCCCCCAGCAACGGGACCTATTGCGGGGCCAACGAGCGGACCGAGGCTGTAAATGGCCATGGCAGAAGCACGGTCACGCTCTGAGAAAAGATCCCCAACGGTTCCTCCACCACACGCTATAGGTGCACTTCCTGATAGTCCCGCTAATTCCCATCAATCAGCTAAAGTGACGAGAAGAGAAACACAGTACCCACCGAGCAGTCTAAATCCTATCAAAGCTCCCGTGTTAGGCGCATACGCACAGCCCATGTTGAAAGCCAGGGAGAAAAAGTTCCCGATATGCAGTACCTGGGGGCACAGTCAGCAGGCATCAGACGATGTATTTGGGGTACATACCCATGTGCGACCGTACATTTCTGATAGTGGGCCTAGAATTAAAGGCTGGGGATACAATATATGTCAAGTGATGAACATTTGATTCGAGATGTCAGCTTTTCTCACCCCAAGGGCAAAGGCTAGCAGGAAGATGCTGAGTGTTAGGGCAATGACGGTCTCATTGGTGATGTGGTATCGCTCCGCTAGGAGCGGTAGACCTAGACAGCATCATAATGAAGGGGCATGTTACTAGGGTAGACATGCCGTACTCGCCTGGCGCCATTGTAGAACTAGCAAGCGGCGAGACAAAAGTATAAAGTGAGACCTGAGTCATAGAGTAAACTCAAAGTTAGAGAAGGAATTGAGGGGACCGTACGATTGAAACCATAAGCCATTTCCTGCCCAGTGTCCAATTCCGAGGATTTCTAGGATCGATTTCCCAATCGTCGTCATACTGCTTTATTTCTTCCTCTTTGGGGTCGACAGCGATGTCAGATTCACCCTGGCCTGGAGGGACGGGGCGCTGTAAACCAGGGGGAAGAGTGATCGAGGAACGAGTAGAGAGAGCTCTAGTGGAATAGACAGAGGGAGCTCTGCTATGTGCCTCATCCTCAACCATAACGAAAAATATACGCTAAAAATCAAGGGTAGAAGGGGGGACCTGAGCAGTTCAGTTTGCTACTGCATCCTTTTATGAAAGAAGGACGATGCCATTCGCGTTTTGACGTGATGAGCTATTGGTCAAATCCCAGTCAGGTTCGGACGGAACACGTGAAGCTAGGTTACTGGCGGCCCGATTTTCAATCGATTAGCGTCGGGATTAAACCGCATAACGGCGCGTCGACGGGATCGATTCCAATAAATCGACTAAATCGACTTGTTCCCAGCTGCGATTTCATTTCTGGACAAAGAGTTAGATGCTGCATTGGGTCGGTGTTGCAGTCAGATACACGATACCGGCGGATCTAAGTCAGGGGTAGGACCCTTTACGCAGCTCCGCCCAGTCGGAGGACAGACTCATCAGGTCGGTATCTATGACGCATAGCTATCAAATGATCAGGATCAGAGAAGCGGACCGAGAGAGCCCTATACACTGGGACAGCTCAGAATGGGCGTTGATTCTTACTACACACTTCAATTGTCTAAAACATCCTTGACTTCGAATACATTAGGAAATGTACGAAAAAAGTGTTCGACGTTGAACGAGAACTGACGGCAACACTACAAACATGTTTGATGTTTTAAAGCGCGTACAGCCAAGCATGTGATGATTGATCTCCTGCTACCCGGCCCCTGCCGTTAATATATAAGTTACGGTAGCTGAACTACGGTACTTGACTGGCCCGAGATTATGATGAATTCAGGCGCTGGGAGTCAGAGATATGCAAAGCCTTAGTATAGGGTAGAGGAAAAGTCTAGATCTAGTGCTCCAATGAATCAGTGATTAGGACATCGACCTCGAAGTGTATCGATAAATATGCGAGTAATGTGTGCTATGCAAAAAAAGTTCTCATGAACGAGAAAGAATATCACGGACTGTCTGAGCAACGAGGTCAGCATTCACCGACATCGTCGCTTCGTCATTCTCGGGTTTTGAAATAGGCGGTAAATTGTCCGATGTATATTTTCTAAAAGGGAAGGATAAACAAACGAGGAGGACATCAGTCGAGATAGACTTACTGGTCATTGCACCAGGCAACGTAGTGCATCCCTAGCCCGTGCGCCATAGTCGCTCTATCTCTCACAAACCTGTCCTGTGGGAAAAACTCTATTACCGTCGTCGGCGGTGTTCGTCGCATAAACATGCCGTCCATAAGATCACCCCCGTGCGCGCCCAGAAGCACCGTAGATCGCGCAATCGAAGACATCCTATCATGCCACGACGTCTCAAAATCTAGCGCCGAAACCACGTTGAACTCATGACCATAGGAATACGCCATCTTCTCCAGCTTCTTCACCAACAGCTCGTGGTCTTCGGCCCTCAGCTTAGGTGTGGGCGGGTCCCAGTCATATTGGGGTAATTGATTCTGCCTGTGGACGTATGTGATGACCTTTTTCTTCGACTTTTCATTCTCCAAATTCAGGTACGTCGAGAGCTGTTTCCGGATGGGCTCCCACCAATATGGCGAGACAATTTCTGGTAAGACATTGCCCGAGTTTCGGTCAACGATCACCATTCGTTCCACGACGTATGGGACCTCCATAAAGTGGTAGTCCATCCAGTCTTGGTCGAACATTACTGTCGTGTGGGGGAACGCAGCCTTGACGAGGAACGGGTGGAAACCGGTGTCCGTTCGAGGACGGGGCAACATCGGATTCTCATACGGTGGGTCTGGGTCCGTAAAGGGGTGAAAGAACGGCAGGAAGAGTCGCTCAGGCCGCGGCAGGACAGTCCTCCCCTCCGCGTCAATGGATGGGTCCAAAGCGCTGTATGTCCGCCACAATTCGTGCAAGGTAGAATTAGCAAGAGAGGGGTCCGTGTTTATAAATGTCACGCCTCCCAGACTGCTCAATGAGAATTCACATCGTATCTGTACACTGTAATGAGGACTCACCGGCCGCCATAAGTACCAAATTCCTCTATTGCTTCGGCGGTGGAAATCTTCGACCAGAAATTGGGTGGTGATACGATGGAGTTGAGAGACGGGAGACCGCCTGGGTCATCGGTTACGAGGTACACGTTTCCCTTGAATAGGACGACGTTGTCGAGGACGGAATGCCCTGGGAGTGCTAGTCAGCAAGGACCAGAGAATGTATAAGAGACACGCACCTGGAGTATGCTGCAGAACCTTGACGATCGGCACATTTCTTCCCCACGACACGAATGGCTGCATTTCAATACCGTTGACCTGGGGAATAGCTTTGCCCGACATCCACATGGCATGATGCGGCTCAACACCAAGAGCCTGACTCCTCTCCAGGCCGTCTCCAGCAATGTGTCCCGAATCCCAGCCCCAATCGCCAAATATCAGGTTCTCAACAGCATCCCGCCATCTAGCAAGCTTCCTTCCATCACTGCCAATGATATCTGAGGCGCCAAAGCCCAAGCTACTGAAGCCAAGCACGCCCTTTGTCGCTGCGGCGTCGATACCAAGAAATCGAGTAGAATTCGTGAAATTGTAAGCGAAAGTGAATATCGTTAAGCAGAAGATGATGAGCGTTAGTTCTCTGCGGTCTGGAGGGGCCAACCACCGCATGGAGGAAATGGAGGGGACGAAGAAAGAACGAGAATAGGGTAGACGGTGAAAATGCGTCCGGATAACTAGCCCGCTGTATTCCTAAACAGTGAATAACAAATAGACGGAACTTCGCCAACAGGGCGGCATTCACACTCGCAAGTTCGTACAACGTATATAGAAAGATTCTAGACAGATACGGAAAGTACAACGTTACATGCATACCGCAGAATATAAGACATAAAATAGAAAAGATCCAATGATACACAGACATTACACCTCCTCGCCCTCTTTACGTCCCTTGCTGTAAAGTGAGATGGTCAACACTGGTAACACGTAACTGCCGAAACTGCTTACCCAGACTTGGTTGGCAAGAGTTGAGATTCAATGTGGGGCACGACACCGCCCTGCGAGATTACGACGTCGCCAAGTAGTTTGTTCAATCTGGTAGAATGTCAGACCCTGGAGCATGTTGTAAAATAGGACTACAGCGCACTCTTCATCGTTTCGGATAGCAAGCTGTAAGTGACGTGGGACGATACGTTGCTTCTTGTTGTCACGAGCAGCATTACCGGCCAGCTCGAGAATTTCAGCCGCAAGGTACTCCAAGACGGCAGCGAGGTAGACTAGAACAGACGTCTGAGCAACGAATGTGCAGAGGACGGTCAAAGTAACGCACCAGGTGCTCCAGCACCAACACGCTGGGCATAATTGCCCTTCTTTAGGAGACGATGAACACGACCGACAGGGAACTGCAAGCCCGCCTTGGCAGAGCGCGACTGCGACTTGCCACCTTCACCGCCAGCCTTTCCACCAGAAGATTTTCCAGATTTTCCTGTTGGATCGTCAGAAATCTTGTCATCATCTTCGACAAGTCATTCGCGTACCCTTTCCAGACTACAAAAAACGGATTCCATCAGAGCCTTGACAACAAATACGAGACTTGGAACGCACCATGTCGAATGTTTAGAAGAATATAGACAAGATGTAGGTGACACTGAGGAGATGGTGGTAAGAAGACAACAGAGACGGAATCAACAAACCTGGCACGCGTTGGCTTATATTTATTACCTAAGTCACGTGCAATCCGGGTGCGTCCGTCACCATCACGTTATTGTCGCGGCCAAAAATGGCAACTTCCACTGGCCTTTGGACAATGGCCACTTTTTTGCATGTTGCCCGTCAATGGCAGCCTCGTGGCATTTGTCGCGCTTTCCACTCCAGTAGGGTGCTCTGGAATGAAACCCCAAAATCCACATTGACCGAAGGTGCTCTCGCCGAAAAGAAAGAAATTTATCACGAACCGTACGACGAAGAACCGTTACCGTATCTCAGCAGGCCTCTGGGTGTGCGGCATCGACCAACGACGTCGCGTTTGAATACCACGGAAAGGTTGAAGGGGTACTTGGATCCTGAGAAGGTCATGGCAGAGCGGGAACTCTTGTATGTTTGGCTTTAATTCCGCGAGTCTGGCTCATACCTTCGCCCCAGGGTAAAGGAAGCTTCGAAAGGGTATTTCCACGATTTGAATCGGACAAGAAGACACGGAGGAAAAACATGGCTTGCTCCTAAGAGTCTGATACGGGAAGACGTCGGTGCCACTTTGTATTCCATCCGAATACTTCCTGACATATTTTGTCTAGCAAGCTCTCTATTTCCCGGACATCCTGGGTAAAAACCTCAAAGGATCTAACAAACACACGACGGATCTCTGCATTGGCCGCATAACGGTCCTCGCCGTCATTACCACGCGAATATCCGAGGTATGTAGCATCTGAGTCCAATATTATCGGCACCCGTGTCCTGACGTATGTCCAGTTCCACGTCAAGGGATTCTCGGAATCTACCAACAACCGGTATCTCTCTAATCCACTATACCAGTTCGTCCAGATCAATCTACAAGAAAATCTCCTCAAATCGTTGCTGGTCAACCTCTTCGCCAACTCTCTACGTTCAGTTATACCTCCAGAGCTACATTCCACATATCTTGTGTCGAGTCAGAATATGGAGTACGAGCGAGATCCACTAAGCATGACAAATAGTCGAGTGGGCTACGTGTATCTCGTCGATGAAAATCTCAAAATCCGCTGGGCTGGTAGCGCCGGTGCCACCGTCGAGGAGGCACAGACCCTCGAGGTATGCACAGGTGTGCTCTTGAAGCGTCTGGAACAGTCAAAGCTAGAGTCTATGTATGCGATTTATCCTTCCCCACGAGTTGATGCTAATACTCCTCTGTCTAGAAGGTCCATGCCGTTATGAGCCAGACTATTCGATGTTCCGACGAACTCACTGTACGCACATGCATCAGTGATCCGGTATATGTTGACCCACAGACAAATGTTGGTCATGAAAACATCCGTTGTCGTCGATAACAAGCGCTCGTTGTACCATAAATGACAATATTATGAAGATAACTCGATTCTGAGTTGACAATATACTAGCGACGTCAACCGTACTGTATAGAAATCCGAAAACATTTACCTTGTCACCAGAAAGACAGACGCGGCCATCAGGATACCTCGAGGGTCAAGGTTCTAGCGACAAGTAGGTCAGATCTCCCGTTAATCGCGAATACCGTTTATTTCGGCTGATCAGTTTACTTTGAGGCGATATTCACGAAGGGATTAGATCCGAGATTCACATGAATCTTGCTAATCACGCTCTTAGCTTCCCTCCCTTGACGACCACAGCGGCTGCATGTGCCTTGGGGGGAATTCATTAGTGGGTGCAGTGTAACCTCCGAACTGCATAAGAAGTCGTTTCATCCTGCCGCAGAACCGACCCCTTGTCTTTCGCTTCGTCGGTGGCAGCCCGCCAGACCGCTCAAAGGGCGTTCTATGCAGCAAACTGCGAATTTTGTGCGGCGGCCGCCATCATTGAAATTAATATGTCGACCCTTCTGTGCAATCTTTCATTCTCCATTAGACGAGGGACGCGCGCGGACCTTCGGGGAACATATAAGGACCGCCGCGACCTCTCATTGCAACCAGCGTCACTCTCGTTTTGCAGGTGACGCCGCAAGACGATGGGAGAGTATGACACACTGCTTGGTTAGTCTTTTTGTTATGTCATTTTCTTCGTGGAGGTTTTGATCGCAGACGCAGGTACACTGTTGGTTGGCATATTTTGTGAGGCATTTCGTGCGCGCTGTGGATGAGAAAAAGCTGATTAGATATCAGTTAATACGTACCTGTTCGGGATAGTCACCTTCCAGTTCGCAACGTATTATGGATCCAGTGAGTCGAACAGTATTTTGTGACTGAAGAGTTGGAGGTAAATCGTGAATATAGAGCACAAGGATCCGTTGTGGATCAGGTCGGATCAAGCCCTGAGTCATGCTATACCACTTACTGACTCTTACGATTATAATTTAGGATTACAGTGTTACTGTTGTTCCTAAATGACTCGGTACACTCTGCAGGGTACGTGCCGCGACAATGCTGTTTCTGTGCTCTGAACGGATTGTGCAGGGAGGTATATATGGCCTGGTTTTATTGGTTCGTCGTGTTTCCTTGAGACTGAACTACCCAGCCTGATGCAGAAGGTCTACGAAGCGTTGAAAACTATACCAACCCCGAAATACTGCTCAGTACGCTTTTCTCGACCGTAGAATTCTGGGCTGTGCTGACGGCTGATCAGTCGCGCCCTGGCCCTATCCTTTTACCGTCATAAGCGAGGCTATTGCTGCGATTCTTGTACATCACTTTTTGGGCTTTCGGTACGTTCGTTTGTGATCTCCGCTGTTTATCAACTCCAATCTTTTCCTGTAGTCTATATCGATTGACAGGAATGTTGTATTTGTATGTCGGTTTGATGATAGGTGCCGTCACAGTCTTTGGCTTGGGTATAACGACTGGAGTCAAGGTGTGTTCAGCTTCTACGTCTGTAACATTGCTCATGTTACATCTAGGCCTGGATTATTCATGAGTGCGTAAAGGAACTGAACTATCACAGATACCTCCTGAAAAGCGTCTCTCAGGGTATTAAAGCTCATTGTTTTGAAGCCTATCATCATCACATGGCTTGTGGGACAAACACTGATGGATTTATTCTTGACGAGTGAGCTTGCCGTCTCCTCCGTCTGAAGACGTTATTTCTGACAGAAGACGTAAGGCTCGCTATCGTTCGTGCTTTACAGATCCCGAACAGGATTCAGGACAACGGACTCGGTTATCAATCAACTCATTCGTGGCACGATTCAAACCGGAGTTTTCTCGAGCATGTTTGCGCTAGCGCTTCTGATTTGCTACCTCAGTGATGCTCCTCCTGTTGCTTTGTGTCCAAGACTTACCAGGACGTAGGTTCACCCACAACCAACCTCTATGGCATGTTTGCTATGCCTGTCGGACGTATCTACACAAACGTACATCGTCCCTCTCAAATTTTCCGTGTTTTGACCGGCATTCACAGACTCTCATGGATACACTGATTTCCCGAGAGAAATTGAAGGAGAGTCTAACATCAGAACCCATTGATGTAAGTCGCCGCTGTCATCTTCCTCTCTTGGGTTCTTAGGGTGGCGTCATTCTAGGTCACATCGACGGTCATTATACGAATGGGCAAGGGTCGGCAAACCTTCGATACCAGCGTCCCGAGTCAAATGCCTGTCGTGAATATACGCCGAGGTGTCTACTCTGAGACGGAAGAGGCTACTGAGATGAACCTGCTCGACTCAGCGGACCGAAAACACCAGTCTCTTGAACACGACTCGCAGAGTGAGATGCCATGGGCGCCGGGCTTCAAGGTGTGATGGCGAAGAACAGATCCTTTTTTAATGAAACAATATACCGTGCTATCTAATCATGTTTTCGAATGCTTTCCGCTAGATGCAAGTAATTAATGAATACTTATGTAGATACCCTAAATTTATACGATGTGAAATCTATTTTTGGGAATTTGATCACCATATTTGGACGAACACGTCGCACTTGATCATTTCAATTCTTGCTGCGCCTCCACGACCATGTTTTCCTTTGCATCCCTGCTGCTGCTTGCGGCAGCGGCAAATGCGTCTGTACTGACTTTACAATCGCCCAGGTTCTCTGTTACCTCTTCTAGCGGTTCCCAACTTCGTTCAGAACCGTATGTAGCCATTCATCTGCCTTGCACTTATCCACCTGAAAGCTGCCCTAGTATCTCCTTGGCGCACAAATCCTCCGAAACAGTCACTCTTTCGCCAACGGACACACTGAAGATCACCTTCCAGGCCGTCGATGTTGACAGTGGAAAAGGCGTACAACCGCAGCAGACGTTCCTTCGTTTCTATGATGAGGAGTCTGGAGAGGAGGGTATCCAGCCTGTCCGAGTGACAAGTGGCGGGAAAGCAAAATTTGAGCTGGTAAGTGCTGCTAGGGTCTGTACGATTCGTCATCTGAACTCGGCGATGAACCAGAACATGGCCAAAGTACCGCCGTCGCTGCCAGCAACGTCGAAGGCACCCTTGAAAGTCTCGTTGATCATTGGAACGCCGAAATACTCGCCCCTCAAAATTAGTCTTTTCGACCTTTACGTGCCAGCGTCTCATCCCATCACGCCTCACCCAGACGAGGCGTCATTCCATCCACTTCCTTTCATCGAACACACATTCCGACCTGAACCGGCTCAACCACCCAAGCCCGTTTCTGCTCTATTTTCCGGCCTTGTTCTTGCTCCCTGGATCGTTTTGCTGGGATTGGTGAGTGCCTTCTGATGTTGTCTACACGCCGTTATTAACAAAGGAACAGTGGGCGCAGATATCGCCTCACGTGCCTCGACTATTTTCTCCAAAAATACTTCCTTTCACCGCTACCCTTGGTGCCTTTGAGGTCTTGCTTTTCTGGTACTGGGTGGACCTCAGACTAGGAGATGTTTTGTTGTACGGGGGTATCCTGGGAGTTGTGATGCTTTTCACTGGGAAGTATGCCCTAGCTAGTATCTCTGAGCGTAGATTGGCATCCCAAAAGTAATAGAATGTCGTACCCGTTGAAACTTCGCAATTCGGTATTCAATACCAGCGGCCGTAACGGGCCGGTAGTAAGAGACCGGTTAATTTTTTCTCTCTTTCCTCCTATCACTTCAATGCAGCGCCATTGTGTTCTATCATAGCAAGACTCTTCAGTGTGTGCACCAAACGGTATCATTATGAAGCTGTATACTGATACTTTCTAGATGCTGAACCGCCTTCGATTCCTTCGATTACCTCGGCGACATTTTAGTTCTACCACAAAATGGCCCGCCTTTCTTACCGAAGATCTTCCCAGTGATACGACGGCCTTGGCTCTCCGCACAGGATGTGGAGCCAAACGATATGGCCCTCAGGTTGTACAGAGCCTGCCACAGCTGGAGAGTCTTGAATTCCATGACATACACATGAATACCATTTCCGAGGACCTTTTGAAGGCATTATACTCACGGCCTGTTCAATCCATCCGTTTTGCAAATGCCAAATTCGAAGATCAGCAGAGCTTTTCGACGTTCGTCGGATTTTTCCCACAGCTAACGAACCTCGATTGCCAACAAGTTTCCGTTAAGAATCCTCGTAGGATGCCCGTGGAGGAACGCAGCTCAGTTCTTCACACATTCAGAAGCAAGCAGTCCCCAGACGTCTGGCGTTTAGCTCTAAATGGATCCTTGGGTTTGAACGAGATTTTGCGGAAAGTCACCTTGAACGACGTTACCTATAGTGATATTCCCTTCGTCGGTCTTTTCCTTCAGCGCTCCGCTGCCGCCGGTACCCTCGAGGAGCTTAATGTTACACATGATCATGCTCGCCAATCGGGTAAGCCATATCCTCTATGCCTAACTTCTTTCTTACTCAACGACTGCACTCAGCTGAGGTCAAACACGCTTGGAAAGAAAAGCCTCCAGTTCTTGATGTTTCCCATGTCAAGAATCTCGGCATCGACATCCATGGTCGCGTCAGGGATACCTACCTGCGTAATCCTCTCGAAGTCGTGCTACAGTGGTGGATGAAATCACTCGCGCCGCCTGAGAAGCAGTCATCTCTGGAGCACCTGAAGATCGTTGTGGGCATGAACAAGGGATCCATCTACATCGCCCAGGATGCTGGGGCGACGTGGAAAGCCCTCGATCTCCTTCTTACCGATGGGCGATTTCCCGCCCTTCAGTCTGTCCGTGTCATCATCAAAGTATGGAAGCCAACCACGCTTCAAAAGGGTGAACGCCAAAAGGGACTGATCCAGAGAAACTGCCCTCGTCTGAAGAGGTCCCGGAAATTACACGTCACTATTGGTCACATCAAGACCAAGGACAATTATTTCATGAAGACACATCTATTCTGATGAAATGCCAGCTAGTGCGTAGATGTTCTTTCGATGGTTGAGTCAATGACGTTCACACTTTGCCAGTTTGGCTTCGGGCCGTAGCAAAGTGTAAAATGCCTGCCAATGATACCCGCTGGTCTGACAAGACGACTCAGTGCCTAGGTTGCAGGTGCGGCCAGAGCGAAGGACAGTCGGTGGTATCATAGATGGATTGTGAGGAAGGGGATCAGGATCTGTTTGGGTGTTTGGTTTTTCACCTACTTTTTCCATGATCTATTTTTCAACGCCAACACTCTGCCACGACAGAGGATCGGCATCTTCGTGCACCCTTTACCACCGCACTTCCTTGTCAACTCTAAAGCAAGATTGCAGATCTCCTGGTCTCAAGGCAGCTCATGTCAATAAGAATGTATAAATGTTTGATGTACAGCTGTCGTCTCGAGAAGATAGCGCGCATAGAAAAGGCCTTTTCATCCCTGGGATATATACCTTCTACTGATTTATCAAACCAAGTTGGATGGCTTTCATTTCAAGGCCCTCCATGAATTGTGAATATGAGCATGCAAATAAAACTGAAAAGGAATAAGTCTTACCATGCGCTTGGAGAGAATTCGAGATAAAGTTATATCACCTCCACCAAACCAGAGCTAGGTAAAGCATAAACAAGCGAAGAACGATGATGGACGGATGCTATGCTCACGCCAGGATGACCAGAAGGCTTGAAACAACCGTTCAATTCTCCTTCCTCATCAAGGCCCCAGATTGGACCTGTACGCTCCGTGATAGCCTCACCGAATACACCGTTAATAGTATCGCGTATGTTATGATAGCCGGTTCTGTGAATGATCAGTGTTGATGACGGGTCTGAATAATTTTGATGAGGAACCCACGCGTAGATCACAACATCAGCGTCCAGCTTAGAACCATCAGTGAAAATGACACCATCACTCAGGTATCGCTGGAGTTCGACACCTTGTTTGATTTTTACTCTGCCCGAAATGATGAGTTCGGCACAGCCGACGTCGATCCCTAGAATTATCGAATGAAATTTTTGGATGCATCCTCATACATCAAAATTGAGACTCACAGTAACCCCCAAACCTCTGGAACACCATTGGGAACTGGCCTGATCCATCCTGACCCATATTAATATCGAGGCCCGCCTTCCTCAAACCCTCGTGCATCTCGCGTTCAGCCTCCGCCATCTCCACAGCATGGTCACTGGCCATCTTTATTCGCAACGGCATAGGTATAGACAGGAACTTGAAGTCGGATATTTCCGACGGAACACCCTCAGGCCACAAGCTGAGTAGGGCGTTGGTACAGCCAGTATGCGCGACAACACATGTCGACGAGCGCTGAACCATGGTCACGGACTCAGCACCCTGCACGGCGAGGTCCTGGCATATATCGGCGCTGGTATTTCCCGCACCTATGACGATAACGCGTTTGCCTTTGTAAGACTTCCCACCACCATACTTCGCTGCATGGAGGACAGTTCCCATGAACACATCCCTGTCTTCGATAGCAGGTATTCGAGGAGCACCAAGGATCCCGGTCGTGCAGACAATGTGAGTAGGATGGAGAGTGGTAGGAGTATCTTGATAGTCGATGACAATGGTCCATTTCTTCGTTTCAGGATCATACGTGGGAATACCAGTCGGCCGAGAGTTTGTCCACACGTGCATGTCCTGATTGATAGCATAGTGTTCCATCCAATTTGCGACTTTGTCACGAGAAGCGAATATCGGCCAATTGGACGGGTGTGGATGATACAAGTCTGTACATCGTAAGTGGCAGGCAAATGCGGGAATACAGCTGACCCACAATTATAATGAGACCGAGGAGTGTGCAGAGTAAGGGTCGGATACCGAGCCCGCCAGTTATCACCCACGCGTGGGTTAGATTCTACAACCAGCGTCGGCAGACTCATCTGACGAAAACGAGCTGCGAGGGTTAAGCCTGTCTGACCAGCCCCAACTTTCAAAATCTTTGTTATCAGCACTCCGATAAACAACATATACCAGATGGACATACTTATCAACACATGAGGATTCGCTTCGGTGCTTTTTCTTCGTTCTTTGTCAACTTCCTCCCAGGCCAGAGTATGTTCGCCATATAATCCGAGCTCGGGACCGTCCTCGGGATGTCCGTAAAGCTCGTCGAGCATCATGAATACGGTCAGTGCCTTCCATACGCCCTGTGCATCAGGTAAGAGATGCACATATCCACGTCCTGTGCCCACATAAGTGCTGAACAAAAACCCGGACATGACCGTCCCTGCCACTGCGTCGTACTCCGGCGTCAAAAACTCCCTCGTATCCAGGGCTACATTGGAGATCTTTGCCAAAATGACCCTGTTTTTGTCATCGCTGAGTAAGTATGCTGAGATCTTCTCATGTCCACACAGGGAGCGGTTAGCCCATGTAAACACCAGGATGTCACGAAGCCAGCCGTCGGGGAGGATGCACGATAGCACGTTGCTGATTTCCCCAGAAGCAAGAGATTTGGCGAAGTTGTCTACCCAGGTAGACGCGATATCTAAAGCATAAGATGATTTGGACATGACGAACAATGTGATCATCCGAATCAAAGCGCTCTTCTTATACTCTGACCCAGCTGTGATTCACGGGTTTCCACCATCATCTGATGCAATGTTTACAGGCGAGAAAAAGTCCGGCAATGAATGGTGGAATCTTTCATCCGGAAACGGAAGTGGAAAAAGAAGAGGACGGAAGTATTTCACGCGGCCAATCTAGGAAACACTCCATGTAAGTAGCTTATTCCAGTCAGACAAAAAATTAGTGAAAATGGGCGGTAAACGTATGCCATTTGGATCTACACTTTTGACCACGTCGGAATTCCTTCTAATGGAAAAGCTGACGGATTTTACTGTGGTCAAAAGAATAAGGCAAATATTCATCTCCATTCAGTCGTTTCCCTTGACTTTGACGACGCGAATGTGTCACCTGCCAGGAGTGAGAGGTGGCCACCCGAACTTCAGGAATTCTACAAGAATGGTCTCTGTATGCTGTACGACGAAGAGAGATGTTCATGCATTTCGCTGAAGAATAGCCTGCAAATTGAGGCTATCAGTGCGCGTGCCTGTGCTTAAAGAGACACGAATTGGGGTAAGTAGGACAAACGTGGACCAGAATCTGTCACATTGGACGAGCCGCGTCCTAATATAAGCGGGCGATTCAATCGGTTTAATCTTTATACTAGGGTCAAGATAATATGGATTGAAATACATACTGACACAACTGCGGCGTGATGTAAATGTTGATCAGGTTGCTTTCGTGCCAGCTTTTCTCCAGATCAAAGACTCGGAACAGTAAAAATCCTCATCTCGAGGGTCTGCGACATTATGTCTATTCAAAGCATCCGTTCATTTGATCGTCCTCGCAATCAACTAGCACTCACTTTATTTTCAAATGGGATCGTAGTCCATCGAATGTCAAGATGCATTCTGTCCCGGACTCCTCCATCGGCTTCTCCGTCGACGTCGTCCGCACCTGAAGACAATGGCGACACCCATAGATCTTGTTCTCTCGCAATACCTTCGCTCGACCTTCCGGACCCATAAGCCTCAAGGCAAGGCCGTTCGTTAGCGGATGCTTCTGGGGGGTTGAGTCTAGGAGAAGAGACATTTGCATGTCCTCATGACGGTGGGAATGACCAACCTGTAAGCAAAGGAACAGCAAAGTGAGTTAATTGAATCACATCGAGAAGGAAATACCTACAATGGCAGAAGGCCGCAATACAATGGCCGCAGTGCAGCTATTGCACAAAACTCTCGCATCAAGCTGCTCGAAAGCAATGATAGACTCTTGCGATTCAGTGTTAAGTGAGGCAATATCAGCCAACTTCGTGATAGCCGCACAGGCCTGCAAGAAAAATTCAAATTTAGGCCAAACGGATCCGACCACCATAGCGAACCTTGTCATCTTTCAAAAATCGAGTGACGTCCCATTCTTGTTTCCCCCGCAAATTCTTTGGGCATTGATGGGAACAAACTCCGAAGAAATCGAAACAGCCATCCTCTTTATACTTATTCTCTATATGGGTACACTTCTTGCACCGAAAACGGGCGTTGATCCTATCCACGGGATGCGAACGTTTGCTGCTTGCCGACTTCCAATTTGCGAAACCCAGAGTAGCTGCTAAAGCGACCTTTGCTTGGCTTCTCCAAGCTGATAATTCGCTCTTAAGAAGCGTTGCGACGAGGGTTGTCTGGAGCTGTTTAGCGACATCAAATTCAGGTGAGGGAGGAGTTGTTTGGATAGTACGAATGATAGGGATTTTGCGGAAAATGGCTAACGGTGGCAAAGGGACCTCAACCTTCTTGCAGCGAAGTCGTTCGTAATGTTTCTCAACGAGCTCTCGCGACCGCTTGTAATCAGCCTCATGCTTGGATCGTTTCCGCGCCTCGGTCACTTTGAGAACTTCATTTTCGACAGCTTCATGGATGGCCTTGTAGTCTGTCAATTGCATGAGAGTGTATTCAGGAAGGTAGGGGACGACCGCACCGGAGACGGTTACTCTCTCCAAAGTTGTATTCTTGCCCCGATGTAGTCTGGCGTAGCTGGGCGCTTGCATAAGATCCCAATAATTATATCCAGCCTTCGTCGCCTGGGTCTTAGCGCTGGTAAAGTTTCAGAACGGAGTCCATGTTTTGAAGAGGAAATGACACTCACAACTCATCGTTGGATACTTTGTTCGCGGCCCGAGCTTTATCGTACGCCTCCCTCCATTTAAACAATTCCAAAAATTTGGGCATCATCAATGATATCCGTTTCGCCGTTTTCGCCCTCCGCTATGGCACATTCAGTGCGATGACAATATAACGACTTGGTCGATACCGACCTCCATTTCAGCATCAAGGTCCTCTGGTGAGTGAGAGGCATCAAGATACTCTTGCACGGCTGCGATCCACTCATCGGCGCGATAGAGTTTTGTACAATTGGGCCCTGAGTGGTCATAAGTTCAGAAATGAGATTTAACTTGTGATAGGACATACAACCCGTATTGCCATATAAGGGTGAAGTAGTAGCTGATATGTGTAAGTACACAAGATGAATGAAGGGAATGGAGAAGGCCTACCAATACAATTAGTGTGTTCGGGGACAAGAAGGGACTCCGAAACGATTCGCTGGTATTCAGGCTGTGTCCGTCCTTGGGGAGCGACGAGTTTTGTCCTAGACAAGGAAGTCAGCGTAATAACATAGAAACAGTAGGAAAAAATGACTTGAGAAATTGTTTCCGGCATTTATTCTGTAGAATGAGTCAATAGATGCGAATTACTACTAAGGGAGGAAGGGTTTCATTCTGATCAATGAACACCGTACCTGGCCGCAAGTGCGAATCCTCAAAGCAAATGACTCATACATTAACTTGCTTACTTTCCCACATTCCTGCGCTCCTGATGAGGTATCTCCACCAGCAGTAATAAAAGAAATCTGACCTCGCATTTGCCTTCGTCGAACACAAATGCGGCATACGACGCTTCGGTAAAAATCTGCAAGGGTTTCGGGAGGGGCGCAGGCTTGCAAGTGTTTCTGGTATATCTCCAGATGTAATCCGAAGACTTGCTAATGAGAGTTGCACAGAAAAATTTGTTGCATCGAGCCAGTGCAAGAACATCCTTGGGTGACTGGGTATACAGGAGCACTTCAGCGATAAGCTCGAAGGGAAGACGTGTGATATAGCAAGGCTTGGGCTGGACGTCTTCGGTGGTAGGCTTCAAGTTTGCTTTGAGTTTTTTCCTGATGGGAGGCATAGTGGTGACTGGAAGAAAGGTAAAAGGAGGATAGTATCGCCCTTCTCATTGGCTGGATAATGAGCGCTTCCTATTGGCTAACTCTTTCGGCCCGAAGTAACAGGTAATTATCAGGTGACCATGACGCGTCTCAATGATTATCGCGTCATTTCAAATTCTCCCCTATCGACCTACCCCTTCCTGCCTCGAAATCGCCATGCAGCACTCACCCGTTGAACGCACTACTACAAGAATACTCTCAGATGTGTCTATGTATTTCGACGGAAGAGATTCGCTGCCGATCTGCTCAGCAACCCGGATGATAATTCAGGATATGTATTTGGCACAGTCTCCATGGTTTTGGAGGGAACAAATAGATGTCGATTTGTCTTTATAATTGACGCGAGTACTGATACCAAAAGCTCTGTGCCGTTCGACGTTATTTTGTGGGAGAGTGCTTTGATGCCGTCTCTGCGCAGGGGCTCGACGAACAGTGGTCGCTTTATAGACACCTGGCTCCCACAGAGACGTGAGTCTTTCTTTGGTCTGCGATGAATGCATTGCTCAAGCCTCAGGCCAGTGGTGCTAGTTCCTAAGGATGAGAATTCTCGAGTAGACCTCCCCACTCTTCTGGTAAGCAAGTTAAAGATCAAGTGCATCATACATATGTCTGACATGGCATCTGCCAGTGGACCCCCATGCGTATTAGATATGACGTTCCAACACCTCCTCCTCAAGGAAAATGTTCACATGCGTCAGCAGTCTTGGACGACAAGCCCGTCCTGACAAAGAGACTTAAACAGGAGACACCTGTGACCGAGAAGCTCCAGCCTCCGAAATTGACGAAGAAACCAAAAAAGGCCCTGAGAGCTCAGCGGCATCGCAATAGAATTTCCACATTGAATGACACGACTTCCTTGTCGCCCAACATTGCACCCACTTCGAAGCCTAAATTCACTGCCGATCCCGTCAACGCAGCCGAGTCTGCAGCCTCCATTACGGGAAGGAATTCTAGTGTGACCTCTACAAGGCCAACCCTGGCGTCCACTGAGGCGCATTCCAGAGGTAACCTATCTTTTCTGAAATCTAATTGTACATCTGAGTAGATGTTCTCTGCGCTAGGAATGTCTTCGCCTGGCCCCATCCCACTACTGGACGGTAGCCTGATCATGACTTCTGGGTTGAACTTCGGCCGTGTAAGTGATAGACGTATTATATCACGATCATACTTGTCTAATCATTCTCCCCCCCTAGACCCAATATGTGGCCTTAGAGAAAACTTCAATGATGGCCCACGGCAAATTGATAAATGTCATAGGCATAGTCAAGTCCGTATCCGGACCATCTCTGACCTCTCATGGCCAACGTAAGACTTCGAATTTTCCCTTATATTCGTACTCGTAGCCTAATACGACTTGCAGAACTGACTTGCACCCTAAAGATCCTCGATTCAAGCATCAGCTCCCCTGAAGACAGCATCGGGAGAGATTCAGATGCCATAGTGTCAATTGTTTTACGACGAAGTACAAAGCTTGGCTTCACCGCCCTGAGGTGAACGACGTTATCATTCTTCGCGACGTCAAGGTAGTGAAGTGTTCTACAACTAGTAAGCAAGCGCGACTGAATTTTGAGCACAGCTAGAAAACACCGAAAAGCTGAGGTATTCAACTACCGTTCCTGTGCCGTATGATATCATGGTAGGCTTCAGTGGGCAGTGCATAAGAAGGAAATAGGCGGGATAGATCACAATAGAGGCGAGGCTCCTCTATGAAAGTCTCGGACCAAACGGCTTGGGTGTTCAATTCTCTCCCTTCCACGACGCTCAACCTCAAGAAATCGAGTATTGCTCTAAACTTTCCACTTGGTGGCGCGTCATACTCGAGAAGAGAAGGGCTGACTTAGGAACAGATTGGCGAAGACACGCTCGGGTATGCCATTGTTCCTTCTACTCGACGAGTACATAAGCTCATCCGCGACGTGGACCGCAAAGTATTCAACGGTTACTTTGATTGTATAGTCGAAGTTCTCTATTTCCCACTTGTTTTCCAAAGTTTTTGTTTACAGGTTTCTAGGTGCTTTCTAAATCTGACAACGGAGACGACAGCCCGTACGAACTCTATGTCACCGACTACACGAAAAATGATCAGGTCATTCCGATGCGTTCCAAGTTCTGGCCTTCATCTCTCGCAGAACGTGTGCTGAAGATTGCGATGTGGGACGCTGCGCTCCCAATAGGGAGGACGATGGAACAGGGAAGAATTTACAGAATGAAGAACATACGAATGATTATCGGCAGAAGCGGGGGTCTCGAAGCGAAGATATGCGAGCGAAAAATTTCCGAGCCGCTGGATGATAAGGGTCACACCGATTTCGATGTGCATCTGCAAAAGTTTTTAGAGTAAGTTCTCCGTTGCACATGGATATCGTTCTCTGCTAACGTCGACATTCAGGCGGAAGAAGCTCTGGAAGAGCGACGGCAAAGTCGCATAACTGAAAGTATATACGGTTCAGATCAACGTTTCCGCCACGCAACACAAGCGTGTTACTATTTGCTAGCACCCTTCTCCTTAGCTCGTTTTAGACACAAACGCCCCTACGATAGCCACTTACACTCACAAGATTATCGGTAGATTAGATCCCCCATCCCCCATGCTTTAGCAGTATACAGTAGCGGTATTCATTTACATGGTGCGACCATAATGGTTCACAACACTTTACACTTTAGTCGCGGTGTTGAGGGTTGTCACGGTCACTTTGAGAGCAGCTTGAATGATATTAACCACAGCATATGATACTAGGTTCGATACAAACCCACCTATCACTTAAATATCTGGTCGTCATTCTGTTCTTTAAGTTCATTCCACAATAGGAACTACATGGCTTCGTCAGACTGGTCTAAGTCCAATGTGATACACCGAGAACTATAATTCATCATGTGAATCCTCTGCAACTAAAGGCATAATAGTATCGGTTGTTGCAGTCACAATGGGGATTGGTAGAGATATCGTTGCCCCGGTGGCGGTGTCCGCTAAACTGGAATCCCATAGAGTGCTTGAGACCGGCACTTCGACAAGAGATGACGTCGATAGGGATACCGCTGCAGAGATAGTGCTCGTAGCAGCTGACACCAGCGTCGTGACCAATGTTGTTTTGATTCCTTCTTCCATGGACACCAGGACTTCGTCACCGCCAAAGTCCGGGATGAAATGCGTCCACCAGAATGCTATTCGAATACCCCGATCCACTAATCTCTGCTTCAAGACGAGGAGAACCACAAGGGTGAAGAAAACCAGTCCAGATATGATCAAGACTCGGTCCATCCAGTCAGTCTTCTTGAGGGCGGTGATAAGTTGTTTGGAGGTGTCCATTATATTCGTGAGTGTGTCGTGAGTCGAAGATGTAGCGCGCAGAGAAGCTGAAGAGGCATCTGGACACTACGATAAAAAAGGACAAAACTAGAAACCAAAGGGACGCACCTAACAACTGCGTCGCTGCAACCGACTTTTCTAGTTCTCCTTGCATGAGGCCAATTGTCCGCCGCAAGGCCTCCGTCACAGTCTGATTGGCTTGCATTAATACGTCTTCCCTGAAAGAGAAATTCAGGAGCGATCTGAGAGCCAGAAGGCATCCACGTACATGACTTTCTCATCTGATTTTTCAGTGACAGCGGTGGACTTGAGTAGCTCTTCTCGATTCGACCTGCTCAAAGCGTCGATGGCGCGCTTGGATTCCAGAAGTGCTGCTCGAGTATCCTTTCGAAGACTAAGATATCGTCAGAGCTTGCCAGTGCACAGTTCTGCAAACTCCACCTGTCGAGCGCGTGTTTGAAGCCATCGACTATTTGTTGCAAGTCTCTCCGATTCTTCTCTCCTCTCTGGTCACCAACCATCAAATCTAGCCCCTTGTAAGATCTAAGAGGAAGAATCGTAGCGAAGAAGAAGAAGACATACCTCCACTTGTCGCGCAATGACATCAAGGTCTTCCCTCAACTCAGCCGCTAGATTCTGCTGAGCAACAAGCGGCCCTTTGCAGGCGCGTAGACGTGGTATTTGGAACTGCGAAATATCATTCTGGCGCCTCTCGATGGACGCAATCGTCTGTGTGGTTTCTTCGTCAAACGTGGAAGGGATGGGAGGCATTGGAAGGATCGCGTGGCCATCACGTGTCAGTTACAACAAGTTAAGTTTGGATTGATCACTCCCCGACCGGTTCATCTCACTGTGCCGAGACCGTCAACTACAATTTCATCATCACCTAGAGAGGAACCCCGGATACAATAAGTACTGCTACAAAAGCAAACCCATTTTCACATAGTTATTACTATTTTGCAGAGCTAAGCAAACTGTTTCTTGTGCTAATATTAATATGTTGTTATTACGATGTGCTCGAACAGGTTTTCGAGCGTCTCGACGTTATCTGCTATGTTTTACCCACCGCCGCCAGCAGGATTTTCAAATGTAAGTGATTCTCTCCGCTTCCTTTTTTGATCTTCTATCGACTCATCATCTCTCATGGCACACATTATCTGCGTAAAAGTGCCGAGACCGTGCTGCGCAGTCATTCTCAGAAATATCACGGCAGCCGACTGATCACTCGTTATTGCTACCCCTGGCTGACCCTGTCACCCACTCTTGTACTCCAGCCATGCGTTTGTATCTGCTGACACTGGGTTACTCTGCTCTCCTTTTTTGCCTGCAAGGTGTCGATGCTCAAGTGACAGTATACGGGCAGATTCCTCTGGGACAAACTATATCTCAGTCTAGCAGTGGTACCTCCACCGCCTCTGTTGCTGCGGCCACCTCAACGCTCGCAGCCTATGACGATACTGTATTGGATCCGCCCTCAATACCAAATCCTGCACCTTCGACAGCTTTCACACTGAGTATACCCGCTGTAAATACATCAGTGACTGGGCTATCGATCACTCAGTCGGCTTACGCTTTTTATGGCTTCTCAATTGAGATGTCAGTCCTCACACAAGTCCGTAAGTAGCCATACTGTCTAGGCATCTTTACATATTTGATATCTGTATACAGTGGGAAAGAATTCGTACGCTTGGGTCCTACGAGATCGGGATATTTACTAAAGTAGCTTGGTTTTAAGCACCCACATTCAACCGATCTTTTTGAATCTGATGGCTCTCATCGCGCAGAGAGGCGGCCGTGTCCGAATACGTGCAGGAGGTAATACACAAGAGTTCGCGACATACGAAGAAGAGCTTCCAGGTGCCAACGGAAAGTGCATTACCAAACAATCAGTCAATTCCCAGAATCCTGTTTGTATACGTTCCTGATTCCATCAACGAAGATCTCTAACCTTTATTGTGAACAGACCGAGACACCTGCGGTCATCTACAACATGGACATGTTCCATCTGTTCGCCAATGTTTCTTCGTTGGTCGACGTTGCATGGTTCTTAGGTATGCACAAGTCTATCGATCCAAATATCTGCTTATATCCACGCAGGTATCCCTTTTAACGATACTTCGAATTGGAGATTTGCCATCGCTGAATACGGTGAAAGCGTTCTGGGCGACAAGCTATTAGGACTTCAAGCCGCTAACGAACCAGACCTTTACGTTGAGTACGCCTTAATGACTGGAAACCATAGTTGTCACCTGATGATACGTTCCTATAGTCACGGACATCGAGATGAAGGTTATGATGCGACATCGTACTATGGTGAAATTCAAGAATTGATCAGCGCCATAAGTACCAACGGTGACATACCCACAAAGAATAACCTCGTGGTACCTAGTGTTTCTGGAGATTGGGCGCCTGAACTCGTTTGGAATACCGGTATCCTCGATACATGCATCGACAGCCTCTCCGCTCTTGCAGTTGAACAGTAAGCATCTTTCATTGCGCCTCTCAGGCCATGATTACACTCGCCTTCACATCAGTTATCCGAACAACAACTGCTACGCCATGTATGGGACAGGTTCATTCGTGGACCCGCAGACCACATTTCCTGACTATCTAAATCACACTTCTGGCGTTTCGCTGGTTCAACCATATTTGAACTCTACCTCCATTGCGCAGACGTACAATCGACCATTCTACATGCTCGAGATGAATACAGCATCATGTGGTGGTTTCCCTGGTATCTCGGATAGTTTTGGCGCTACTCTGTGGGCTCTCGATTATGGTTTGCAGATGGCTTATGGAAACTTCACGGGGGCTATGATTCACGTCGGTGGTCAGAACGTCTACTATAATGTAAGTGACGATTCATGCATTCGTACGCACTGCACTCGCTCATGATCGCATGCAGCCCTTTACAGGTTCGGCTTCCGGATATTTCTCCTTGAGCCACTAAAGAAACTCTTGACAGCACCCCCCACGAATGAATCGACGTACCACCAATGGACAATCGGTTCGATTTTCTACTCTGCGCTAGCGATTGCTGAAGTGTTTGGCACATCGGGAACGTCGCAAATAATGGACCTTGGAGGAAATGATGGCAGCGTTTATACTCCACAGTATTCCATCTATGAGAATGGAAATCTGGCCAAGGTCGCATTATTCAACTACATTACAGACGAATCCGGGTCCAGTGACTACACCGCGACAATTACTGTTGATGATGGGACTGTCCCTGCGCAAGTCTATGTCAAGTGAGAAAGCTCGTACTGTGCTAGTTATCGAATCTCATCGTCACCAGATATCTTTTATCTGATTCCGTGTCAACGAAAAGCAATATTACATGGGCTGGCCAGGTAAGGCGTACCCTTTGACCCTCCTCATACTCACCCTTCCTTGCCGAACCTAGACCCTGGGAACAAAATACAGTGTGGACGGTATCCTCAAGAACGACCTAAACGTCGTCACCATCGCGTGCGATACCTCCGCCAACACTTGCAGTATCCCTGTAAACGCCCCCGGATTCGCCCTCGTCTTCCTCACTGAATCGGAGGTCTCCGAAGTCACTCCCGAGTCAGCTTCCACGTTTGCGACGACGGCATACACCAAGACCATCAATACACAAACAGTTGATGCTAGTGTCCTAGCTACTTCTAACGGGCACTCTGGTGATTCGTTTCCTGTTGTGGGGAGCACGAGTAAGAAGAGCCAGTCCGGTGCTCTTGGCATGAACGATGTGCTGAAGGGTGGGTCAGTGCTCTTACTGGCATTTGCTTGGGGAGCGATAGCTGTGTTATTTATTTGATAAATTTTACTCTCAAGAATGGTTTACGCCGTCTCGGCGTCGTCAATCTACATTCACTGCTGCGATGATTGCATAGACGTCGAGTGACTATCTAGGATTTTCCTGGAGTACATCTGAAGCTCAAAGCTGATCGGGGAATCATGATACACTTCGAAGTATACTTACTCCGGAGATCGCACTGGTCTTATGATCCCCAATTTGACGGGACTCAGAAACCCAACTCAAGATCAAATGGTTGAATATTAATGCGGAGCACTTCTACAGCTACAAGCTATAATGCGATAATACTAAAACGAGTCCGTCAAACAGCATGCCGAAAGGCTAGGGTTCAAGGGATATTATATCCCCCTCGACGTTTTAGTCTTCTCTTTTGGGACTGATCCTCCAACATCGTCCAGTCCTTTGAGGAAACTGGGCTTCCAAGTCATGACGGAACCCGAGGTCCTGCAAGCCGTCTTCCTGGGAGATATCCTGATTGCTACTCTCCGAATCAGTCTCGAAGCGAAGCGACTGGGAAATCATGCTTCCCTGCCAAGAATCATCTGGGCGTGCATGACCCGCCGCAACGCGTCCCACGAGGAGCGTTGGTGCAATTCCCTGTGTGGGATTCAGGTGAATTGTAAGGCATAGAAGTTGCAGACATACTCTCATTGCGCCCATCAAACTATCCATGTATATGAAGAGCGGGCTTTCTATGGCGCGGAACACCAAATATAAGATCGCGGATGCAGAATAAAGCGCTGAAGATTCTACGAATACTTCAATCACACGCCGATAAACATGGAGTCCGGTTCCCCTATTTGCGATTGTTGAAATGCGAAAGATTATGAGGATCGTACACCATAGTGTCGTTGCGAGGACCAAGAAGAGAACAGTACCATACTAGGTACATAATCTTGTCCCAGGTAGAATTTGTAGGTATCAAAGCACTTGAGCCCTATGCAATAATCTGGATGAAAAACAGATGTATCAGAAGAAACGAGCCGACCCACCGACTGCTGAAGCCAAGAGGAGAATAGGTACAATGACAACAGGCAGGTTAAAATTCCAGACCATCCAGCAACGCCAAATCTGGTATGGGTGAACACGGTAAACGGGACGGAGATCGAACATAGCAACGTTGCTACCTACCAAAGTCGAGTCCGAAAGAACAGTACATATAGCGCCCATGATACCCCCCGCCAAAGTCGTCGCGGGGATCCCGGGAGCCGTATATTCAGACCAAAAATCCATGCCGCTATCGGCGAACTTTTGTCGCGTATCCATGCAGTCGATAGCGAAAAGGATGGCGGTCAGTATATAGAGGATGATGATAGCAGCAGTTAAAGCTTTCCCATAGGCTCGCGGGCTTTCTTAACAACTGCGTGGTTTGGATTAGGTGTCAGTGGCATGCAGAGCATAGGTATCATCCCCACAGATGTGCCACGAAGCCACGAAGAAGACACCGGTGTATAAGCCTATATGCCATGGTTAGATGGCCCAAAGAATACCCACCAAAATAATACCGATCAATTGAGCAAGGAGAATCTTTGCTCCCAACGTAGCGTCGAGAGATTGAAATATGGCTGTGATGTCATCGCCCTTAAGTTCTGCTGGAATAGTTGTCTGATTATCCATGAAAAGTCTGGAGGAGATAAGTATGAGTGAAAATGTTATTAGTGAAGGTTGGGAAAACGCATAACGTGGGCTCCAATATATAGGGCCGCTTCGTTGTCGCCACCGCCCGAGAAGACAGGGCAAAAATAGCCGGTAATGATGCAACCTTCACATTCGTTCGGTTCCCACCGCAGAAGGAAGCTTTCGTGAATATATCCCTTCAACGTCACCAAGAAGCAGGCTGGATCGCGGATTTGAATGTAGCATGCCATGCAGTGAATGGCGACTAGTTGACTCCTCGATGCAAGTGATGATCTGCTTGTTCATGACTATACAGGTCGCGAACATTAGCGACACAATGCTCCTCTGAATAGTGATAAGGAACAACGTTTCCTACAAGAAGTCTGCGAACTCTCCCGATATTATTTCGTAGCTCGTTGACGCGATGACGGGATCAAATCGGCCCTTTTCAGAGTTTTACGAATACGTGCGAAGGCGTAGTACGCCGACATGGGGAAACCGAGGCTATACGAGGAAATCGTCCAATGCAGTCATCCATTGTAGAGAAGCTTCTTATCGTGATGGTGTCGCACGTACACATACTTGACAGAGTGACAGCAGAAATGCTAGTGTGGATGCCTACAGAAGAGTAACAGTTCAAAAGACAGTTGCTAAATTGAATAAGATATGCACCGTACATCGGAGCAATGTCTGTGTACAACTAGTTGAACGCAGTTGAAAGCTTGAATCATGCCAGCTATATCACCACTTGTAGGTTGGCGGCATGTATCGGTCAATCATCGTTAATTAATGATATTCTAGAATCCAAAGGAAGGGAAGGAACATATAGAAGACGAATTTGCAGGAGACATACCATCTCTTTCACTAGGGACTAAATATAGCACAAAATCTCACTCAGACCGAAAGTTGTAAAGATGATCACTGGTAGGAATCACCAGCTGCATCAAGCAACGGCAGGCTGGTACCACCGAGGGCCTGAGCTCGAGCCTCAGATCACTTTGACCTTTCCTGTATAGACATCTTGTACCCGTTAGTGCCACCAGTCACGTTTGCTTACAGGAGCGACTGCCCGTTATAACCATAGCAGTGCAATGTCCTGGAAACAGAACGTTGGCCAAGAACATTTCTGTAACAACGAAAAGAAAGTGCACACTCAACAGCTGAACGTTCTCCTTCTATATAAGCAGAGAACACCGACGCAAGTCACCGTAGCTAAGTGGAAACGATTACCGCTCAGAGATGGTTTACCTTGACGTTGGCACGCGATAATCCAAGTAATTATATAGCTTTTGTAATCATACCGTCAAACCAGCCAGGCTTCTACCTCTAGCCCTCGTCACAGAATCATAACTGCGAATACCTGCTCCTTTCTGCATCCTCCTCCCTGGTCCCCCAGCACCATCACCCATGCCCAGTGGATTATGCCCACTCTGCAACATCCGCAGCGCGCCTTGCAAAATCAAGATCGGATTCCGGCTCTTCCACACCTTCGCACTAATATCCTTGATGCCTGCTGCCTTAAACAGCCGATGCAACGTTGGCCCGCACCTCAGCCCGAACCCAAGGGGCCGTGGTCGCATCAGAATCCTCGTTGAGCCAAACTTGCTTTCAACCTCCGTCCACACTGTCCGGTCTTCGAACCGGTCCACGTAATCCATGTTTTTTATCGCCTGAGAGTACGATTTTATGGTAGCGAGCGACATGTCGGCGTGCGTACCTCGTCCAAGCCCGACCAATCCGTTCCCATTACCAATAATCGTGAAGACCTGCATGCTCGGTATTCGCCCTTTACCTGTCTGCTGGATGACACGACGACTAATCCTGTAGAGGTGGATGCTAGGGGTCACGCAGCTTGAAGCGTTTTGATATGCCGGTCCGTTCATATATTTCAGGAGCCGACCTGCCCAAGTCTGTTTGAACCGGCTGGGCTTTTGGGTCGTCAAAGTCAAATTTATTTTCTTCCATCAGTTCATGGAACATCGACTTGTGGTTGCGAACAATGACTCGGTTGTGGAAGGGGTTGTCCTTCGTTGGAGGAAAGTCCACAACGTCTCGGGAGTCCATCAGAGGATCTGGCGTCATGAGATTCGGCCAGTGATGACCAGGCGGGATTTCTTCCTGATTGGGGTCTTCGTCTGTGGGAATCCAAACATCAGCAGCTAACAAGATAAAGATAAATACGGTATTTACCAGGGAGGAGGGTGTCGCCGGTCTCCACGTTGATGTTGCGCTCGGCCAAAAACGACAAGGCAAAAGGTAAAACCATTTCGTTTGCTGCCCCTTCCGAGTCCATCTGTGAAAGAAAATTTCCGAATTCTGCCTTTTGGTCAGGCTTCAGTCTTTTCATAGCCGTTTGAACTGCAGGTTGTGACAGTTTCACATAGAAGTCGTGAACGAAGGCAGCTTGTTCGGGCGTCCATTTCACAGTCTGCTGGAAACCAGCTCTACTTGGAGCAAAACTACCAAGACCCTTGAGGTAGGCTTCTTGTTTTGGCGCTTCAGGCTCTGTCAAGGGCAGTTAGCTACAGCAGCACTGTGTAGTATTATCACATACTCTTGTAAAAATGCTCAGGGAGGTCAGAAACATCGAGAGAAATCCCCTGCTGAGACAAGAAATCAACGATGGCAGGGAACCACTTTGGATCCGCAAAGTTAGTCTCCGACGCATTTGTTATCAGGCTCAGCAAGTCGGTCCGAGTGTCGTGGTCAAACTGATCGATGGCCTTATCGACGGAATGCTCGTTGAACTTGTCGAAGAACGCTTTGACATACTGCTGATGTTCTTCCGCAGGATCAAGGCTAACAAAGGCTGAATCTGCGTCTTGGGGAAGCGGTGAGACTTCTGCGGGAATACGTGAACATTTTTCCCTTTGCACAACAATAGCGCTCACGTTCTGCGGGATCCAATGGTTGTAATGATTCTGAAGGCAGAATTCGAGATGATTCCAGGACAGAGTCGGGTGCAGCGGGCGGTGGTGGGAGCGTTTCAACTTGTGGCAAATCGGATTCCGGGGTAGACGATTCCAATGTCGGTGGCACAGTCAGTACAGGTTCGGATAGAGATGGCTCTAGTAAGAGAGGTTCTTCAGACGAAGGCAGCTCTTCGAGGGTTTGCGTCGAGTCCTGTACAGCTGATTGAGATGGTCTCAAATCAGAAGGCAGGTCTGGCGTCACTTCCACTTCCTGGGCAGGCGGTACAAAGAGCGCAACTGGAGGTGGGAGGTCTTCCGAGAAAGGTGAGTCTACGTCAGGTTCAGTAGAACTGGAAGCTATAGGCGAGAGTGACTGGGGGTTCCTCTACGGGTAACAGCTCTACTGGCCGTGGTAAAGACAATGCATCGACTCTCTGAAGTGCATCGTCATAGCCAGAGGACAGGTCTTCGGGCAACTCCGGTATTGATTCTCAGATACCTGAGTATTTCCTGTAACGAAGATGGGTCAATATCATAAAGCCTCAGAGAGTAATGAGAGCGCGACGCCAGTACAGGGCGACGGTCATCCGCGACATTTGATACATACTTTCATAAAACACCTCTGGCAAATTGGAAAAGTCGACATCAATTTCGTTCTCCCGCAGGAAATCAACGATATTGTGGAACGCGCCAAGGTCCGAAAAGTCGTCGTAGGGCAGCGCGGTCTTGAGATCCAACAATTGGAATTGCTTGTCCTCGTCGAGAGACTGGAGAGCATCCTGGACGTGTGGCTCTTCCAACTTCATAAGAAATGTGCTGGCAGCCTCAGGAAAGTCAATTTCTAAGGAATCCTAAGTAAGGTAGAAAATTCCGACGGGCAACAGACGCACCAGTCGAGTCCAAGCCGCCCTCCAGCAGGTACGTCAATCTTTGCCTGTCCATACCAGGATATTGCTCCTCAATTTCCGCGTATACAGCGTCCATATGCGACGGCGACGGCGCTAACACCTCCAATTCTTCCACCAAAGACGTCAACTCATGAGTAGGCAGCTCCGGTCGGAGCCGCGCGCGAATTTTGGAAAACCGAAACTTTTGCTCCGCATGAGGATCCGTGAGGCAGCGTCGGGTTACGTGCAAAGAACGAAGGACATGTCGCGACTTTGGCGGCAGCAGACGGTGCACAGACGTGCGTGTTACGAGCTGCCTCGACAGCCGTAACATGAAAGAAGGAAAAAAGTGCGTCCCGATTTGGAAGCTGTCCTTGTCGACGACAACGATGGCGGAAGAGAATTCTATTGCTGCAACGCTGAATGGCCTGGAGCTCTCTAATCTCTACGGCGTAATAGATAAAGACAAGTGAGCTCTCTGCCTGCTCTCGCCGTGCAATTCAAGCGAACGTGGGTCTCATCAAGTGTCCATGGCCTCAATCTGACTGTTCCCGAAGATGCCAAGGCAGTCATCAAGCCTTGGGACCAAAGAGAAGACAACGAGAAGTACGCAGAATCTGGTGTGGACGACCAGGTGCGACGCAAGCAGCTGTAATCGCGGACAGGATGCTGACCTTAACCTCTAGATCATTATCCACGTACCATTCTCGCAGAACGTCAAGATAAAGTCTGTCTTACTGAAACTGGGTACGGTTCCATCTGCTTAGACTCTATATTTCTGTAAACAAAACCACAGGAAGAGGAGAGTCGACGCCGCGTCATCTACGAATTTATGCAAACCACTCTACAATCGTCGATTTTGCAGATGCTGAGAATACCAAGCCTCAAGTCAATATCAGTCTTCTAGAGGGAGAAACGGGAGTGACTGAATACCCATTGCGAGTTGCAGCATTCACCAGTATAACTTCGCTCAGTCTGTTCTTTGTGAGTCTAAATGTC
This sequence comes from Armillaria luteobubalina, assembly GCA_030435615.1. Taxonomy (NCBI): domain Eukaryota; kingdom Fungi; phylum Basidiomycota; class Agaricomycetes; order Agaricales; family Physalacriaceae; genus Armillaria; species Armillaria luteobubalina. The sequence continues at coordinate 487,429 of JAUEPU010000038.1, forward strand.
TTCATGATACCCTCATTCAGTTCATTGCCATTAGAGTGAAGCAGTGGGCGAAGAAACGTCTCAAATATACTATATAGGCTTCAAAGGCGAGTTACGGTCTCCACAGAAGGATGCCAATATCAAACTAGATATACCTGCTGCAAATGCGGCTGATGCACCGTTGGTGAGCAATCTATAAGGGATCCAAGTAGCTTGATCTGTCTAAACGTATATTACAGTTCGACCGGTTATCAGAGAAAGCCGGAGGCCAACAAACGACGGCACGGTGACACACAGTTTCAAGAATGGTACTCAAGAGTAGCACATATTTGCCTGGATTTATGTAGAGTAACGCAAAGATACCCGACGGAATATCCAAGGGCCCAAGCCGCGAAGAATAGATTGGCCCTACGAGGCAGAACGTATATTACTCCAGAGGGTACGTCCTTGGAAAGAAGATTAAACAGATCGAATGCCAAACCTGAAACCACGATCTACTCACTAGGCTTGGCATAAACTCTCAAGATTCCTTTGCTGTATAATATAGGCATTTGCCTTGTAGCCTCCTCCCGGACACCATTAACACTGCCATCATCTTCGCATTCGCAGATGGCAAGGCTACAATTTGTATCCCTGGAAACGTGGATGTACAGTTTGACCAAGAGCAGCAAGGGTAGATCCTGCTCCCCAATCGAAGAATCTATCATGGACCATTTGCAACAATCCGAGTGTATCTGTGACTTGACAGATACTTCAAGAGTAATTTCCTCTACGGAAGGACTCAGGCGCGCAAACAGGAAAAGATCTTGAAGCATATTGATCCCAATGTGCACCACCCGTAGGTTGCGACATTGGTACAAGTCGAAGTAGTTGTATCTCCTCCGAAATTGAATAGCAGTCACTATAATGTGTGGTCAGAAATGAGATGAGACGACGCGTGAGGGCTGACTGTGAAGTAACATCTCCAAATGCAAATATTCCAAAGTATCTTGGAATCGGGCCAGGAGATCCTGCACATTAGGTACGGCGAAGGAATCCTCTTCAATTTCCAGAGCGGCAGAAAATCGTCTCACAAAACTGATATCAAGAGCAGCATGCTTGATTTGATTGAGATCGAAATACCCAACAGTAAGGGATTCCAACTGTGGCGAAGGTAAGGAGCCCGGGTCATTACTCCCCCAAAGTTGCTCGGGGGAAGACCAAAGAATGGATAAATGTTTCAACGAGCTCCACTCATACATTCTCAGACGACGGCCTTCGTCAAGCGACATACGCCCCATGGCCTCTATCTGAAGGTCGATGATGTTTGATGCGTGCCAAAATGCGACAAGAGATTCTTGAACGCGGACTGGGAGATGAATCCATTCGAATATCATATTAGTCGCTGAGAGAAGGAAGAACCGGTGAACGTTGCGTAAGAAGGGCAAAAAGAGGGGGATCCTCTCAAATTCACTCTCTTCGCTTTCATGGTGAAGACTTAATTCGAAGGAGGTGATGAGGGGGGCGATATGGGGGGAAGAGGACAGTAGAGTGTATAATTTTTCGAAGGTATGCCCATGGAACGAAGATGGAGAAATGGAAGAGACGTAGATGCGAGAAAAAATGCCTTTCTGACTCGAAGGTCGAAAAGCTGTGGAGGTGAGCGCACAAGATTTTAATGAGGGTATATCTCCGTCAAGATGACCGATGATCAGATCCCAAAGCTCTTGGGGAAGCATAGTGGCTAAAACACGTTTCCATTGAAATTTCTTGTTGAAATCGAGTTTTTGCACTTACCAGCAACCCACACCGCGTCGTGGATGGTTGGGGGAAGCGAAACGAAGAAGCGTTCGAATTTCCGTCGCGTGGCGGACGGCAGGCATAGCGGCCCGGTAGAGGATGTCTCCGGCTAAATGTCGGGAAAATAATTCGCAATGTGCCACGACCACTGTTTTTCTCGCGGATTTTGAAATCTGCTATGTTACTCAGGACCTGATCGCTACTTCTCATCTCGCCTTAAGCCCTCAGCACCACTGGCAGACTGCTAGAAATTTTACCATAGAAAGCCCTCTGTAAAATTCATGATTAGGGACACGATAACTGTTTCGACGATGGATACTCCCACCCTCGTCAGGGACACTTCGGACGCGGAAAAAACAGAATCCGCCACAAGATGTCAATCTCGACGCGAAATTGGAGGCCGATCGTCCCCAAGTTGAAGATACCCCGAAGGATTATAGAGTGCATGTGCAATTCGCGGCCCTATGTTGGTCCATGTTTCTTGCAGGATGGAATGACGGGACGACTGGACCTCTCTTACCTCGGATACAAGAGGTCTACAATGTAGGTACTATATCATTAATGCGTCTTTCTGCCTAATCTGCGTCTTAGGTAAATTACACTATCGTATCACTGTTGTTCATCTTAGCTTGTGTGGTATGCCGCCTTTGACTTCGAATTTGTTCCTTACCTTATGGTGTTCAGGGATTCCTCTCCGGTGCTTTCATAAACATTCCTCTTACGGAGAAGCTAGGCTTCGGAAAGATGATTGTACTCGGTAAGGTCTTCATTATCTTCTATGGTAACAACGACTAAACTAGCTCCAAAGGATCTATGTTCCAAGTCGTCGCTTACGCTCTCCAATCTGCCGCCTTACCTTTCCCCGCATTTCTCATTGCATACACCATTAATGGCATCGGCATGGCTTTCCAAGACGCTCAAGCAAACGGCTACGTCGCATGCTTCCAGGATAATCCAGAAACAAAGATGGGTATTATGCATGCGGTATACGGCGTCGGCGCTCTATGTTCCCCTCTTGTCGCAACTCAATTTGCATATCTGCCGCACTGGTCATTTCACTATCTAGCATCCTTCGGTGTGGCACTGACGAACACGATATTCCTATTGGCTGTGTTCCGATTGAAAACTCAGGACGATTGTCTTGCAGAAATAGGGTATCCCCCCAGAGAAAAGGGAGACAACGAGCAAAGTGCATTTCGTCAGATTCTCACTCTGAAGACTGTCCATTTGTTAGCTTTCTTCATCCTCGTGTATGTCGGTGTGGAGGTGACAATCGGAGGTTTGTCCTCTTCTTTCTCTGCAAAAGAAAATTTCCAACAGTATTTCAGGGTGGAGCGTCACCTACGTGATAAAGTTACGCAATGGTGGCAAGAACTCTGGCTACATTTCGTCAGGTTTCTTTGGGGGGCTCACTCTTGGTCGTGTCGGGCTGCTCTAGGTGAACAAGAAAGTCAGCCAGATCTTATCTGTTACTCCGAAGTCTATAATTTATATAATCGTAGGTCGGCGAACGACGAGTCTTGTTCATTTATTCATTTATCGCTATCGGGTGTGTGTCATACATTTGAATCTAGTATCATTTACCAACTTTATCAGGCTTGAACTAGTAGTATGGCTGGTTCCTTCCCTTATCGGAGGGGGAGTGGCTGTTTCCCTCGTTGGCGTAGTTTTGGGACCCATGTATCCAATTGTCATGAACCACTCCAGTCGTATCCTCCCTCCTTGGTTACTCACAGGATCTATTGGTTGGATAGCAGGCTTTGGACAAGCTGGAAGCGCCCTTTTCCCCTTCATCACTGGTGCGCTGGCGAATTCTGTTGGTATCTCGAGTTTACAGCCCTTGTGAGTATAGTGATTTATTGCTTGGATCGGTGACTAATTGCGATTAATATAGGTTGGTTGCAATGATGGGGTTCATGATAGTGCTATGGGCACTTGTACCAAGTCGTCGACCTCCTAAGATGACACCTCAGTCCACCACAGACGCTGCCAATGAAGCTACTTAGACGTATCGTAGCTGCATAGTGTATTTCAGTCTGAAGTAACCAACGTATACTGTAACTGTGTTGCACATTTCATACACAATCTCTAAGAAGAACTGGGATAAGTTCAGATTTTCAATTCGGTGTTTGCGAATATTGAATGTCCTCGTGTTCACTGATATTACATGCAATGGCATACTACTCAACCCACGACGACTTCGCTGAATTTTGTCAAAGCTTGATCAAAGCCATGTTCAAACTCCCAAACCATCTCGCTATCCCCTTTCTCTCGTCGATGAGCTGCAGTCCTCACTTTCTTCCACTGGCCCTTGAATCCGATCTCCGATCCAACCAGTTCACCTGTAGTCGAACCCCAATAGAACGCCAAGCAATCCTCCCATCCTTGATGATAACCCTGCTCGAAACGCCAGTGCTCAAAAGCCTCGGGATTTTGAGAGTTATTATTCCACCAATCGACATGCCCTTGCATTGCAGCCTGAAGTTCGCCAGCACCGACGCTTCGCAGGTGTTCGAGTGAATGGCGGGAAAAGTTGTCTTTGGCTCGATCGAGCGAAGAAGGCAAGACGCCTTTCTCGACAGCGGTATAGTAACACCATCCAGGGTCAGACCCTCCCTCTTTCTTCAGCGTCCAGAAGAAGTATCCACCACAGAAACGCTCATACGCTTCCCACTGAGCGTGCCCCCATTCCTTCTGTGCGGCAAGCTTCGCATCTTCATCCTGATAGGAAGAGAAAGACGCGGGATTCAACGCAGCACTCCATTCGCCAATGATAATCGAACCGCTCGAGGTGCCCGAGGCACCAGATAACATAGACGTAGACGGTGCGTCTGGATTCGCAGGATGGACGTTCGCGGCATGCTGTGTCGCCGATAACGCGTGATCGTCCGAAGTAAAGCATCGGTAAAGATGATGGTCAAGAACTAAGAACGTCCCGGTGGTAGAACGGTTGGCAATGAATTGGGCATAGTGCCCCGTTGCCCAAGCGTCTGAGAGATACAACGGAATCTCGCTGATCTCTGGCGAAACGCTCTGCAGCACAGACATGGCATCCTCGTACCAACTCTGCAGCCGGTTCGTATCCTTCGGTTCATTTAGCACTTCCAAGCCCACTACATTTTCAAAGCGAACAATCTCCTGCGCCAAGGCCACCAAGATCTGTACGGTCTTCTTTTGCTTCTTCTCTGAGTGCCAAAGCCCGGCATCACCTGGTGCTGAGGCCAGAGTGATTATCCGGATTCTGGGCACCAGGTGCGGCATGGAGATCAACAAGGACTCCGATCTTGTGCGCTCGTGCAGTCTCTATGGCATGTACGATGTATCCCCACGTATTTACGTATACATCAGCGTACGGTGCGTATTCCGTGCCTTTCATTAAATCACGCACGTCCGGATTTGGGTGGCCGCCGAGGAAATGAAAATACCCGATGGGTAACCGAACGGTGTTGATGCCGTGGGATGCCATCCAGGCCCAGTCACCGTCGTCAACGAAGTGTCCCCAGTGGTACTCAAGCATGTTTTTTGCGGCATCTTGAGACATGCCTTCCAAGATGTCCATCTCGCTGGACTTGCGGCCGGCGGCTTGTTGGAAGAGACTGGGAGTGAGCCAGTCCTCCAACGTGAACCATGAGCCAAGATTGACCCCACGCTGTTTTCGGAATCGATAGATCTGCCGCGGAGTTGGTGGTTGGGAAAGTGGAGGTACCAATGCAGGGAGGGCAGGGGCCAAAGCGCGCTGGTCAGAGCTTCCCAGGTCGAGATGTTCCTCGATCTTTGCTTTCACTTTTTTCAGATACTAGACGACAGGGGATAAGGCTACGCTCAGACGTTCCTGTAAGAAAGCAGACTTGCCTTGTCCATTTTATTTTTTAGTCACGCCGTCGTGTTGCCTGTGTAGTGGTAGGGAAGCAAGGGAGTTACGAACGAACTGCGATGACATCATCGTGGGAGCAAATATGTGAGTGCCAAGATCCCAGTTTATAGAACTGAACTGGGGAGAAACATGAACAATGGATAATTAAGAACGATCAATGCGCAGCGATACAAAAAAGGCGAGGCAAAAACTAACGTCAACTCTGACTTCATCTATCTATTGACTCCCACTCTCTTAAGCTCGTTGTAGTATTCCCAGTTCTTAATCCAAATTGTCCGTGCTAGGAAGACGATTAACATAAAGATGGACGACCAAATGATGGTGACTCACACGACTTCACAACAACGTCCCAAAATACCTCTTCCATACAATGTGGGCATCGCCTGCCGGATCACCTGGAGGTCGACCTCATATGGGTTACATAAACAGTAAGTGGGAAGGCAACTATCCCTGGTTGATATATGGACTTCCAATCTGAAAGACTCCAAAGCAGGCAAATGCTGACTTTCCATAAACGAGTCGATAGTTGACCACTCCGTCGTTGCCCATTGGGTATATTCGTCTAGGTGATATGTCACCTCTAGAGTGATGTCTCGAACGGAAGGACTGAGTTTGGAAATCGGGAAGACATCACAGGGAGTGTCCAGGATAAGATGAATGGCTCAGTAGATTAGGGAATGCATGCAAATCCATGTAGTCGAATTCAGAAAGAAATTGAGAGGCGGGAACTACAGACTTTTCAGAGAGCGGAAGATAGAGACGACACAACAAAGTACCTTGGATCCTTATATCCAAGCAGATATGTTGTAGGGTACTAGAAACCTGGCATAGCAGGGCATAGACTTGGTCAAACCTGAGGATTGCGGGTGATAACGGCAGAGAATTTTCGCAAGGACCGAAGATCAAGAGAGCAAGAGAACGGATTGAATAAGTTGTCGCCGAAAACTTCCGTATGGTCCGGTTCGGCATATATTTTCAAGGCTTCTAGACGCGGGGGGTTGGATCCTCGTCCTTCAGGACTCCAGAGCTCATGGACATGACACCAAAGAAGAGAAAGGCGTTTCAGGGCTCCCCATTTATCCAGACTGAGTCGCCTCTTCCCTTCGAATACGATGAAACAGATGTCTTCGAGTTCAAAGTCCACGATTTGAGACGTCAGCCAGTATTGGACAAGAGCATCTTGAGCGTGAGGTGTGAAGTAGCGCCAGTCAAAAAGCTCGCAAGTATGAGAGAGACGAAATCGTTTGACTGATGACATGTAAGGCAATATCGGTATTATTTGCACTAATTCTTGGGCTCGGACCGAACTTGGGATAGTGTCATGGACATAAATCTCAAGAGAAGTGATCAGGGGTGAGATATGAGGAGAGCCTAATAGTAAGTTGAGAAGATTCTGGAAGGTGTGACCGCTGCGAGAGGGTGGTGGTACGGTAAACACTTCGATGCAAGCGAAGATGCCTTTCTGGCTAAACGGAAGGAAAGAATGAGCAACGAGGGCGCATGCCTTTAGCGAAGGAAGGTCATCATGAAGATTGGATACAACGATGTTGACGAGCTCTTGAGGTATGTGTATGCTTTCGCTCATCTGAAGGAATATGAACTGACAATGCGAGGTAACGTAAAGAACTACGCACCTATAACCTAGGAGGTATCTAAGAGAAATATGAAGGCGATGTTGATATTACGGACAAGACGTCCAGGCTGCTCGCATAGATGCAGGGCTGGTGGTGGGAGAAGGAAAGCTTCAATTTGGTCATGTTTGGCGGACCAAATTCATCTCAAGAGTCACTGGTCAAGACTCATTCTTCCATGCTTGATAAGTGACTTTTATATTTCCTTCACTAATCCCTAACACCCTTTGTCAATGCACTGTATTGGAAAAATTTGCAGCAGTTTGCAGCCCCAACGCGACGCGACTGTCACATGATCATGTATTTGCCAAACAATGCCAAACTGCATGAACGTTTCTTGTTCTTGTTCCATTTGTTAGTGTTCACTCAACGTGAACGGTGGCGACGAAATTAGCTGACATGGAGGACGTACGTGCTCAACATTCTCTGGCTCTTATTCATCTCTGAGCCACTCACAGGAAATTCAATACCTTCCCCAAGGATACCTCAGCTATTTCGATGTCACCGACGAACTTTTTCCGTGGCAAGGTAGCGTTGTTCAGGAAATAGAACGACGAAGAGCTGCGCTCAATGACATGCTCCTTTTTGACATTCTTTTGTCACTGGGCGGCATACGGCAACCCGATACAGTTTACCCGCCACGAGACGTGCGATCCCTCGAGCGCCTGCTAGACGCGATTTCCGCATCTCAGTACGACATACTCAAAAAAGACTGTCTCGTTTATTTCCTTCTCAAGTGGCATGAAGATGGTCGGGAGACAAAGTTTGAGCAGGCCCGGTCGATACCACCCCAGTTCTGTGCACTCTCGGACGCGTACTGGCATTTGGATGCGGGGCTTAACGTACAGGTGAGTCTTACAGTCCCTCTGATGTTGTCATTTCTAAAAGATTCCCTTTTCAGCGTGCAGTCGCCCTTCTTTCCGACTCCCGTTTGAATAGAGACTATGCATCAAAAATTCTCCACGCACTCTCCCTCTCCGAAGACCCGACTATACTCATACTCAAATATGTTCGAACGGCGAAGCCTCCTTTGGCGGAGCCGGAAGATATGAAACTCTACACTCTTGCACTGGCCGACTCCAATTTCTTCGAAGCATGGCAGTATCAGCGATCATTCAACGAGTCAGACGAAATGAGACCACGTCTGTTTAACGCTTTGCTAGAGTGGTGTATAACGCGTCAGTTTTCTCCTTTTTTTCTTCTTGATTGTTTTGACGACTCTTTAGCGTCACCTCGAACTGCTGCACTTTCGCAGTTGTTGGGTCTGCCTCTGTCATCTTTTGAGCAGGCTATCCTCCATACCTACGCGCTTCAACCACCACTCAAATTGACTCCATCAGCCGTTGCTGTCCTTCAAGATCTCATTTGCGTCCGTCTCATTGAAAGCGGTAATTATGCTGAGGCAATTAAAATGGACCGACAATTCTCTTCAATCTCAACACTCAAGGGACATCACATCACCCAAGAGCGAAGAAAAATGATCCAGGAGATTTATGCTTCCTTACCACAAGTGGAGCGTGCAGTATTGGACCTGGAACTGGAAGCTCAGGATGCAGCTTCTACCAGTTTCATGGGGTCCAGCAGTCACAACAATGGTGGCGATGTCAGCATGACGAACTCGTGGGAGGATATCAGACCAGCACATTTAATGCCCTCTTCGGTCAATGGGAAGGCTTCCCCGATGCAACCTCCCACTTTAGATAGGTCAACAGGTTTCCGCGCCGCACCTTCTGGATCGACAAGTAGTCTCCCTCAATCCTTCTCATTGTCTCACTCTATGACGAGTCTCCCAAATGGTGCTTCATCTTCACAAACACATATACTCCCTCCTTCAATACCACTCTCCTCTTCAACATCGTCGACCCTTCAGCAGTCATTGGATCGATCACAGCAGTCAATACCTTCTACATCGACCCCTTCAATACCCTTTGAGTCTGCAACCAAGCGGCAAAACGCATTCTTCCAGCCTCAGGACCGCAGGAAAAGTGCGGGTCAGGAGTTCAATGTCACCAACGGTAATGGTCGTCTCGAAAATACCACGGAGCTACATGATACCGATCTGCAGAGGCATGAGGATTCTGACGAGTCGATGAGCGACGACGGAGATATTCCCCAGGCTCCTCATCCAGAACATTCATTCTCTGAGTCTTTGTTTGGCACCACCCCAAGCGTCCCTGAGCCCAAGAGCAATGGCCGACCGCCAACAGTGAGCAATACATCCAAAATGCCTCCCGGGGCGTTTGGAGATCCGCATGCTGATGAGGAGATTCACTACGAGATCCCTGCACAGCCAATGAGGATGGGAACACGGCATCGTGCTGTCAAAGTGCGGGACGCAAATTTGAAGCGGAGTATACCTGGTGCATTGATGGATGAGACAGATGACTCGGAGGAAGAAGAGGACGAGTTAGCACCGTTGCGATCGCCTTCGCCTCCGCACAGGGCACTTCGGAAGGGACGTGCGTCAGCACCTGAAGCACGAGGCACAGCAGAACAGAGCAGAAGACGGTCATCACGTCTATCCTCGGTGTCTCATCCGGAACCCGTCAAAAAGACGGTGAAGTCGAGAAAGTCCACTGCTACTACCACAACGACCACAACGAAAGCCAAAAGGAAACGGTGAAACATAACTGTAGTTACATGTTTATTCTGTTGCCGCTGAAAACGGTTTATATATCCGACGTTGAAATAATGTTGACGTGTCTTATTTTACGCAGTCTTTGTTTTTATCCTCTACATGTGGAAAAGATGCTATGGTGTCATGCCCTGCTGACCCGCCGACACCATATCCGTTGCTTCCCTCGAGAACCCTGGTCTCCCGCAGACATTGATTTGAGAAAAGAATGTCCTGTGTGCATCTCAACTGCCGTTACATCAATTTGGGTCTCTCACTCGGTACGATCGCCCATAATGCCATCATCAGCCCCATCATCGCGACAAGCCTATAAATACGAATCAACGGAGAACTCAAAGAATTCACCGAGCTTACAGTGGCTGGAGACTCGATATCCCCACCGAATTCGCCATCACGCCCGTAATGAATGGGAAGATAGCTGTCCCAGCTTGTCCAAACCCGGCGATCCATCCAATGCATCCCGAGAGAAGCCACGGGGGTAGGATGCGAGACGAGTGGTTCATAACAATTGGATACATAGGTCCAAGGAGAACGCCAACGAGCGATACAGCTACTCCACCGCCGATGAGCGAGGGTACACGCCATACGATTACTTCGAGGCTGGCGTGGTTGATACTCGGAGTTTAAGAGTCATATACAATTGTCAAAGATAAAGTACGTACCCAAGTGCGAAGAGAGCGTAGAAGAAGAGAACACGCCGCTCACCCACCTGTACTCATTGTCAGCTTAACATTGCGGTCGATCTGAAAGCTTGGGACATACCAGTTTGTTGACCCATAATAGTGCGAGGCGGCCGACAGTCAGGCCTGCGAAAAAGCCGGACGAGATGTATCCAGCTTTTTCCCCACCTCCGCGCAACTGAATGACATATGTAACAATCCAACCTAGATTTCGGTCGAAATATTGGCGATGAACATCCAGTCATTGGACACCGTACCTCCCAGAGTAAATTCCACTCCTACGTATACCAAGATGAACGAAGCAAGGAGATGAACATTTTTCAGAGATAAGATCTGGCGCAGAGGACTATGCTGGCTAGCTCCCAGTTCTCCGGAGGACTCCCCGATCTCTGCAAGGCATTCATCTTGAGTCCTCAGTTTGAACACGGTCCAGAGGGAAATAGTATTCAGCACGGCGAGCCCAAGGGATACCAAATAGTGGAAGGACCAATGTGGTAAGTACGCGAACTGAGTAGCAACAAGAGGCGCACATAAGGCACCAGCGCCATATACAGCATGGAGAAGGCCCATCTTGTTCTCAGGATTATGCTTATAACAAGCCACATAACCATTTGCCTGTGCATCTTGGAGAGCCAGACCAGCTCCGTTGATCATGTATGCAATTGCAAACACAGGGAAAGGAAGCGCCGGAGCCTGTAGAGTGTAGGCAATGACTTGACACAATGAACCTAGCAACCGAAGGCCTGCGTTAGCACAGGCATCAAGCCGGCAGCTCTTTTGAAAGAAAAACTCACCCAGCACCATTAATTTTCCGAATCCTAGCTTTGGGGTCAACACAATATTGGCGAAGGCTCCGGTAAGAAATCCCTGTGATTACATGAATGAAAAGAAATGTGTTACTTTGGACTAGACGAACCGTGCAGGCCAAAACGAATATAAGGGACACTATAGTGTAGTTGACCTTTGAGCAGCTTCAGTATTGCCTATGGCACTTTTAGGGTGCGTGGTATCCTCACGTTATATACCGTCTGCATCCTGGGGAGGAGCGGTCCTGTCGTTCCATCGTTCCAGCCTATGGTCTGATTGTAAGCCAATTCTTTTTAGAAATTGGCACAGACATAGATGACTGACCTGCGAGAAACATGAACCAACAGAGACTAACATAATGGACCCGGCCTTTCATGCGCTTGCGTTTGTCCTCGCCTGGGTCTTCGACGACCTCCGATTTGGTACTGGCATTAGAGTGGATGCTAGGGTTTACCTCCCGTAACTCGATGTTCTCAGCTCGAGATGCCTCATGGATGGTAACAATAGACGTGGACATCGCAGTTCAGAAAGAAAGGGCAGCTTCTGTTTCAACGACTCCCACAGAAGGCACCATCTGCCCGTGATGAGACACGTTTGGAGGCCCTTCCTACGTGGAAGAGAAAACAGCCAATGTCAGCGGTGGTAAAATATTTCCGAAGAAACTCCGAGATTCTTACATAACTGGTGATACAGCCGTTATCAATTTATCAGCCGTCATGCACGCATCCCGCATAAAGAAGCAACATGGAACTCAAGCAGGCAAGAGAACCTTTTTTCTGGCTTTTCTCTCGTTTTTTTTCGAAACAAATGAAATGTCTTCCGACAAGCTGAAGTTGATGCAGGCAGGTCACAGTGTCACAACCGTCACGAACTAACCCAGTCTAGGCCTAGTAACTATTACAAATTCTCGTCTTAACCTCTGCCAGCCACCAAGTAGGGTGTGCCACCAATGAGCGCTTAATTTTGAGGCGGTCATTGAGTACGTTCACGGTTAAAAAAATTTGAACATCTCTGACCCAATTCTCCTGCTACAAGATTCGTGCCGTGCTAGAACCGCATCAATGCTACACGTCTAGAAACCATTATGTTTCCAAGAACTTTGGCATTACACTCCAGTACAATTACTTTTACAGTGCTGGGATCCTGCCGCTTTGCACACAATGATTTCTACGTGACTGCTCACGGGCGGAGGAAGAACATCACCTCTCCCGATTTCTTACCTCTTCAATATCTATCCCAGGAGGAAAAGAAAAGACTATCCTCTCCTCCGCCGGACCCTAGCGAGCTCAAGGACCTGGTGCTGCAAGAGCGGTATGAAGGTGCTCGTCGGCTGCGGATTCATCTGTTATCTCTCCAAGTACCCATACAACGCGACATCATTTATGCCGATGCTGCCTTCCATTATATCAAATCCCAGCCCAAAGATTTTATGCAGGAATTTGTGGCGTGGTTGTCCCTTGTCCCCCCAAAGCACGACATGCCGGGTCGGGGAAGCCCTTTCTCCAGAATACAGTGGCTTTTGTTCAGCACTGGCGTTCCGAATGTCAGCTTCCCCATCGTGACCCAATTCGGTGTGGCCGCTACATCGTTGGGGTACCTCAAGGACATCTGGCCTCATCTCGGCCAGACTCTCTCTCTACTTGCTGACCCAGCCTCGGGTCTGAACTATCTCACGGACTTAGAACGGGCGGCGGTCCAGTATGAGAAGGGAATTCGTCCAGAACGCGTGCTACAGATAGAGCAATATTACCGCGCCATGATGATCAATACATGCTGCCACATGGGATGGTTGCAGCAAGCCGTCAATCTTTTACACAAGAGTAATGAGACACGGCTACCTCAGGACACGTATCAGTTGATATTGCGCAAGCTCAGGGAGGACGGCGACGAAGATGGCGTCGAGATCGCGAAGAAGATCATTGTTGCGCATGAAGCCAGTGTAGCGTGGCAAATGCGGTCCACCCTGCTCATGCCGTCTCGCTATCATTGTTACCACGGCGCTCAGGCAACTCAGAAGGAATCCGGGACCAAGCCTTGACGGTATGGAGTAACCGTTCATAAGGTACGAAAGGTCTCCCGCTTCGACCTAATAGCCTTGTAACTGCCCTCTAAAATACTCTATTAGCGCCACTGGAGATTTTTCCCCGTGATTGTTCTGCGTGCCAAGCCGAGGTCGCTGAACCCATTGTACGCATTGTTACCCTCCCTTCGGTTGTACCATATGCAAGGCTTTGACTAACGCATGCGGTCTCAACCTCGCCGATGGAGACACCTGTTTCAGCGTTTTGCTCGGATGGTTTCGTGCGCTGGGAGGCCAACATTCCCGAGGTTTGCGCCATCGGCCGGTTCTAGAAAGCGGGATTGTCTGAAGGTGATGATGGAAATATACATGTGGGAGGTTAGTGCCGTGTTGAGAGTATTAATATAGATGTGTATCCAACAAAAATTGCAAAAGTACTGGAACCACACACTCCCTGCAGGGAACAACTGTGCTCGGTAGCTGATCCCATCTGGCCTCCCGAGCTTTGATCAACGTCTGAATCACCGATCGCGCCTCGGCGCTCCCGGAAATAGCCTTTAAGCGCGCACTTAGAGTATATAACTTCCTCCGGCTGCCGTATCTAAAAATAAACCCTGACTGCGACGCTCGTTCTTGCATCTCAATGATAGTGATATAGCTGAAACAGGACGAAGTAATTCGATGATCTGCATGGATTAGTAGTACTACAAATTTTAAGGTACAGTCTATGTAAGAGATAAGTTAACGGAGTGTAATGATTCTCGTATCGCCGAAAGAATTACTAGCAACCCCTACATGCGTTACATCTCCCGGGGACCTGCCAGTGAAATAAGCCAAGGACGGAGGTGGTAACGAAATACAACTGACTACCGCAGTGATTTTCCTTACGGGATTGTCGAAATAACGCCGACAAGAGCATGGAGCCTTGCTCGTTCCGCAGCGCGGTGGATGGATCGAGCTATTGAAACACTTTGGGTATCGACAATCAACAGCTATCTCTCCAGTTTTGGTGAGATGTGTGCATTCCTGCGACTGTTGAAACAGCAACTGTCTATGGCACATATTTCTGTAGTTATTGAATGTTAACAGAGAAGGGAATATTTATACAGTTAACACTTACTTTGATCGAGGTATGTCCGGGTTTGAAGAGAAAGCCTATAGGTCGAGGTAGCCTGCCACCGCTAGTCATGATTGCATCAGGCGTCAAATTGTACAGGCCGTTTGTGAACATACACAAATATCTCCAGGAGTTGTCGCAAACAACAGCGAGCACAGTCGTTGGGTTTGGCTGGACTTTGCGGGATGGCATCCTTTTAAATGGCAGACTCTGGATTCAAAGCCCGACTAAAAAGCGAACGCGGAGGGCAAGCATGAATAAAGAGGAAAGAGTTCCTTGATGAGAACAGAAGGGTAGATACGAGGTATCAGGGAGGGTCATCGAGACATGAGGACCGGCATTATCGTGTGATTGACAGTGTATAATGGACGTATCGTCATTAGAAACCGGATACCGTGCTGGAGAGTCGCATACGAAACGTGCGGTGACTGGAAGAGGAACGACCCGCCAAGCAGAAGGGCGACCAGGAGACTCTAAGCGGGTTTATGGCCCAGGTTCGTCAGTCCGAGCCCTGCGGACGCTCAGTGGGAAATGTGCCTTTGAGTTCTATGATTGTATTCCTGCCTCACCTCTGATTCAAAGCTACCTGACGTGACCCACCCAGAACCGAACACAAAATCCCTCGCTATACGACTCGGACACCGGTCCTCCCGAAGAATGGTGTCCAGCTATGGATAAGAGACGCTGCATGGTTCCCAAGGGACATCATCCGCACGCGGGGTTTCAAGGTCCTATCAATTGGGTAAGCTGGACAAGTCAGTCACACCTCCAACACTAGCCTGACTCAAACCGGGACGATACGTGAAGCAGAGTCAAGTAGGACGCACATGGTGAGGGTTTGATGGTTACAGCTCACTGAAACAAGTGCAGGTTTCATAGCGAGCTCAGGATCCTTATTAGTTAAGGTTATCTAAAAGTGACGCGCGGGGTTTGAAAGGAAGTCTGGCGGATGTCGAACATTCAAAGGGAGAGAGAAGCTAGAGAAAGCGGCAGTACGGCCTCATGTCGGACTGGAGCCTTTCTCCGACTCTAGAAACTTGGTCGAACAATGTGGGATGCAATGTATGACCAGGGCCCAGGGCCCTGGTTTCCCAGCGTATACAGCCCGAAGCGTCGCGGCTTAGAGAAGGTGTACGCTGAACTAGCCGCAGCTATGTAGGATAAAGGATAGATAACCCATTTCCGAGCATCAAGACATCTTGCATAAGCCTGAGAATTCAACCCAAGCCGCGGCCAGACAGAACGACCTGCGAGGGAGTAACGGTCATACTAATATGACGCGTAGAGATCAAAGGAAGAGGCTGAATTAATTGTCGGAGGTTGTATTCCGTACCCACCACGTGTATATTTGCACAGTCGAACTTCGTACTGCCGCGGCATATTAAAAAGGCACTTTAAATCATCTTTAACGGAGCCCTCGGGCCACACATACCAACACAGGATTGCTGATTGTTTGGGGTTCTGTTTCGACGCACTAAGTGCGGTTTCTGTTCCCAACAGCGTTGGCAGGCAGGTAGCGGATGATTTACCTGGTGTGCCAGGTCCAGGTGATTAGTATGACGTCGTGGCTATTTGCTGAAGGTCTTTATCAGCCCTTATGTTCATTTGCGGTCGGCTACACCAATTCAATGATACGCATGTCCCCAACTCTTCAGAAACCGGGACTTATCAGTCTAATTTGGTCGGTAGAGTGGTAAAGCACACGCGCCTGAACCTAGCTTTGACTAAAATAAAATAAACCGCTAGAAATTCGGTCGAGAAGCTTCGGAGGGAAACGCCAGGGTGCGATAT
Organism: Armillaria luteobubalina; assembly: GCA_030435615.1. NCBI lineage: Eukaryota > Fungi > Basidiomycota > Agaricomycetes > Agaricales > Physalacriaceae > Armillaria > Armillaria luteobubalina. The sequence goes on from JAUEPU010000038.1 coordinate 503,742, forward strand.
TATCTGTCACCGGTGAAATCAGCATGCAGAGTGACAGAATCCGAAAATATTCAAGCTGCCGTTTAGGATGTTGAGGTAAAACAGGATAACTCCTGGCGGTTGCCGTGCAGACCATCTTCCGTCTTGCTCCAGTGAGCTAGGTAACGCTCCCCAAAGTTCCCCGTTTCTTTTCTTGGCAGTTAGTGTTAGTCGCCGTTAGAAGTCTGATTCATTGAACAAGAAAATAGCGACCACCATCTCGGATTTCGAGCTGGCATGGATAACGATATTCCGCTTGTTACGCTTGCTGTTCCCTCAAATCTTTCAATTGAGGGGTTCCCTGGGTCCTTACGCATGTACAATAACACGAGTGCCTGTATGGGCTAATTAGTGGACTGCCGCGTTTGCCGTAAATATAGACCTTTTCAAGTTTGTTGGCACCAGGATGTACAATGGAGAGAAGATAGTATCCTCACGTGTCCGCGTCATCCGACAAAATATCTGTTCAAAGTTGGAAACAAGGTCTTGGTGGTCAGACGACAAAGAGACTCCGTGACGCGCCGATCCGCGCTCAAGCCACCCCTAACTCCCGCTTATGTCAGGGCAATGTCTAGCCCCAGCTTGTTCATGCTCCTCCATCTCTATTTTTCTATTCTCTAGTATAGCCACGAAAACGACGCTGAAGCATGGCAGCACCTTTGTACACCACCGCCTCTGGTCTTCTTTTTCATGCCGGAAAGATCCTGGTCATCACCGTCGGCTTACCCGCACGGGGCAAGACGCATATATCCCGGGCCTTGGAGCGATATCTGCGATGGATGGGAGTCAAGACACAGGTAGTGTCCCTAGGAGACTATCGAAGGAAGACCTTGGGAGGCGCTCAGCGGCTTCCGCCCGATTACTTCACATTGGGTAACGTCCACCAACTAGTGATTGGAATCGTGATTTCACAATATGTCGTGTAGGCGAGAAGAGCCCCGAGACCATCGCGCTTCGCAAGAAGGTTTCCGATGGCTGCGAAAAGCTTATATGGGACTTCTTCGAGACCGGTCAGGTCGTGATCTACGATGCGAACAATGGGAGCCGCGCTGCTAGACAGGCCTTAGCCGAGAAATTCGACAAAGCTGGAATCCATGTTGTTATTCTCGGCGAGTAACCGGCCTTTTAAATGTGAGTACATGCTAAGCTATCTTATACAGAATCTCTATGCGACAACAAGGAGATCATTGAGAGCAATATTCGAAGTGTCAAGATTTCTTCACCAGATGTGTGTTCTACTACTCTGTTAGTTCCTTTTTGGCCCTTATTTCAAATCAGTACCGCGGATGGGACAAGGACAAGGCTGTACAAGATTATTATACACGAATTAATGACCACGAGAAGTACTACGAGCCTGTAGAAGAGACAACGTGGCCGTATATACGGATTCTGAACGTGAGCCTCAAATATTCGCTGTCACCGTTCACATCTTATACGCGCTGCAGGTTGGAGAAAAGATAATGGTCAACGTGAGCATCATTTTATTTGAGCCCTTGTCGCGACTCAATCGGTACGACTGTCTAGAACATCAAGGGCTATCTTCAATCTCGAATCGTATTCTTCCTCATGAATATACACAACAGATATAGGACAATCTACTTTGCTCGAGTACGTCCATTTTCTTTCTCTCTGTATTCCTACATAATCTTTTCATCTTTAGTCCGGGCAATCTTTAATCGAACATTCCTACAAGGCGGATTCAGACTTGTCACCAGCCGGCTGGGAATATGCCGAGAAACTCAAAGAGTTTGTCTTGAAACGTCGAGCAAAATCGCTTGAGCAGCGCGGTCTTGACCCAAACTCTTCTAGGCTAGTGGTACGCTCTTTTATTATTTCATGAATTGACCCAGGTCCCAACCGCTGAACTTGGTAGATCTGGACCTCAACGAGGCGCCGCGCCCATCACACTGCCTGGCCCTTCCTAAATAACCTTCAGTTAACTCAAACTCATTCTCAGAGTGTCGAAAGAATACCAGGTACGCCCGCCGAGCCAGCTCCCGGCCACAATGTTAGGAAGTCGACATCGATATATGCGCCTGCGCTCAATGTGAAGGTTATCGAAAAGCCACAAATGTCCGAGATAAACCCTGGTATTTGGGACGGGCTTTCTCCTGACCAAGCTCGAAAATACTACCCACAAGATTGGGAACGCTTTGTCAAAGATCCCTATGCGTTTCGGGCTCCTAGAGCGGAGAGCTATCACGACCTCAGCGGTAAACAGATGTAGCTACCATGGCAACACGTATATGCTCATCATGCCTTTTCTAGTCCGACTGGAACCTATTCTTATCGAGTTGGAGCGTGAACGAGAGGACCTTCTTATCATTGGACACGCCTCCGTCATCCGCTGTCTGCTAGCCTACCTGATCGGTCTACCCGCGTCAGAAATCCCTGCTATTGAAATTGCGAGAGGAGATCTACTTGAGGTAGTCCCAGCATCCTATGGTGTTCACAGCACGGCATTCCATTTCTGGGATGGGCCCGGAAGACATGGCGGCGAAGACGCAGAGTACGCTGGCAGCGACGGAGACAACGAGAGCAACTTTTACGAAAATTATGCCGAGGATACGAAGGGAAAACGGAAGGCGGTTCCAGAGTCCGGGAGTTTTGACGCTTTGCCGGTCGTTGACTGCGTATAATGTGATATTTAGCATTTGTAAACGGTAACCATAAGTGCAGATAGGGTATAGACCAGATAGAAAATCGACAAGAGGTGTACAAATAGTTTACGCTTTATAGACCTTAATGTCATCGTTATCGGCCAAATCCTGGGAGACAGCCTCTGAGTGTCGGTCGTCTTCTTCAGAAACATCCACTTCATCGAACGACGAAGCTGCGCCAATTACAGGGAAGACGCGATTGAGACACCAGTAAATCAAAGAGGAGACACCAAAGCCGGTAAAGAAGGACATATCGTATATCCTGGTCGCCGCAATTGGAACATTTCTTCCCGCTAATGACCAAATGAATCGTGAATACAAATTGTGCAATCACCGGGATTACCGAGACGACTTACTTGCTCCGGCGAATCCCACGACCTATACATTCGCAGTCGCATCATTGTAAGCGCATCGGAACATAGTGATCGAAAGACATACATTGATCAAAATTCCTGCAATATAAGCGGCATAGGCACTGCATCGAAATCACCTGATTTAGATCTCATCTGAGTAAGAGATTCCTGATTTACCGAAAGTTGATCCCGAGGGTGTAATAATACCACTCGTCCTTGCCTGAATGGTAAAGGTCCGAGACGCGGTAGTGCCCTTTTCGAACGACGTAGTATTCCGTGATCTGCTCACTTCGATCAGAATATGGATGGGGAAGAAGGAGAGAGCGTACCATGACACCCGCTATTGAGCTTAGAAAGACCGAGTAGGCTGACAGGTACGAAGTGAAACTATTGCTATCTTTCAGGACTGAAAGGGGCATATTGGTCAGTTCCTAGTCATGAGTGTTCGCATGGGACGTACGGTTCCACGGGAGCATGCAAATCCCGACGATGGCGGCCACATAGCCTCCTCTTCGGATGTTCTACCAAGAGAAGTGAGCACCTCAAATGACTAGGACCTCGGCTTCAACGCACAATATATCGCGGAAGAAGCGCAGTAAGGTCGCAGCCTGCGCTTATGGAGTTTGCGGAAATATTGGTCCTTTGAATGCATCAGTCAAGAGGAGGTTTTATTACCCAATGAACACACCCGAGCTGCGGAAAGAGGGCTCAAAATTTAGCGGAACTTGATCGACCCAAAAACCCACCTGCGCGATGATAAATGACGCCGATATAAACCAAACCTACCATGTGGATAAGTATGCTTATCTGATAGCAAATAGCTATAAAACGTACTCCAAATCGTGTGCCACCAGATGGAGCATCGTCAAGGAAACGTCCAAGAAGATCGATAGGAGACCAGATAGCCTCTCCAAATATTGTCTGTGATGAAGAGCTGACGACAATGCCTATAAAGCTAACCACTGAAAATGTGAGGGGTACTGAGATCAATTGCGGGAGTAGTGCTGCTGATGGACTCTTTGCGCGCGAAGCAAAGTCAGGCGCGTTCGTCACGAGTGTAGCCATGTTACTGATGCACGACATAAGGCTTATAACCATCTCCCAGGCCAACTCAGACCCGTGAATTTGGGAAGGTTGGGACATGATGGGGCCGATACCCTTGGCTTTAACGATACACCAGATGAAAAATGTGATTCCTGCAGTGGGTGCAACAATGGCCTTGAGTGTAAAGAGGTGTCGTCTACAAAACTTTGTTAGGCAAGAGGTCCGTGGCCGCAAGAATAGGTTAGAGACATACATCTGGTGTATGGGGAACCAGATGGCTGGCAAGGATATGAGCCAGAACAGAAAGAAACACATGAAGTCTTTGGTAGTCGTTCCGGACGAAGCAGGAAGATGGTTAGCTAGAAGAGAGTAATATCAGAATCAACTTTTGACAAAGTTTAACACCTACGTATATCGTTAACACCAGGCCACATCGCCCTTAACATAACCAGAACGCAGGTTCCACCAATACTTGCTTGTACCCCGTACCAGATACTATAAGAGGATGAGGCACAGCAATAGGATCGACATGATTATCGCTTAACGTACCATGCCATAGCACCGCGATTAAATGTGCACCACAAGCTCCCGTACAGTCCAAAGCTCGTACGTGCAACCACAGGGAATGTAACATGAAACTTCGCACCAGGTCGAGCGTTCAAAACTATAAAAGGCGCGACAACACCATACCCGATCCAGACACAGATCCAGGCCTGCCACCACGACAACTTGCTCTGTACCATCGACGAAACGATCATCCACCTGTATTTGGTATGTACATTAATCCTGAAGTCAAGGAAAGAAGCAAGGACGTACGTGTTGATGTTGAAACTATCCGCAATCCAACTGTCAAGAACCTCCATCATGAAACGGACCATTGCGAAAGGGTGCATACTAGGACTCACAATGCGACAAAATTGATGCTCCTCCATGTCCGCTTTTCTGGAGGGACTGGTGACAAGTCCTCATTCTACATCCAAAGGATTACGAGGCGCAGAATCTACCGTGATAAATACCACTCACGGTCAGAAACAGCTCGCGATTCGTTAAACCCTGTTCGTGAGGAACTTCGAGTCTCTTGAGAATGCCCATCGCGATGACAAGAAGGATGCAGCTCCAGCGGACATGATCTCACAAATATTTATACAGCTGGGGACAGTCTCCCGAAATACTCGTTATCTGGGGCGCATATGCTCCGTCAGTCCTCCACACTGTTGCATAGATAAGAGCTGGCCGAAATTCGCCTCGGCATCCCTCAACGAGCTTAAGCTTCTGGAGTTAAGTTTGATTAGCCGAGGCCATATCTGGCTCCGATTGATGTCGGCAATTTCGACAATGCTTCGAAGGCATGGACTTACACTAAAAATACAAACAGTGAAGACTATTAATTAATATTAAGAGTTGAAGAGAACCAACACACCAATCAACGTCCAAGAATTCTTAGCGTCTCGCTGAAGACCGTTCAGTAATACGTCAGAACGTGATTTTGGGACTACAGAAATGTGGGGAACAATACAGAACAATGCAGTACGGTGAGATGAAGAAAGACGATAGATAATGATATAAGCCAATGTATGTGCGATGAATGAGATTATAGATGGACGGGGAAGATGATGATGGCAATTGGAAATGATGCAATACAAATACGTTGATCGATGGCAAAAATGTACGCGTATGATGCCTGTAGATGGATATATAGATGAAATGCTGACAGAAGACGACTATTATGATTGTGTCTTGGCGGGAGGCGAGATGATGAGTCGGGGAACAGATGTTGACCTGGTATTTTTAGCAGGGCGTCCGGGCGAGGGTGACGCAAAAGAGAATGCATGGTAAATTTGTTTGCGATCGGGAGTGGTGAACACTTTCGGTTCTTGAGAGCCGAGGGTGGAGGAAGGTCGACTAGAGCCAACACTGGCATAACCCAAATGGACAGGAGTGAAAAAGTCACGTAGCTCGGGTTCCTGGGATGTCTCCTGCACGACAAAGTTGTTAGTCATGAAAACCACGGAGAGGCAGGGGACACACCTTTACAAACTGAACCTTAGACTCAAGGTCGTCTTCTGGGACATCCCCGAACCACTCTTCAACACCAGGAGCCTGCTCAAAGGCCTGGGAGACGTCTGCGAGAGGCTTGACGGTGAGCTCATAGCACTTGGCATCGATCTCAGCTTGCGTCAGTGGTGTTTGAGCAGCATCGTTGCCCTCTGGAACAATATTTTCGGCGACCTCTTCCTCAACCGGAGGCAAGGGTGAAGGTGCACGCAATTTCTTGCCTGCTTTACGAGTCGAGGTAGGACCTTTCCCTTCTCTCCTCCCCTTCACCTTTTTAACTGAAGATGCAGACGACTTGCGCTTCTTCAACTGAGGCTCTGGGTCCTCCTTGGGCTTTACCACCTCGATGTAGGCAAGGGCTTTGGAAAAGGATGTAGCGCTCTTGCGCTTCTTGCCCGAGCTCTTAGAGCCAGTATTGACCCGCTCACCCGTCAACGGGTCGAGATTTTCCTTGTTTGCCTCTGTAGACAGACTAGAAAGTGTGGTAACCTTGTTGACATTCGTTACAGTCGTAGATGAGAGGACAGAAGTCGTAGGCTTCAAGGCCGGTGGCTTCGGTAATGAGGGAACGTCCTGGAAGATGGTGAAGGAGCGTGTAGCCATTGCTAACGACGAGGAGATAGGGAACTGTTGTGTGTAACGTGAAGGAGGATGTCGCTGGACGCTGTGAAGGTCGATAACAACGGACGATATCGCGAACGATGCCAACGATGGTTGACGAAGACAAGAAAGAAAGTTGAATCTCAGTTCGATTTAAGGACATCCACGTGGAGACCAAATAAATCGCAACACTGCAGGCGCGTCTAAGACGCGGTCTCATCACGTGATTATATGCCTGTTTTCTCCTTTTTAGGATGCGACGACCATATCAATGGATCGGATCCTACCATTGGTCCGGGACAAAGTAATGCCTCGAACATTGGTTGACGAGACGATACTTGGCCGTTAATAAAGGAGAAGTTGGGAATTTCTATTGTCGAATTTGTAAGCCTTGGTCTGCCACTGCCATTATTACTCTACTAACCACCTATGACAACTAGATGATAAGCCTTGCCCGTCCATCCCCCTAAGCCAAAGTCACTTTAATCTACGCCTTAATTTTTAATGAAGCTGTCATGCCCAGCGCTAGGGCTTTGATACTACTCTTGGCTCGGACTTTGTGCTGTTCAAGATGCTATGCTGCCTCATGGATTGGACTAGGTCACAATGCTCGTTGTCGCCCTATATTGGCACGAGAACCGCTCGTGCTGTTCAGCCTACTGCTGTCGTTTTCAGTGCGTATGAATGACCATGTCAAGCCCCTGTGCCCCGTCACTGACTCCGACACGTCTGAAATTTAGTCCTTGACTCATCATACAAATTACCTCCAGCACGTTGGTAGCATGATCCGTATTTGTCGTCTTGTCCGGACAAGCTCTGCAGGTTAAACACGTCGTTTCGGTACCTCATTACCGACTTTCCGTGCTTTTGCTCCATGATCGCTGCGATGATCGCCAGAATTTTCCAGATGTGGGGCTTGATTCACTTTTTCGTCTATTCCTGGTACTTTCCGCAGGGTGTATTTAGATCTATACAAAAACGATCATATCTCTCCGGCTCGGCACCAATATATTCATTCAGCATAGCTCATATGCAGGACACCGGCCAGCTTGGCTAGGTTTCGCCCCCTCCCCCCTTCCCCACTGTCGTCCACGTCCGCGAAACATCTGCGACAGGTTTCGGCGTGAAGCTTCACAACCATCACATCGCCTGCCTCTGACCGCGCGTCGGGTAAGTAATTGCCACAGCACCTCATGCCCTCCATGCTCCAAAGGAGTGTCTGTCACGTTTGACCAAAGTTCGCCTTTTTCTTCCTTTATATACGGGCTCCTTCAGTTCGTTATGCATTAGGTGCTGACCGCGCATCCCTTTGTCTCCAGACTTGAACGAAACTTATGCCTACAAAGAACACGCCCTCCGTCTCCTCCTCTAACCACCCAGCCCTGGGCACTCTCATAGACGAAGGCACGTTAGAACTCGTTGAGGTCCTCGGAGTCGGAGGTTATGGTGTCGTCTACCGTGCAGAGGATACCTTTACCTCTTCCCCAAAATCCTACGCCGTGAAATGTCTCATGCACTCAAACCTTCATTCATCCCGCCAGCGACAACTTCACATCCGAGAAATCACCCTCCACCAAATTGCCAGCGCTCATCCTAACGTCGTTTCTCTGCATCGTGTTGTTGAAGACCACAAATTCACCTATATCATTATGGACTACGCCCCAGACCATGACCTCTTCTCCCAGATTCTTAACAACTGTCGTTACTTGGGGCGGGACCATCTAATAAAACATGTTTTCCTTCAGCTTCTCGACGCCGTCGAGTACTGTCATTCTCTCGGCATCTATCACCGCGATCTCAAGCCCGAGAATGTACTGTGCTTTGACGATGGCCTGCGGATAGCTATCACAGATTTCGGCCTCGCTACTACGGACAAGGTCAGCACGGAGTTTAGGACAGGGAGCGTGTACCACATGAGTCCAGGTATGTTTCATTCTTATTAGGTCATTGTTCTGTCGCTGATAAGTTGTATCCGGTTCACAGAATGTCAAGGCGGAGACTTTGCCCTCTCTGGGAGCTACTCGCCCATGGCCAATGATATCTGGTCGTTGGGCATCATTTTATTGAACTTGGCTACAGGCCGTAATCCTTGGAAGTCTGCGACAGCGTCAGACCCGACTTTCCAGGCGTACCTCCGCGATCCCCAAGGGTTTCTACCCACGGTACTTCCCATCTCGCAGGAGATCAACAGCGTCTTAGTACGGATGCTCGATATTGACTGGCGGGAGCGCTTGACGTTGTCAGAGTTGCGTCAGCTCATTGAGGACATATCGTCTTTCTACTCGGAGGGTGCTATCTTTGAGGGCAGCATGGCTCGCTGCCCTTGGGAAGCCGATATGGATATCGACTCTGACTCGTCGAAGGAGCTTCCACCAGTCAACTCCCATCATGCAGAACTGAAGTCCCACTGGAGCTCGGACACCGACTCTGACATCATCTTCGCCAGCCCGTCCACGACAGCTGAATCCAATTACGGCCAGTCTTGGACACAAGACGCTGCATGTCAGGCTATGTGGGAAATGGACAGCATTGACATGAGGTCTTTGTTTGTCAGACCACGGACCCCTGCCTCGTCACGCTCCCTCTTATCCCCGTGCAACTCCGGCTCCGCGAGCTCTTTTCCCAAAACACCTAACAGCATCGACCACAGCTTTGGGGGCAGAGCTCATATTCACGATGTACGGTCGCGTCCGAAAGTTCCGCTTACTATTGACACCAACTTCTGTCGTCCACAGCACTATAACAACCCCAGTCCGAGCATGAAGTCGTTCACGACTGCGTCGTCCGTCATGCAGACTGCGGTTGAGTATGATCCTTACGATTCTTCATTCTTTCTCGCCAGCGCAGCGTCGCCTTCTTCCAAACTATCCGAGATGCCGGAATCGGTCATTTTGGACTCCTTTTCATACGACGATAAAGCTATGTCTTCGCCCTCGGTCTATTCCGGGACGGATATATCGCTCAATTCGAGGTACTCTTCGACAAGGAGTTTCTTCGAGATCGCTACAGAGGGACGCTCAGACGGTGCTTCACCGAGCATTCACACGCACCCCCTAGTGCACATTCAGAATTCCCCTTCATCGAGCAATTCTACCGACCAGGACGTTACTCCTCCTCTTTCCATCTCTCCAAAGAATTTCAGGCTTCTCGGCGAGAAAACCAAAACGAGATTCCTTGACCTTTTTCCTCGGTCTCGCTCCCCGTCACGTTCCCCTTCCCCATCACCACCCGTCATCCCTCTTCCGCCACGGCATACCCACGATCCCAATCTCAAAGACGATTCCCTTCCAGAACCCTTCTCGGCGTTCACGTTCGGAAAACTTACCCCTTCGCCACTCATGGAGAACTGGCCTGGTTTAGCTCTTCCTAAAACTCCCGCAGTTCCGGAGCGCCCTGTGTGCCCACGCTCTACTTACCTTCGTTCACCCCGTTATTGGTTTTTACCTGGTAAATTATTCACTTCGTCTGGAACTTCTTGATATTGGTTCATTCCTTCGATGTATCACCTAAATAGCATAACCCCCTGCCGCTCGTTCCGTCCCTTGTCAATGTTACTGTACCTAGAAAGCAATTCCTCGATTTTGTAACTATGTATGTATCGAACACGGTTACCACTGACTGTAAATTACTGTGGCGGTAAATCACCGTATCAATGCTCTGTATGAAATACACGTTATTGCAGTTCTGTTTTCTACTACATTCCGAAGGTCCATTGGACAAATGCGGTGCGTTTGGCACGATTCGTTGAATGCTGTGTCATCCAGAAGAACTGTGCTAGCTGCACACAGCTTCACCTGCCTCATTTTCAGCGCCAACTGCTCTAACGTTGACAGTAGCGGCAAAGTGCATCACTTCGATTTCATCTAGATCCAATTCTAGATCCACCGGTTCAACGCCTTCTTCGAAATATTCATGACCGCCGTTATCGATGATCACGTTCCTCAATTTCCCAATTTCCTGTCTCAACCGTGTGATTTCCTCGTCTCGTCTCTCTAGCCTTGCCTTCAGTTTTCGAATGAAGTCATTGCCGCACATCAGTAGCTGTAGCTTGCTCGCTCCCTCATTGGGGCAGTCCGAGCCTGTTTTCGGTGGCCCCCGGGGCGGTAAGGCACCCGGAAGAACAGGCTCATCCAAGGGATATTTGTCGTCGGATGGAAGGAGAATAGGCGGTAGTAGTCCACGTAGGTCATCGAACGTGGTTTTCAATGAATCTCGGCGCATCTGTTCCGCAGCTTTGTGTGTCGTTTTTCGTTGAAAGCTAGGTGTTGGACCATTCGTGGACGATGTCGCTAGTAGAACCGAGATGAAAACAAGAAAAATAATCGCAACGGGAATTTACCAGAACAACTTTTTGGCGTCGGAGAACTCAACCTGCTTCTTCTTGAAGGTTTATTCGGCTGGAAAGTCGACGAAACGGTGTCCAGTGGATTTGAGGAAGTTCCCTTGGTAGCTTGGGAATTTAAACTACGCGCGAGTCCCTCGAGGTTCATGATACTTGCCGGGGTGATAGGTGCAATTTGCGAGGAAGGAATGTCGGTGCCTGCCATCAAATTTGTCTGCGAAACGGGAAGGTCAACCGGTGGAGGCATCGACCAATCCACTGGTGAAAGGAGCCCTGGTAGTACTCATTATTGACTATGTCTCCAAATTTAAATCCTGTGGATCGTAGAAGAGGAGTGGAACCGGTGGAATGGGACCCTCGATGGTTCGACATCCTTCGCAATGAGGTAGGACCATCATTATACAGTCGCATAGTAGGGAAATTCTTTGGTCGCAATGATTGAAGGTGAAACTCGGAGTCATCACTCGAGGAGGTCGGACGGTCGGAAGATGCAAATCTGTTTTGTTCAGCCCCAAGCCACAGTGGGCTGGTCGACCATGGAAAATCACCGTCCGGCTGAAAGTCACCGGAATAAGAAAGATGGGACGGGCTGCTTTGGAACGCGATGTGCGCGGGTGCAGAGGAAAATTTCCGGGATGTAGCATCGTTTTGATGGACACGAGCATGACTAGGCATCAGCATCATCGAACCGTCATGACTTCTTTGAGCTTTACGTGGAAGATTCAGGGCTATAGGCGACACGAATTCCAAAGGCTGTCTTTCTGCGTGTAGTTCTGTGGAAGAGACTACCGGTAAAATTTAGACGGACAACCACGAAATCCAGGAATAACGCACCTGGAGTAGGAAGGCAATGCTGCCCTTGTTCATACACCGTAGGATGTTTGTGACCATCTTGGCTGCTAATCGAGGATATCTAAGAGAAAGACAAGAACTCAGAAATCTAGAGAATGAAAATTACAGTAAAAAGACGCGATACCTGCTGCTGGAAGATTTGAGTTTGTAAATCAAAATCCTGTAGCTGCTGAAACTGGGAGTGTCTTAATTGCTGATCCGTCACGGAACGCTGATTCAGGTAATCAGCACTTCGAAAATCAGCTTGGGAAGGAGATAACGGTGATATCTGGTGGAGATTGTCCAGTCCCTGTAGGGACATCAGGTTACCAAGGGTTTCCATGTCAAACTGGCCTGGAGAAAGCGATCCTGCTATCATCGACTGTGAAGGCTGATTGTTCATCGAACCTGACATGGCTCCAAAGTCGCTTCCGTCCTGCAGGTCAAAGAAAGGCGCCAGGTATTCCTTTTGCTGGGATTCCATGATCCTTGCGGTCGCAGTCGTCGTGTTGCTCGTACTCGAAGCGTTTGACTAAGAGGCATAAAGTATCATACTCGTCGGCCCAAGCGGAAAGGGAAAGATTTTCCCTATTTGTTTTTCCTTGTGTTACCGCATGCTCCACAGCAGTTTCACGGTCCCGATCATGAATTATAATAGCCTAAAAAATTCTGTTCCGGTGCATGCGGTACCAACGCGTCTATGCTAGACTCCAGTCGATGTTCCATGGCCCTGGCATTCCGCTCAGTCGACTTCGATGCAAATACCCAGACGACCGCCATCATCATCATCTCGAACAGACTCTGAAAACAGATTCACTTTTGATACCTGAGAGTGGTGGTAGTAGTAGTAGCTCTGGTAAGCGAGAACAATAGTGCTTACAACATTACCAATGATAATATCTTATGAGAAGCTGAGCTGACAATCCCGACATCCAGATCCACTCGCCGACACTTCTGGTCAGTATCTGACTCGTCGCATGACGAGCAAATACCGGGAACGTGGGCCCATTTAAGAAGACAAAAAACATCTTTCCAGGAGCGCGGACGAATGAGAAGCACCATGGGTAAGATTATTCTTAGCCTAATAAAAACAGTGCTGCCTTTGCAATGAGGATTCCTGGAGGTAAATTCGTCTCCTCCTGATTGACTGTCATGACTCATCCGAGAAGACGCCGGGGAGTGCTTCGAGTTTATAGATTGTGTACGGCGCAACGAGAACCGTGATAACGAATCAATGAATACAACCTGCACAAAGTATGCGTTTTTGTTCGACTGACAAGAGAGGGAAAGGTAATACCTTCCAAAGCTGTATGATTCACTGAGAAATACTGTACTTACTAGCGCACGGCATATCCGTATTTCCCACTTGGCTCGCTTCAGCATTGCCATCAGTAAAGTAGTCCGAGGAAGGACCCTAGTCTAGATGTCGCATCAGTACCATCGAAGCCTTGGGGTAGTAATTTTAAGTTCATTCATGTTGATAGCAGGAAGGACGCTTAAATTATGCCGAAATGCCGAACTATTTGCCCTTGTGTGGTGACCGTGGCGACTGCGAGTCTAAAGCGGTCTTACCTTTGGACGCGCGCCTTGACACTATACAATGTCATATCGACAGTCGTCCTACACTCGTTACAACACCTTTCACACTCCAAAGCAACAGGTTCTCGGAAACAATGCTGGCCATGCCCCCCCAGCATGGAGAGTCGCAGGATCATCGGGCGCCCATGCTTCCATTGGAAAGGGAAAACAGGCAGCGAGTCAAGCAGGCAGCAAAATTTTACTTAGTAGGCTGCCCGTGGATGTGAGTGAGAAGGAGGTAGAGGTGAGCGCGTCGCGTTATTTGATAGACGTTCTTCTCAATAAGGCAACTTTCTTTCGACGCGAATTGATTACAGGAATTGTTCAGGAAGACCGTAGGGCCACTGAAGGATTCTTTTATTGTGTACAACTCGCAAGGAAAATCTAAAGGGATGGCAATAATATCCTTTCAGAAACCTGGTGATGCAGCTGTGGCTCGGTCGAAATACGACGGAAAATTTGTTGATGGACGTGAGTTATCATCTTTGTTTCTCAGTCTACAGTATCTAATAGTACATCAGGACGTCCAATCAAAATTGAAATCATATCGGAGGATCTACCACCAGCTTCTGTGGCGTCAACTACCCCTTCACTGTTTGATAGGATTGCTGGTATGAAGCCCATTGTGAATGGCACTACGCCTCCTACTGCCAATGGGTATCCATATTTTTGTATCATCCTGAACTAGGTCTGATGTCGAAGCTTTATTCAGGATTAAGAGCCCCGTTCAGAATCATGCTCTGCCAAGACAGGTCACGGCAGCGGCGTCTATCGTTGCTGGATTGCCTGTGCCGGCAAGTCCTCGACGACGTTTGAAGAAAGGTCCTCGACGGCTGAAGAAACAGGTAGCCTCTAAGTCGATCGAACAGCTTGACCAGGAGATGGAAGACTATCGAGCAGCTGCCGACGATGGCTCCTGAATGAGAGAGTTGAATATTTAGACCGGGTTTGCAGCACTTTTTCTCCAAGTTTTCACTGGAAGGTTTTGCTCATAGCATCTATACCTTATTTTCACTTGTACATCATAGGCTCATTGAAATGTTTTGCAGCGCAGTATCTCTTTTGGAATGTTATCTCTTTCCACCGCCAAGATCGTTAACTCAAGTCAATGAGTCGTGACTGCTCATAGACAAATCCGAACACAACGTACACAGGTTGAAACCCATGGCACAGCAACCCTCTTCATCCGCCATGAGGTTGATCAATGAGAAATTTCTTAGCCGCGAATAGTTTGCTTTTTTAATTGTTTGAGGTAGAAGCTGACGTTTACGCTGGCCGTGACGAGTGTCGACGAGGACATGTCCATGTCATTCGGCTTCAGTCGGTCTTTCTATCCGCCCGAATTTAAAGTTGGCAACGAGTAAATGCAGCGATCATAATTCCGCGTGGTGGTTATGCATGGGAAGAATGCTTGTGACCAGTAGGTTCGTTGGCTTTTCAGTGACTATCGTCCTTCTCTTCGGCAGTTAGAATGACCGCAATTTAGAACAATTGCATGCATACTGAATTTTCTAAAGCTTGTCTCAACTGTCAGCCTGCAAACTCGACATTGCACCTCCATTCTTCAGCCCCAACTCTACCATGCGCTGACCATCACTATCGTCCTCTTTCATCAGAGTGGAGCGTATTAGCGTGGTTCTGCTGTGGCAAAGTGGGGTACGAAAGGCGCGAGGTATGAGTTCAGAAAAAGCATGAAGTTCGAAGAAGTCGCCTAACAGTTATAGATATCTAATTGTTTGGTCACGGCCCTGGAAATCCACCGTAATGAACAATAGGAACTGTCCTTCGGACTCCACAGGATTACCGACGGGGCCGTCAGATTTCTCAATTCCCTTCCTTCAACTTCTTTATGACCGTTTACATAGCTTCACCGACGTCAGCAAGAATACCAAAGTGCTTCTTGCTCTGAGAAAGCCGTGTACGCATACGTAGGAATGTCGGATCATTTGACACCACAAGGAAAATATTTCACACTTGACGTGAGTATTTCTGTTTTTGATCGGTCTCTTGCCGTCTACAGTTTACGAGATAGCAGCCGTTCATCGCTATTTCCACAATACAGTTTCTCTTAGGAAGTGTAACACGCGTATTGTCTTATCCCACCTGCTTCTATGCGTGATGGAACGGAGGCCGGGGCACTTATTAAAGGAGTGCATTCTTGAATCCCATACCGATCGATTTACACCGGCGATGTTAACCATCTTCTTCTTGATCGTTTGCCTGACGATCGCCTACTCAATCTATAAACGATGGACTCGAATTTCAATTTCTCAGGTCCCAGGTCCTGAGTCGAAGTCTTTCCTGTATGGTAAGCTATTTTTCTTATTTTTTTCTACCGTAATGTAGAACTCATAGACGTCCTATACCAGGAAACTTGCCTGAGCTTTTCCAAGCACAAGCCGCTGAGGTAACACTTCCCTAGCTGAAACCTTCGGCTTCTCAACTTACACCGTACAACAAGGTCGACTTCAAGTGGCAGCGGATGTATGGGGATGTCATCAGGATCCGTGCACCTCTGGGCGTAAGTCAATGCTTCTTAAATCAACAACATTCAATTAAACACGGGATTTAGGAAGACCGTCTTCTCATTTCAGATCCCAAGGCCCTTCAACACATTTATCATACAACGAGCTACAGCTTCTCCAAACCTCCAAGCCGGGTGGAGATATCACGCCTGATTTTCGGTCCAGGACTCACTAACGTTGACGGCGAGTATTTTGACATAATGCGGCTAGCTTAAGTACTGTGGGGATTGATAGTTTTCTTTTAGGCGATGACCACAAACGCCACCGAAAAGTCATGCTCCCTGGTTTTGGTGGCCCGGAGTCGAAGTCGTTCTTTCCTACGTTCTTCGCATGTGCGGAGAAGGTAAGTCGGGGTAACCTTGACTCCCCTAAAACGCATAGCGAATTTGATGGAAATTTGTAGATGTCGCAGAAATGGAAAGACAGCATAGAAATAAGCCAGGACCAGTCAGCTGTCTTGGATGCCGCTTCCTGGATATCACGTGCCACGCTTGATGCCATCGGTCAAGGTTCATCTGCTCTCTATTCCCCGTGGGTAAGGCACTAACCAAGCCTTGGCAGCCGCTTTCGACTACCAGTTTGGTGCCTTGGATGACTCGGACAATGCCCTTGCGAAGGCGTATACCAACCTTTTGTAACTATGTTTTGTACATTCCTTTGCGAAAGAGAAGTAACACAGTTTTACTAGCTTTGATATCTTCGGTACAATGACAAAGGGTGCTATTCTCTCTCTGTCAATCATGGATCATCTCCCCTCAAAGGTTGTTTCCTTTCTCATGAGGCAATTCCCCTCGGGCCGTTTAAATCACGGGCTCTTGATCAACAAGCTGTCTACCGTGGTTGCCAAAGAGCTCGTCGACCAAAGGTTCGATGCACTCCTCGAGGGGAAGGGCCGCAGGGACGTAATGAGTCTCCTCGGTAAGCGTTGCAGTCCATTTCGCGCGCCTGAATTTAACTAGTTTGCAGTAAAAGCGAACGCATCCGAGAGTCCCAAGACTCAGCTGGAAGAGAGGGAGCTGCTTGGTCAAATGAAGTCAGTCTGTCTGATACCCGCAGTTGAACCGCTCCTGACACATCATGAAAGCATCATCATCCTTGCCGGTCATGAAACAACGACGAACACGCTGTGCTTTGCACTCATCGAATTGTGTAAACGACCGGAATTGCAAGAGAGACTACGCAAAGAAATACGCGCGACTGAACGGGTCATTCATGATCGTGGGGATACTCAGTTCACACCCTCAGACTTTGAGTCAATGCCGTTCCTGTCTGCTATGATAAAAGTTCGTGTATCCTACTTGAATGTTTTACTTCCAACTGATATCGAGCCAAGGAAACCCTGCGCTTCCACCCTGTAGCCTATAATATTTATCGGGTCGCTGAAAAGGACGACGTGCTGCCCTTGAGTACGCCCATCACTACTACATCAGGAAAGGTCCTGCACGAGTTGCCCATACCGAAGGGATTGCACATCGACGCTTCTATAGCTGCATACAACAGGCAAGTACCATCCCCCCTTCCTGCGTACTATGCGTGAATACTTTCTAGGAATAAAGAAATCTTTGGAGACGACGCAGACGTTTTCGATCCTGACCGCTGGTTGCGTGACGCTTCTCCAAAGACCAAGACTGCTTTGGGCGTGTATGCCAATCTGTGAGGCACCAATTTGTGGACATACTGCGGAGACCTGATTCTTTGACTAGGTTCACTTTCGCCGGTGGTTCTCGCTCATGTATTGGCTGGCGTTTCGCGTACGTTATCCGATTATCCGAGCTTCTGGGGTATACATTCGTGCCATCTGACCTCTGTTTGGTAGTGTGATGGAGCTGCATGCCTTCGTGATAGAACTGCTGAGTAATTTCGAGTTCTCACTTACGGAAACACATGGTATTCGCCGGGAAGCCTGTGGAATCATGACTCCAACGATTGAAGGGCAGGCTGAGAAAGGATCACAGCTGCCTCTGAAAATTAGGCTGGCACATAGAGATGATTGACGCGTGACTAGTATAAAGTGCTCTATGTAAATGACGCATCGCTATACCCATATGGAAGCACGCAAGGTTATTTGATAGCCATTACGACAGCCCTGGCGGGCGAGTTGCGTTCGTAAGGTATCATTTTGGTCTAGCAGGGTTCTTGAATGGCTATCTCCAAGTGTGAGACCTTGAGCTCGAGGTGTGCAAGAATACAATTCGAATTAAATAACTCATATGCATATACCTAGAATCCGCGACGTGACGTAACTAACTATTATACAAAATATCATTCATGACGTAGCTACAAGAGACGTCAGCGAACATTCATAGCAGAATTGTATACAGTGGTCCTCACTTTTCGTTGCCCTTCGTCGGCTGACGACCTCAGTCGCTGTCTTCCATAGTGCCCCCGACTCCCAGTGTGCAATCGAATCGTATTTAAATCGTGACCGTACCATGGCGACGACCCGATCGTCATTTCCCCACGGATGCTCCTGCCCGGGCCGTTGGTCGAAATAATAGAAGAGGAGATACACAACTTCCAAGGTAGTGTGCTCCTCAAGGAGTGATGGAACAAAATCGTACTCCAGGCTATTAGGAAAATCCAAAAAGCCGAGATGAGTGAGTGAAGGCAAGCCTCGCAAGCGTTGTACCATCAGAGGCTGCAATTGATGCAGTTGAGCAGCCGGGATGATGATTTCCAGATGTGTCAGGCGATGGTGCCAGTCGCATGAAGGGTTGCTGAAGACGGGGAGATTCATGAAGTATGCGATTGGGATAGATAGATGCCTGAGAGATCTGAAACTTGCGATGGAACCGAGAGAGCTGGGAGACAAAGTAGTCGGGCTCCAGCAAGCCAATGATGTTACACCCGTACACTGATGCAGCAGACGCATCGCTGATTCGTTGTGGGCGTGATACGTTAAACAAAGTCGCTTCACGACACGCCCAAAGAATTCGGCTGGCTTAGAGCCGACTGTTCGCAGAAACTTGTAGTGTGCTTTACGGTTCAGTAGGGGTGATTCACCGCCTAGAACCACGGTTTCGTACAGTATTGGTTCAACCCTGGTAGAGAGGTGAGCTGCATACAAGAGATACGAGGAATGTCGCACCAGGCATATACCCGCCGTGAGACCAACAATAGCCTACAGGCCTCTGCAGGGTAAACGCGTGCAGTGAGCTCGAATATCTCCCATTCGAGTTCGAGCGGTAGTAGAGGAAGCTCGGGATGCATTGGAGATACCGATACAGAGGCAGACTTCTGGTATTTATCCAAAGTTAAGGCGCACAGTGCCTGCGGACTAAACGGAAATGATCACCGGCCCGGATTTGTATTACTATACCCGGATCCTCCTTCCTTAATTTCTAACCACGATGATCCTTGCGACCGCAGCAGCGGCATTTCTTCCTGAAAGACGCCGTCTGAGATTATGAAGTCCTGGTTTGAATGGTGCCATCCAAGGCGAAACAGGATTGCTCAAACGTGAAGCAAGGCTTTAGCAAAACGCAAAGTTTTGTTTACCTTTGGATATGGAGATCGAAACAATTTGCATTAGAAGGTGGCGGTTGCAGAAATAGTTGGATACGTCTTTTCCGGCTATAGATGCTGATGAACGCGGAGGTATGTAAGTCAGAAAAGTGTTGTGTACGTTGTCGATCAAATGAATAGATTACCAGTACGCCTGTTCTTTCGGGCCCCCAAAGCTTGTTCATGCTGCTTCGCTGTACATGACTACATTGCCATTGCCGTCCCCCGAATCTGGGGCTCGTATCTCTCTTTGGTCGGCTCAGCGTAATGTGTCTTCTCTTCTCTTCCTCTTCTCCCTTCTCCTCAAGCCTTCCTCCATTTCTGATGCAGATTGAAGATGTTCTCGGTCCTATCCAGAGACCGACAATATCACTGTGTGTATGACTACGTACTACCATAGCCATCAGACTGATCTCTGTTATCAGCCTCGTATCAGATAGACACTTGTTACGAGAACATTTCCTGGACACAATCTGGAACGAGGAACCACCTGCGGCGTCGCGCGCTAGTTATGACAGCGACATCATAGTATGAACCCGAAAATCATCGATATTCACGCGACTTTTTACTGCTATGAGTGGTCGTCCTGCAACGTCAATAACCTCAACTTCAGCTTAGCAGACCATGCGCAGCTGGGACGCGCTCTGCTACTCAAGAACGTTGGCTCAGACTGTGTCAGAGGCACATATACCTATCATCCCGAAGATGTCGGCTTCATAATAATCAGTTGGATGCGTGGTACTGGTATTCTCCTTCTTCACAGAATATCCTTAAAATACTTAACGCCCTTGGCGAACTACTAGCATCCGTACCAATGGTCACCGTGGGATCTCTGCATTGCATTCATACGTCTAACGCAAAGACACGCCATCCACCGATGGGCCTACGAAGAGTTTGGGTGCCGTAATGTTACTTTCTCTCCCTTCTCACGCGGATAGGAGCACGCAGAATCACATCCTCCGAGTCCCCTATCTATCGTACACAAGTCAATGATGGCGTTTTGATGGTGGTGACTCTTACTATCAGCTTTGCCGTTTTTCTCGCTGCAAAATGTAGTCAGTCAGCATGTACGATGTCAAAGGAAGAGCGGCTGACTTTCAAATGCGTCGACTGATGGGTGTCGCGTTTGATAGGGTTCCGACTGCCGACGTGCAAGGCAATGGAGTATATCATTTCAAAACTCAAAACTGCGACCTGTTCGTGAATGTTTGACCTAGAATCAAGATCAAGGCGAGTACGATATGATAAACTGTCCCGAGAAAAAGGCTCATCTGCAGTAGCAATCTATGCCTCTGCATCTATGCATAACATGAATAGATAAACAGAGGGACTGGAGGCGACAGGAAAACTCCATACCTATAGTTGATCGCGTCACAGCCATAAGGCGTATACACTTATTCAGATTGCACGAACATCCCGAAAAGTGGCAGCCCCAGAAATCTTTCCCTGCGATTCAGTGAGGGGTAAATCGCTCTCATATCAAGTAGCCATCTCTGTGATGGAATTTTTTTTACCGGCTTTCTAAGAGATGAGACTTACGGTATTGGTTTTCGTTTCAGGCTATGTGTCTTAAAGTTGTTGGTAGACGTTGACGATGATAAATTTCTGGGTAGTGTCTATCACTATGAAATGTGAATACACTAGAGGTTCTAGCGACTGTTTGTCCTTAGGAACGAGGTAATATCTGTGTGGTAAGGTAGCTGTTATTAAATGTTAATCCTAGGAGTTGGCCAGGCATTAGAGTCGGATATCATTACCTTGAGACATTTGACTACCTCACTGTTGAAAACCCAAGTTCGCAAGCTAGACATAAACCTGACCGTCCAAACATCAGCGTCGAGAGAGCCTCTAGAAGACTTTATTGGTACCATGAGGAGCTCGCGTAACTTGTATCGTCTTTGTGACGTCGCCGGCAGTCATCGGAGGTCATTAGGCGGCGACCAGTCCTCGAGCAACAATGAACTTGCAGGAACCAGCAACATCAATCAGTCAAGAGTGGCAGGGATCTCTCGGGCGTGATGTTTCTTAGATATCTGTCCGGTCATTGGTGCGGGTGGCTTACCGTGTCGGATACAAAGATTTGAAGATAGATGGGTGAATTTGTCGCACAGTCAAATAATGCCCGGCAACTTGAATCACTGAAAGTCAAACTTAGCCACAGTGACGCGCCATCTTGTTGCGGTCCGGGATCCCGATCCTTAAACATTTAGTTCCCGACTGTCACTCGTTTCCACTAGCTGAAATTGTGCTCTGTTATTGCCACGATTGCGAGGCGCATGGCGTTGTCTGAGTATCAAAAAACATCTTTACCATCTCAGAAGGTGCTGATGCCGCGATTGTCACTAGGCAGACTTTGTTGTTTAGAGACTCCGAGGAACAAAAATACGTACAGATACAGATCAGTTCATCATTTCCTCTCCGCTGGATTCATATGGCTATGAAACCAGTTACTTTCCTTAGTTCACCGACCCTAGAGGTCTTTCTTTTCTTATCCATTCTCTTTTTCTTCGTATTCTTTTCAACAACATCGCTTGTGGTCGAGATGTTCAACACCACCATAGACGATTGGAGTCCACTCATTACTTACAGCCCTGCTGGATACTGGGCCCAAAGCGTAGCAGGGGAGCCTGGACTGACAGAGTACCTGAGACCCATCCTCTCCTGATCCTTTACTTACCAGTTTTACGCAGATTTTTGGGAAATCGTACACGAAAACATCGAGTCAGGCGCTTCTGCCTCGTTCACTTTTAACGGCACTGGAATACACATATTTGGTGTCACCAGCAAGCGTGTTGGCGGGTCTTATACCGTCAATTTAGACGGAATGATACCGACAGTAGTGGACGCCACCGCTCTTAGCGCTAGTCCTAGGGAAAATCAATGGGTTCTGTTCAACATCACTGGGCTACAGCAAACGCACCATACAGTGACAGTGACGAACGCAGATGCATCGATTTACATCGACTATGTGAGTGGCTTCCTCTGATATTCCCAAGTTCTTGAGCTTCATGTATGTCAACAGATTTGTTGGTGGTGGACACTGGGCAGCGGAGAGTCCGAGAAAGAACTACCGCCTGAAAAGAATGAGGATACGGATTCCCAGTTCTTTTGGCATCCTGCAGACGCGTGGAAGAATCCACCAAGCAATCACTCGCAATTTTACAATGAGACTCGACAGTTCGTTGCCTTCCCGCCATTCCATGCTCTTTGACTTATCAAACTGCAGCTCTACGTTTCAGGCAGCGGCATCAGTCAATTACACTTTCTCAGTAAGCCTGATTTCTTTCCAAATGTGATGGCTCAACAACATACTTTCAGGGTGCATAGCAATACGCGTATACGTCTCGGGGACTTACGATCCCTCCCAGGTGATGCCGTATTCATTTTCGGTACATCAGGTCCTCAGCATGGGAACTACACCGTTTGGCTTGACGGCATGTCCTCTTGGACCTTTTCTGCAAACCGAAACACCTATGAAACTAATGTTACGTTGTTCCAAGCAAACAATTTAGGAAACGGAGTTCATACGTTGTCTTTGGTTAACGGGGACGGGGGAGGACTGCTTGAAATCGATTACGCGCTGTCTTACACTGACCCCTCGCTTGCGCCTCCAGATTCTTCGTGGGTTTCTCCTACTGTGTATTGAAAATTCATCGAATTTTGCCGTAGTCAACAAGGAGGCGCTGCTGCTGCGATTGCGGTGGCTTCTGTTACCTTCATCACTCTTTTAGTCATAATTTGGGCGAGTCCTTCGATGTTTTTCTTTGATTGATTTGGTTGACATGATATCAGCTACTCCTTCGAAGGAATAAGACACTTTGGACGCGACTGGAAAGCGGATACATGGTCCAGTCCCAATACGATTGGCAATACCCTTCTACGCGCAGCTTAAATCCCGTATCAACTGGTAGAAATGCCAGCGTTTTTGCGGAAAACACTAACGACATTGAAGCGCGCAATGTAACGTTGCAGAGTAATCATCACCATCGACCCTTGATGTCAGAAACGCAGCTGGTTCCTAACATACCCAACAATATCCGGCCACCTTCTTCGGCTCAACGATCTCTTCAACCTACCAGGCTAGCTGACGTTCGACGACCGGAACCAGTTCGCTCAAGCACTATCTTGACTGCCTCGACCTTGGTTGCAGAAAACGGGTCGCATGTGAGTAATACCCGGGCGATGAAGGTTGGTGCTACTTTCCCTGTACGTTAAAGTACGGAAGCTGATCACGGCTGTAGTTCATGATACGATTGACGGCGCGTCGTGAGAGTTCTTCTGCGATTCAACATCGGGTGTCAGATTCTCAAACACAGCTGTTAACAAATTCCAGCGAACCTCATCCTTGTCCCCAGCGGATCATCATACTGCAGTCGATGGAGATGATTTATTTGATGAAATTGATTCCCTACTCAATAAGTTTGATCTGGGAAGGGGGCCTTTATCCACGGACGGCCAATCCCCTAGGTACTGGCCGGCTACACGTAGTACCGGCCGTTCCTGATCATGACCTTATGTTGATGTACACACCATCTCACCCTTGGTGCGCGAACATGTCTTGATAACTCGTGGTAGTGTCAGTCCGTTCTTCACATTACGAGGATTTTTGGAGTACAAAAGGGTAAACGGTTGTTTGTGTCCCATTGCCTTTGTTTCATATACGTTGCATGATGGCTGCGCCTCTGAGCGAGTCAAAGGGACGTCGACAGCATCCGTCATTATGCCCATCAATCAAGAGCTACTTAGTTTTCGTCGAAGCAGAGGAAACATTGTCGATTCGTCCAAGCTCGATATCGGTGAGATGGGGAAGAGTCCCTAGACCTGTGCTTTGAACGGTAACATTAGACGTATTATGAATGAGATATGTGGTACTTACATCGAGACGGTCACTCGTATGGAGATCATCGCTCATTATCCCTCGGACGTCCTCCACTTGGCTACTCGTTCCTTGAGTTGGCTGGATAAAATTTAACGTTGGCCACCGAGAATGTCGGGCAATGGTTGAGTCATCCCGTGCGTCGAAACATGCATGCGACTATTGAGCATAACAAGGAGGGTGTTGCTGTAAGGCTTGGCTAGAACAAGCGCAGGCGCTATATGGAAATTGCTGTGCGGGAAGACTAAGTAAAGTATGAGGTCGGTAACGGCGACGGTGGCTAGCAACTGTATGTTAAATAAATGGATGATATTGGTGTAATATTTACCTGTCATGGACCCAGTTTCAATGACCAAACGTATAAATCTACTGATGATCACCCGGGTTTCCTTGTTACTTGGTGCCAAACCTTGAGAGCTAATGGCTCGGATATCAGCGTCTAGGACGTAGTGGGAGATAGATGGGAAGTCTTACAAAGTAAGTCATCTGTAGAATGAATGAACGTTGTAGAACGTGCGACAAATCTGCAACTTACGGAAATAGCAATCATAACGTCGCATAGTGCGCTCCCCGCTTGCCACATCTGTCAATATACGTGAGTAGGTATGGATTCGCCTAGATGGAACCTTTGAGAACATTTACGGTGGTGCCGATATCAGTCTTCTCTTGAAGATGCGAAACATCCCCAACCGTGCGCGCCTGTGCTCCTGCTACAATGGATAAAGAGCCTTGAGTGGTAGCAAGCTTGACAAATTATCATGAGACCAAGGGAGGGCATTCAAGAAGAAGACGGACAATCACAACGATCAGTCCAATTGTTCTAGATCCAGAGAGAAACCGAGATACGGTGTGCGAAGTAGATTTGGACAATGCTGGTTACTGTACGGCGAAGTCAAGAGCATATGACGCGTACACTTCGTTGTGGTACTTACCGATCCCACTGAAGATAGGAACTGTTGAACCAACTCACTTGAGGACTGAATTGTTTTTGTTCGCGTAAGGTACAAACCAATTTCAAAGTGGTAAGACAGTTACTTACTCAGAGAATGCAGCGACATCCTCGAAATTAGTCGCGAATGACCTGAAGAGCTCATAGGTGATCAAGGCCGTCTGGACGACCTCAATCATAAGAAATGCCAGACCAGACACCGCAAATACAACTTTTCTTTTGTGAAGGCCATGTGATACAAATCTAATGACAATCAGCATGGACGATGCTTTTTAAATAAAGAACACGGACAGACTTGAACCATCGATACGCCAAAGAGACCCCACTGAAAACACATATCCTAAGAGTTACTCCATTCAATCTAGAAAGCCTGGACCTGCTGTTCGAACAGCACACAACAGGACCCGCACTGAAATGATAAGATTTTAGCTCTAGATATCGATTTATTCGCCCACCATGCCTTACCTTTCTCCGATATTTTCCGAGACAGAATGAGTTGCAACTGCCAACCACTGAACTCGCCATTTCAAGAGGAGACAGAACCGTGACGACGGGGACGAGAACGACAGTCTTAGTGAGCGAAAAGTATTTGTATTTAGCACCCATTGAACATGACATGCACTTGGTGACCTGGTATTCGCAATTCAATGCATTTGCGGTGATGAAAATGTGAGGTTCTCAAGGGAAATAGTGATGGATTTTGGAAGCAACCATGCTACAACTAAGCAAACGCGGCTCCCGGACCGAATTTCCGGCCGGAGTTTTGAAAATTTTGAAAATTTCATTCATCATCGGTCTGTATATCTCCCTTTTACGCTTCAGCTTGTAGCCATTTTACTCCGAGCACAAGGAACTCTTTTGCCGAGCTTACACCGGAAGAAATCCCTAAGATACTGCGGTGACCTGGGCCTTAAATTCCACGCTTTACTTAGAACATATGCACCTCATCCGCGATAGAAATTCCGTGCTATATCAATTCCGAGCCCTTCGAGAGCCGCTCTTTCGTCGGTCTCAATGATCTCCTAGGAACGGTGCCTTCGCCTCAGAATACTTGAACGGCCATGGCTAACCTGACATCAAACTTCCCAACCGAAGTGAGAAGTTTTTCGTCGCGATGTGCCCCATCTGCTTTTTATTCTGGTTGATACTCGGGATGTCACTTAGCGACATCGACTTCCCTTATGCTGCCATACTTGAAGACACAATAACGTGCTGAATGCAACTTACGATTTTATTATCGTCGGAGGTTAGCTCCGTACTGCTTTGCCAGTGCTACATTTGACCCTCAAATTCTAGCTGGCACGGCGGAAGTGTGGTGGCAAGTCAACTTACTGAAAATTCTGCGGGCTCTGTTCTCATGATAGAGGCTGGAACTTCGTCAGTCATCAGTGCCCAACAATTTATGAGTGGCTGAATTTCACCGTAGCGATGAAAATATCCTTGATATAGGGTCCCCCTCCGGTCGTCCTCCCTCCTCTTTCCCTCTTCGCTCACTTGGAACTATTCCACGGTAGCCCAAGAAGGGCTGGACGATCGCACCATCTCATATGCAAGAGGCAAGGTCTCGGAGGAAGCAGTAGTACCAGTAAGTTGATGGTCAGTGGTCTCAACAACATGATCCTTAACCGAGACAGATTTCTTGGGATACACTCGCGGCTCAGATGACGAATACGATCGGTGGGCTAACATTACAATGGGCTTTAGCTGATTCATGGACAAACCTAGAACCCTTCTATAGAAAGGTAACCACTCGTGGATTATTTCCGTTCGGGGTCGCTTGATTTTTCTAGAGCGAAGACTGGTTGAATCCTGCGGACGGTCACAATACTTCTGGGCAAGTCGATCCAGGTGCCCACAAGCTATGGACCCATTGAAGTCAGTCTTCCCGGATATCGCACGGAGATTGACGATCGCGTCATACTCCAGTAGTCAGGAGCCTGGAGATAAGTTCCTCTTCAACCTAGATCTTCAAGGTGGTGCCATAGTTGGTTTGGTATGCGAGAGTGATTGTGTTTTACTGCACTTGTTGAATCATAACTTTTGACAGGACTCACTCAATCCACTATCGGCGGAGGAGGAGGATGCGGTGCTGCTGACGCGTACCTTCGCCCTGCACTAGACCGATCCAATATAGACCTTCTTATGGGAGCACAGGTAACCAGACTTATCCAAAAAAATGACACCAGTGGCGTACCGGCTTTCAAGACAGTGAAATTTGCACAGAGGGCTAATGGTGCGAATTCGATCCCTCAGTTCAAGGACCTCCAGAACCTAATCCCCAAAGCTAGGCACCAGATACACACTCACCGCGACAAAAGAAGTCATTCTGAGTGCCGGTGCCCTCAATACTCCGCAAATTTTACTTCTCTCCGGTATAGGAGATACTGATGATTTAGAAGACATGGGTATCACACCCACTATGGACCTTCCTGACGTTGGCAAAAATCTATATGATCACCCACAACTCTCGAACTACTTTGTCGTCAACTCTACGACGACCCTTGATGAGATCTCTCGTGATTCTGCACTAGCGGCTGAGTATCTAGAAGAATGGGAGGTGTACAGGCAAGGCC